>JAKRZM010001224.1:7545-46525 GCA_036379175.1 Heliconius cydno galanthus
GAACGGTATGTCTTAACACTAGGTTCCCTCTGCCTACCCTGCTGTGTGCGGGATACGGCGTGATTTTAGTGCAGTACAAGCTGGAACTACTCTAACTTGCAAACGTAGTTTAGCCTGAGCGTAAAAAAATATCAGTTTTATCACGAGTGAACTCGGCAACCATATTTGTAATATATATAGATCTCAAATTCTTTTGTTGATGCACTCGAGTGCGACGCATTACTTACCACTTAACTTGGTTTGAAGTTAAAAATATTTTAAAAATGCTCTTATTGGAAAAGGAAATCTGATGTGAAATTCAAGAAGAATATGAGAAAATCATATTAAATTACCTTTTATTGTAGGTTTCTAGAAGCAATAAATTATATACCTATGCAATTGGTGCCTCGCGTTGTTGGAAAGATATTGTAAATCGAGATATTGTAAAGGGGGGAAAATTTAATTTATATTAGAAAAAAATATATTTTACATAATTATTTAAAGCTGCTCCTACACTAGTAGAAGGTTCACCTGGTGGTTCCTGGCGAGTCTTTTTTTTTATTTGAGGCGTTGGTTTTCGCCATACGCTCTTCGCCTATTCTCTTGTATATGTGGAAAAGAGCGTAAAACTAAAAAAAGTAGGTTATTCAACAAGCGACAGTTTTGAAAAAATATTTACATTAATTCGGTGAAAAGTACAACTCAAACATAAAAATTATTAATACTTAAGATTCTAAGATTTTCACAACATATTACGTGTTTGATGGTCTGCAGAACTGACACAGTGTTTATTTAACCATCGATTGATGGATTAAGACGATTTAATTCAGAAATAACATATTAATTGTTTATTTTAACGTAACATTTCAAATTACGTAACGAAGCAGCCTTAAGTGCGGCGTTGAGTTCCGCTGCCCAACTCACGCAATACATTCAGAATACAACGCAATACATTCAGAATTCGGCGGAAAGTGGGGAACGAAAGCTTCTTAATGGGAACGGATGGCCTTAACACCAGGTTCACAGGTCCTCTCTGCCTCACCTACGTTGTACAGGATACAGAATAACATAATATAAAACATATTTATAAAGATGGCAATATAGAAATTAGACAATTTTAAATTTAAAAGATTTAAAGGAAAACATGTAGTTTGTTTTAATTAATTATTGTTCTGATATTAGACAAGATAAGATTATACCTTAGTTATTTGTAACTTATCAGTCTAAGCATTCATAGATGTATTAGAATGAAATTGTGAACTAATGTGAATCATATAATCAGCTTTATCGAATAACAAACACCGTTAAGTACAATTTGTATATTCTTTTTAAAATTATATACGAGTATAACGATATGTAGACGAAGGTGGAAGGACGAAACACTCTGTTCTCAAATTTTCGAGGCTTCAATTTGTATAGTTTTGTTCTATTATTATACATTTATATACGAATAATCATCATCAGTTCAACGATTTTATCTGTTTCTGCATTAAAAAAAATACAGAATTAAAATATGTTAATTATAATAATTTTGTTAGCTTCTCACTCTATCCCGCATAAGGAGGATAGGCACTGGCAACCTAGTGTTAAAAAAGTGTACGAGCCAAGTGTCTATAGTAAATAATAATATAAAAAAATTTAGTGTCAAGAAATTACATTTCTCAGTTTCTGCCGAATTCTGCAGAGATTGCGCATAGTGTGCGTAAGGCTATTATTTTTTAGGATTTAACCACAAATATATAGCTTTCAGATATTTTGTTGAACTAGTACTACCTGCAAATACTAGCGGTCAAATTTCATAATTCTAGGTCAACCGGAAGTATCCTATTAATTTTGATGCCTTTTATAATATCGAAATACGCGTTTTTTTGGATATGAACGGTCATATCTTTTATTTTAGGTAAATGAAGAAATACAATTTTTTCAGGAAATCAAGAGATCGTAGACCTAAGTTTATAGTGTAAATTTCAACTTGATACTCCAAGCGTTCCTGAGATAAAAGCTCTTGACAGACGGACACCAAAGTGATCTTGTAAAGGTTCCTTTTTTCCTTAAAAGGTACGAATCCCTATTAAACACAATTTCATTTATTTAAGCAAAGCATTCATTTAATTAAAGCAAAATAAAAGTTTGAGAATTTTTTTTCTTTGTTTACCTTTGACTCATGCCTAAATAAATATTGCATTAATAAAAATTGATATCATGGATTAAGAAATTGGGATAATTTCCAAGAAAATATAGTTTGGAAGTGTGTTATCTTGATAGTTAGGATGAAGGCGCACGTGGCTCCAGTTAAAGAGCGCGGGGCCGCCAGGATGTGCCTTTGTGGTCCTCGCCATGCGCCAGAACCAAAAAAACCATTCTAGGGTTGAACGTTATGTGCTTATTTGTTGTTCTTGCTGTAACGAAATTCTACATAGAAACTCGCTCTTGGCCGGTGTTTATTAATATTCTATTCATTTTCCAATTTCATACAAAAACTACGGCTAAATTAATTATCATCAAAATCCAAACTTGGTTTAGCCCAAATATGATTTAATTTTTTAATCAATACAAACAAAAAAAGAATGGATATAGATAGGCTTAATGTACATACGTTATCAGTCAAATGCAGAGATTGGATTATTATTAATTTCAAAATATTCATGTGACACAAACAAAAGGAATTATAATATCTTATAATAAATATTATGATGAAAGTACTCGTATATCCAATGAAATCTGTTGAAGACAGTATTATAAATTTGAATTTATTATAAATATTAATTTAATTATATTTACATTAATCTTTTTTTTCTGATCTAAGCAAAAGTAAGGAACGGTATATTTGAACACTCAGTTCTCTCGACCTATTTATTACTATTAAGAAAATATATATTGTTATAGTGTATAGGACAAAGAAAGTAGAACAAAGTCAAAATATTGCAAGCGAATGAAAGAGAAATCTATATAGTGGCCGTATCAATCAGTCTGCACTTAACAAAATGAAAAGGTTTCATTATATTTTAGTTTTATATTAGCAATAATTATCGTATACATAGACTACTACACATGACTATTTATTTATTACTTCAGACTTATTCTTATTTATGACTACTAACAATATCACAAGAAAATCTTGGTGTTTCTATAGAGGACTTAGTTACAAGAAGACAGAGAAAGATTGCAACTAAACGCTATCGATAATACTAAATAATGTACGACTATATATTAATTTTCTTGAAGGATAATAATCCCAAAGGAAGACCTACCAGGTCCTATTTTAAAATCTTCTCATAGAGCCCTTTTACAAAAAAGTTCCAATGACAAGTATTGAGGTCCTTCTTCTGGAATCATCTATTTACAATAAAATAATTATATTGTCACTTAAATCACTTACATAACCTTGATAAGAGCCGGACCCCGACAGGGTGATACGCTCAGTTCTCCAACCACGTACAGAGTTGTCTTGTGTTAGTAAAGCCATACCAATAAGTGCATCGTTACCGTCGGGCACTATTTGATTAACTAATATCGACACTTGATCCATTGAGCTTTGGGGTTCCCAAAAAAGATTCACTTCAAAAATCCCAGTAGCTGATAAAGGCAAAATGTGTGACGATATACAGCTCGCGTCAATATTTGGATACATAAATTTCGTTGTTGAAGGATTTGGTGGGGCAATGGGACCTCCTTCATAGGTTCCCACGTTCCAACTAATAAAACTAACACACAAACCGACTGCATCACTTAAAGTATTATTGAAACCATCTTCCAAACTATATATTAAACAGTCCTCACATATCACTTTAGAACAAAAAAGCAGGAGAAGCAAGTAGCGCGCGTCCATCTACCTTCCTTTGTATAGACTATGCTTACTACGATAACTGCCGAATTTCTATGATTAGGGCATATTTATAAGGCACGGTACATGTGTGAGTATTTAAGCCGATAAAGAATAAAATAATATACTTACAGTATGGCATTTTTCAGATTTTGATTAATGAGTGTTGTAAATTATTTTAATATATCTGACTGTATCTTGGAGGAAAAATGGTGTTTTAACAAAAAAAAAGGTGTGTAAAATAGAAGTACTCATAAATCACCTAATTTTTTTACATTTTGCATCACCAATGGAGTTTGGTATTCATCTCTCGCTCGTTTTATACTTTGTAGTGATAAAAACTGAAATTCTTTGAAGGGCGCTAACGTATTTACTATTAGTGGCTGCCCACAACTTCGTTTGCGTAGACTATGGTCCTTGCAACGCTACTTCCTTATATTTGTCACTATCCTATGTGATTGAAAGCCTACTTGACTGTCTTGCAAGCAAAGAGAACCTAATACCAATACACTCTTTTTTCTCACTCCGTTTTCCACCAATATTCGTGTAATTCTTTATATTTTTAGAGTTTAGCTGGATTGTCATGGTTGTTTATTAGATGTTCCAGATCGTCAATTTTAATCCATGGAAAATGTTCATAACAATCAGCAACTTTAGCTAAGAATGCATTTAATTCTTTTTTATAGTTTAGCTGTATCAAAATCAAATATAAAACAACTGAAAAGTGGGAATCGGGCTTGCCCACCGAGGGTTCCGTACAAAGATTGGAGGTTTCGAGCTTTATCTGAAATTCAAGCTTAGCTTAGCCAGAGCCTTTTATCTAATATTTGTTATATTAATAACTAACGACTTTAATACCAAAGTTTGTCTCTTTTTAAGGCTACTATTTTTTAAGATTCAACCACAGATGTATAATTTTCAGATTTTTTCCTGAACTAATACTACTTGTAGATGCTAGCTGGCAAATTTCAAAATTCTAGGTTAACCTTCTGGTTAATGGTACTTCTGTATCCTATTTATTTCGATTTCCTTTATAGAATCGAAACACGTATTTTGATATACATATAAGCGGCCATATCTTTTTTTAAGTAAATGTAGAAATATGTTTTTTGTCAGAAAGTCATGGGGCCGTAGTTTGAATTTCAATTCGATATCTCTAAGCGTTCCTGAGATAAAGGCTCTTGGCAGACTGATGGACAACTTAGTGATCTTATAAGAGTTCCTTTTCTCCTTAAAACGTACGGAACCATAAAATGTTTCATTTATTCCATTCTCTCACCTAGAACGGGTTGGTTTGGGAAGAAAGCTAATCAGCTTCACGCTGTATCCCGCACACAGCAGAATAGGCAGAGGGAACCTAGTGTTAAGACACTCCGTTCCCCACTTTCTGCCGAATTCTGAAGGCATAGCGTGTTGAGTGGCAGAACTCAACGCCCCGCTTAGCTTCGACACCAGAGCGAGGAAATGACGATACAAAGTTAAATAAATATTTCATTCCCTCGAGTAAGGATCAAACCCACAACCAGTCGATTTTGCAGCACACTTTATTCCTCTGCGCCTCTATTAACCTAATACACAATTGAACGATACAGTACGGAGCGCTGATATTTGAAATAACGAAAGTATGCGATACTTTAACTTCTTCGCTTAAGGGAAAATAGAAACGGGCAGGCTACTCTAAAGTCAGCAAGAGGCCGACCCAGAGCCAGATGGGATACAGCTAAGGATAGAGAAGCATGGCATTCCTTGGGGGAGGCTTTTACCAGATGGGTCCATACAAGTAATAAATATTCAAAATAATACAATTTATAAAATAAATAGTAATAAATGCTTAATAAATCAAATTAGTTATCAATGTTTAAAATTTTATAAATATGAATATATCACTGTAATCTGTATGGAATTGATTTAAAGCTTATTATCATTATCGCCAGATGTTCTAGAAGCTCTAGTTTATTAAATTGTTCCTCAGTTACATTCAAATAGCGTACGGGTACATATTCCAGAATGGCGTATTCCAGAATTGGCAAGACTGTAAAAAAATATTTTTTTTTATTAAATATAATCTTGAATAGATATTTCTAACCAAATGTATTTCAATATTTTAGATACAAGCTACCCTCAATTGGCATCGAACCCTTAACCACGTATACAAAAGTAAGTAATGACATTTTATATTTGAATTTCTCTATGTACCTAATATGATGTAATAAAATAAATAATGCCTTGCTGTAAAGGAGTTTTACGAGCCATGGTTGAGCAATCAACGAGAAAGTGGCTTTTACCAAAGTTAAATTTGGATATATGTATGTACGTATACATACTTATTTTCGGGTTTTTATATCTTTATAATATAATTTTGTATTTTATTACAAGACGGCAAATATTTTACGTTATTCAGAAAAATTGGAATTTTGTAATACTATTTATGTAATTGAATAAAATTGAGTTGCATAACTTTTTTATAAATAGTGTTTAAATTTTATGTAGAGGTGAAGGTAGAGCAAGAATACTTTAAATAAAATGAATATAAATGGAATACTTAATAAGATAGATAATAAGAAATCTTTGCAAAAATGTAATCTATGAGTTTGTTATATTTTTATAAAAAAAACTGACTAACTAACTGTCCTTTGCTTTTTATATTTATCTTTTATTTTATACTAGCGACCCTCTTGCGGCTTCGCCCGCTTTAACTACTGGATTATTCATGTAATGTATGTTTGCAATGCACTTAAGATAATGTGAAAATTAATGAAACCCTAATGCAACCCGCATTTTCGTAGTTTCAATAAGGATTTTCCAATTGTTTTACACAGCAAGGATTTTTAGTAGGTACCGTAATTTTAAATCTGTGCTACTAATCTTTTCAAGTACTTATTAAAATATATTTAAATGACTATTAAGAGATAGTTAAATGACTATTTTTAAACGGAAGAAATTATAAACAAAAACCTACCTACTAATAAATACTACAAAAAATGTGAAACCAAATATATCGCGCTGAAATAATACATTCAACTCCAATTATCCAATACCTGCAAACGCATCTAACTAAATCTTCGTTGCTTTTTGCTTTTTTTTGCTTTTTGTTGCTTTAAAGAGGAACAATACTCCAGTACATTTTTTTCATGTAGTACTTACCATTAGAGCAGCGCATGCGCGAAAGTGTCTCAACGGGTAGGACTTTATACACATTTATCGTATTTACATAAGAATTATTACATAAGAATGTATAAATAATAAACTATATATAAACCTTCTACGAAAAACACTCGACTTAATGGTGAAGACCGCATCAAAATCCGTTGGGTGGTTTAGAAGAAGAAGAGTTAGAAACAACAGACAGACACGAAAAGCGACTTTGTTTTATAAGATATAGGATAATCAAATTTTGCAGTGCTTTTTTGACTGTTTGAATTTTAATGTAAAGGAAATCATGCTAAAATACAGCAGTGACAAATGTATTAAAATCGGTTTAGCCGTTTCTGAGGGTTTTAAATATAATTTATTTGGGCTCTATTACTTTGATAATGGGTGAAATGGTAAAAGAAGCAGTGTCTCAACGTTAGGTTCCCTCTTTGCTTAATGACGGAAAACGGTGAAGATAAAAAAGCGATCCTATCGTTAATCAATGATTTCTTCTATAGTGAGTGAGTGGTGTAAATAAACATACGTATATACCAGACTACACCTTAATATATAGACATAATATTCGAAATTCTTTGAAATTATACTATTATAATTATAATGGATTAATATACACATAATTATAAAGTTATTTTTAATAAAGAATTGTATATATTGAATGTCATCTTAAAGTGGCTTTTAGTCATCCTTTTAATAGAATATTTTAAACATTTTTCAAAACATATTTAAAGAATTCGAGCGCTTAATGATCATCATTCCACAACTAAATTGCTTTCACAGCAAAAATATATAGTATAGAAATCATTAAAATCAAAGATCATATTAAATGGTCATAGCAACAATATCCTACATATATGAACACGCATCTACCACGTGCTTCTTCAACTGCACCACAGCGGCCAAAGTACAATTGTTATCACCTCCATGCAATCTGCACTCCAACATTATTAATATAACATACATACGTGAGCTTACCGTGTACAAGCAATAAACAAGTACTGCTTCTGTACGCGCTACGAAATATTTATAATTACTAAGTAATTACAGAAATTGAAAATATTTTACGTATCCCACAAAAAATCTGTATTCTTTAATTGATACAATGCAAAAATATGCTTTTAAATTAATAAAAATAAATGTTAAAATCGTGTGAATCGTTCGTGTAAAACATTCTGACGCCACTTTAGATAATTATCAAATCGATTGTTTAAATATAATCTTATCAGATCGATCGTTATCATGCAGGCAATCTACTTTGATGTACTATCTATAGCTACTAATAAAGATGAGATATAATTATACCAAGTTTGATTTGAAGATATGCGGTTCTTTACGTAAGTTGTGCGTTGATAAAATTGTTCATTTGAGTTAAAAACAAGCGCCATATTCGCAATTTGATTTATTCTATTTATTTCTCATAGATAGAGTAGGCAGAGGTAACTTGGGAATCTAGTGTTAAGTCATACGTTCCCATTAAGATACTTCTGTTCCCCATTGCCTATTTCAACGCCATGCTTTGCCAGAGCGAGATAAAGAAAATATTAAATAATTCATTTCCTCGAATAGGAATCGATAAATGGGACCCATTTGTCGATTAAGCCACACGCTTGTGCCCCAGCGTTATTTACGTAAACTATAAAAAGTATAATCTCATTTTTCCCGTTCCGGAATTACGGAAAATCTTCTCTTGGTGTTTCTTCACTCGGTAAGAGCCGTACCGAGAGAAGGTTACCAAGATGACTAATTTACTAGGGCAATGTTTAAGTTTTCAAATGTTTTGTGATTTATTTTTATAAGTTTTAATTTAATTTCAACAATCCAAATTGCCTTTATCTCTGTCACTGAGCTATTTTTTTTAAATATTTAAATAACAATAAGTTATTTAAATATAACTATTGAGGCCTTCATGGTCCATGGTCCATTTCCCCGCTCTAGTAAGAAGACTAATTGAGACGTTGTGTTCCACCATTCAATATACAATGTCTCAAAAAATTTACCGTGTTGGAAAATTTTCGAAAAATCGCGGGAATTGAGTGACGCAAAATACTCGTACAGCTTAAAACTAAAAAAAAAAAGAATATAATAATGACAAGCGGATGATCTAATGATGGACATATAAAACTACTATTGGAATTATGTAACTGTACGATGCAAACTAATTATATAATTAAGTAATGATAGACATAAAGATTAGAAGAACTAGTGTTAAGACACTCTGTTCTCAGCGATACACCCGAATTCGAGACACTACGTTTTATATGGCGGAACTCAACCCCGCTTTCTATGGAGAACCAAGCCTTCTTTTATTACTTCTTGGCTTTTTGTGGTTACTTCTAAAAATAGAGAAGCGTAGAAACATTTTCTTTCCTCTAATATATATACCTAATTATTAGAATTTTGTATGGACGAATAAAATTGATGAATCTTTAATCACTTTTATAGACGGTATTGTTTATTATCTGATAATTTAAAATTGATGATGTTTATTCAGGGAGATATCAATGACAAAATTTAGTTATTCTTTTAAATTTTATTTGTGATATGTTTTTCACAATTTTTTATTACTATGCTTGGAATCTGTAGATTTTTGATAATTATACATTAAGTCCAACCATAATTTCTCATAGACAATTATTACAATTCGTCGTTGAGTTCAATACCCACTCAAGAGAATAGGATATTAAATATTTTAATTTTTTCTAGTAACGAGACAATGCCCGGCGCTGAGTTCCGGCTATTTAAGGCGGAGAGTGGGAAAGAATAGTGTCGGAATGTCTTATGACTAAGCTTCCAAGATGCCCTCTGCTTATCCT
The DNA here is from genome assembly GCA_036379175.1 of Heliconius cydno galanthus. NCBI lineage: Eukaryota > Metazoa > Arthropoda > Insecta > Lepidoptera > Nymphalidae > Heliconius > Heliconius cydno. The sequence continues at coordinate 17,311 of JAKRZM010001224.1, forward strand.
GCTATGAGCGGGATCCGTGATGGACTGAGTGAAGCTAAAAAAATATTAGGTATAGTAGACATTTGCGAAAAATTTGTACACTTCCATTTCCCAGAGGCCAGTGATAACGCAGAGGCACAATCGGGACAACACAACATAACTATTGAGATCCTGGGTTCGATTCCCACTCCAGGAAAGGAAATATATAGTATTTTTTTCGCTCTGGCAACGAGGCAAAGCGTTGCGTTAAGTTCCGCCACTCAACACACAATGCCTCCACAAGCATTATGTTTAATTTCAAACATTACTTAACTCTACTTCTACATAAATAATATAACAATTAATATTAATTTATTTATAACAATAATAAATAATAATATACCAAGTAATGTTTTCGTGATAAATTAATGTTTATTGTTCCTTATAGTTATTTTGCTTTTATTATTTTTCAGGCATCGTAGATCATTTCAATTATTTGTTCCGCCAGACATAATCACAGTAGTGATTAGTCAGCGTGATATTAAAAAAAAGGCAATTTTATTTTTTTAATTCAGTGTTGGGGCTCTCCGTTTTTCGTTTTCACACGAATTTTAAGATTATGTGGTGTTAAGTGGTTGAACTTATTTTAATTGACGACTAAAAGCAACTGAAGATACGAGTATATTAAATATAAGCATCTACCAGACTGAGTATCATGCTTGTCATTTAGGATAGCGTCAAAAATTTAGAAATTAATTAATTATATAAATTCATAAAACGCCTACAACATAAATGATGCAAAACGACATAAACATTGGATAATATACTAAATATTTTATAATTTAATTTCTTTTATCTTCACTTCTTTATTAATAACATATAGATGAAGAATTTGTTTGGTTGAATGCGCTAATCTATAGACTAGAGACTGTCGTGGCTCAGTGGCTGAAGGGTGTGACAGTAAACGCTACATAATTATGTGGTTTCGATTCTCACTCGTGAAAATTAATTATTATTTATTAATATTTTCATATCTTCGTTTTCGATGCAAGATTAAATGGGTAAGTGCGCAACGCAGTGTTTTAAAACTAGGTTCCCTCTGCATGAAACTGAAAAAAAATCCTTTACTTCTATTATTTATTTCTATAAATTAATTTCAATAAATAAGAATACATTTTTGAACAACCACACATATTCATATCCAATGCGAATATTCAAAGTAGTTTTGCAAAATAGCGCTAGATGGCAGTATTTTGAAATAAAATCCCACAAAACTTCTTTTAGAAAATATTATACTTTTATGATAATAACCTAATGCTAAGACATGATTCCATTTCCAATTCCCCAGGTTTCGCCGACTTCTCCAAACTCTGCGTCTTGAGCAATTGAAGCGTAACAATTAAATTTAAATAATTTATTAAATAAATATTAATAATAGAGATAGTCTTTACGAGTAGTAAATGAACAATAAAAAGTGAAGGGGTTTCAAATTACTGTAAATGCGTGTGGGTTCCCCACATTTGCTGTCCCACAGTACTTCGGTGGTCTGTACTTAATATATCCATGATTTAATTTAAGAAAATTATTATATTTTGATTCATGACATTATGTTTTCTTAGAAAAACCAATAGAGAGAAAACGTGAACGATAACGAAAGATAGGAACGTAGGTATATTTTTTATAATCGACTTATAGGTTGTCCAATACTGATGAGTGCTACTATAAATCGGGATTTTGTCACGATCGTTATTAAAAAGTATAATATGGGCGTAAAATGACTATTTTCAAAAAAATATAGTAATTTTAATCTGGGTATTATTTCTCTTAAAAACTTTTGAAATGGATTTTAATAAAATTTGGAATATTTTTTATGGCAAAAATTAGTGACCTAACCTGATTAAAACCAATTAGGATCAACTCCATATACATTTCTCGGAAACGAAAGCGATGGTTGAAGGACCATTCCTTCAACCATCGCTTTCATTGAAATCTTCTATAATTCTTCTCAAATTTAGTAAAACTGTAACAAATTATAATCGATATCTACACGAGACAAAATGGCGACAATTAATATTGATTACGTTACATTATTCTTTAATCCTCACGTGGATAGAGTGACAAATAACTGTCTTCTTCATTACTATAGTAGTTAGTATAGTATAGTAGTTAGTATAAGAATATATTTTTTATGAACCCTTTTCCCTCTTTTTACCATACAATATTCAAAGATAAATAACGTGTTACTGAAATTAAGTTGTGTTGTACATAACTAGTGTATCAGGATGGTCTTTGGAACCCTTATGTAAATATTGAAAACAAAACGATTGCATCATAAATCTTTAACATACGAAACGTGTGAAACGTCAAAAGAATACAGCAATAAAAGACAAATATGTTATAAGTTTCTAGCAAATAAATACTGTTCATCGATTAGTGATGTCTGTATTAATCAGATAAAATTTTTTGTTTATCATTATCATTTGTTCATTGATGATAAAAAAATATATTTAAAAACATGACTGGATTTACTGGTAAGCTAAGACCTTTGGATTTATGTATTAATACTGAATTTATTCGATTTAATCAGAATCTATTTATACATACTAATGTGGATTATAGAATGACATAATGGCAAAATGAATCATGCATTCCTTTGAGAGAAAGTAATTTCGTATTTTTGTAGTGTTTCCAGATAACGATATTGTTTTAAAAGATAATAGTTGTATAGACGCTACGATATCGTGACGCAGCCGTGACGTGCTCCAACAAGTTTCTGGTCCGTTCGAGGTAATGTTTAATACACTCTTTTCGGTAGCAGAGTATGCAGAGAGAACCAAGTGTCAGAACACTGTTCGTCTATTCTCTCCACCCCGATCTTTTTCTCATTTCTTATTAGAAGGAGAAAATTTAAATTATTCATTACTCCCGTGGGATCCAAAACCCAAATTGTATGTAAACATAGGAATGTATTTGGTATATCCATAGATATTTTTTTATTATTCATATTTTATTTTACTTTTATTTAAGTAATGTTGACGAAATGTCTTAACACTAGGTTCCCAGGTTCCCTTTTCTCTACCCTGCTAAGCACAGAATACAAACGTGAAGCTAAAAAAACCACGCAATATTTTGAAAATGGGGATTTTTATTTCATTATTTCAGTTAGGGAAAAGTTGCCTTAACACTACGTACATTTTGCCTACCTTAGTAGGTTAGACTAGTAGACTAGTGCTAGTTAGATTCTTAACCACCTAAAAATATAATAAAGTATCGATTTTCTAATACTAACTAACTAACTTATATTATTTAACTTCATGGCCTTTCCTTTGTAATCAGGATGAGCAATTCTATATATTCAACTCACATTTAGCAATTCTTTCAGCTTTAGTTGACATTCGTTATTCTAATCATATCAATATTTTTTAATATCAAGGTATATCTGACATTCCCTGAATTAATTACTTAAACTGTAATAATGGTGCTAGTTGTGAGGTCGTCGTTAGTAAATAGTCATCTATATTGTATACTAATATAAAGTTGAAGAGTTGGTTTGGTTGAACGCACTAATCTCCAGAACCACTGACTCGAATTGAAAAATTATTTTTGTGATGTACAGTCCATTTCTTGAGGAAGTCTTTAGCCTATATTAAACCACGTACTACGTCCGAGATCCCTGAAGTACTACTCTCAGTTATTTTCAGTTGACTACGGGAGTGAAGTGACAAATAGAAGTTAGTCTTAAAATTTAATATTTACTTATTATATTTATGTCTCAAAGCTGATGAAATTGATTTTAAGGGAATTTAAATTTCTTTTGTTTATTATTTTTCTTTTAATACAGAAATATTTTCAGAATGTCTAGTGAAGACAAAAAATGGTGATTTTCATTTTCATGATTATATTCTAAGTTAATTCGACTAAGTAAATAAGATATTATGTTTGGTAACACAAAATTAATAAATGGCTAATATAACAGACGGTGTTTTTATAATACTGTCTTTCTTACGAGTCTCTAAATAATAAATCCACTCTACAAAATTATAAATGTGAAATGAATTAAAATAAAAATTTTTAGTAATGTAGGATAGAATAACAGAATAACATATAGGTTGCATTTTAGGATTCTGCTGAATTTAGATTTATTATAACAACTTTCAGCGGGCGAAGCCGCCCATAGGTCGCTAGTATCTATATATAAAAGCGTTACTTACATATCCATCAAAGGTTCCACTTCCAGAAACTGTAACTGTATAAGTATGCCATCCAGGATTAATAGTTATTGGTAGCGTTACAACAGTTCCATCCACACCGTTTGGAACAGATTGGAAAATTATTACTGTCAATGAAATCGGCACATTCGGTTCAGCATAAATATTCAGCTCAATAGTTCCTGAAGAGGTTATTGAGAATTCTTCTGTTGATATACAGCTCATGTTGTTCGCTTGTGGTCTTAGAAACATCGTGCTGCTTTCATGGGGAGAATCCATTGATATCGATTCATAGCTACCGGTTTCCCATGGATTAAATGTCTCGCAAATATTATATCCTGGCCGTAGGTCACCATCACTTTCAAAATTAAACACTTTACAGTCATCGCAAACCACAGTACAGACGATCAGCAATAGTAAACAGTATCGAAACATCGTAATTAGCTTTCACTCAACACATACAAATGATGGAAACAATACTAAATCTTTAATATTTGAGTGCCGGCGTAATATATCATTAATGCTCATAATATTATCACGGATAAGATACCGATATTCTAAATACATATGTGGGAACGATAAAGGACGTTTTGATTAAACTTTTTTCGGTGCTATGCCTAGATAAATCGGGATTTTTTAATCTTTCCTGGGATTGATCATATGTACTTAATACCTATTTATACCTATTTCTATTTTATTGAAAACAAAGTCTTTAACGAAAATTAAATAGAAAGGGCAAACTATATTAGATAAAACAAATAATTTAGAGAATCTGGATTCCTTAGAGAATTCTTACAATAGCTCGACATGTACACGTTTTTAATATTTTCATCTTCCTAATCTGTTAGGAGAGTCGATTCCATTCCGTCACGTTGATCTTTAACATTTATTTGCTCTGGAAGAAAAAGCACGATGTGAAGTTCCGCCATCTAATAAAAGTGAAAAGTGATATATACATTGCCAAGGAAACGCGTATTTTATATAAATTTACACGTAAATTAGTATCACTTTTTGAAGTGTGCACACCATGGTAGTCATTTGAAGTTTTGGTTATCTATTGACAAGGAATCCAAATAATAAATCCCGTTTCCACTAGGATCGGAGCGGGCTTATTAAGGATGACGTAGAATTCGCAAGAGCATATTTGTATTTCCAATAAACAGTTAAATGTGCTCGCTTAGTTCTCAGGAACGGATCGAAGTAATTACAAATTAAAAAAAAACTCTTTGTTGATTGAAATATAAACATATTATATTCGAAAGGAGTCCATTTAGCCTAAGCATAACTAACTCATGTCTCTATAGCGATGGAAATCGGGCTTAAAGCCGGCAAGTAGCCTTTTTAATACAATATAAACATATAGGTATAATTTTTCTATAACTGAGTGATTGATATACAACTCTTAGAAGATATTCCTCGATTTAGAAATTAAAAATTTGGCATGTAGCCTGTCTAAGAAAAGATTGCTTGAAATTATTATTTATATAATAGTAGAATTTTCTTATGTGATATTTTAATTTTCTTGTTCTGGTAACGAGGCAAGGCGCGAGTCTTCCACTCGACATGCAATACCTCCCGCATTCGGCAGAAACTGTCCCAGTTCCCTCTGTCTTCCTGTTAAGTACGAGACAGCGTAAGCTAAAAAGATATCAAATTTATTGATGAAGTTTCTTTAAATTTTATGAGACAGCTAGTCTCCTGATATAAAATTTATCTATATAATTCATTCTGATTGACGTATCGCAAAAAATATTTTTTATTAATAGTACTGTAAAAATTAGTAGTACCTCTATATGGAATATCATCACAATATGTTTTTATCTATTATTTTTATAATGATTGTGATAGTGTAAATTTTATATTACTAATTAAATTATTGTTAGGTTATTAAATACGTACTTTAATGGAAAAATTCCAATATATAATATAATCTATCTATATATATAAAAGGACTTGTCCTCACTGACTGAGGTAAGACGCACGCACAGCCGTAACCGCTGTGCGTAGAAACGTGAAATTTTGACAGATGTTTACTTTCGTAATCTGGACATCCACTAAGAAGGGATTTTGAAAAATTTTAACCCTAAAGGGGTGAAATAGGGGTTGAAAGTTTGTATGGAAAAAATTCTTAAATCGCCACCGATTTTTATAAAATTCGATATTTAGACTCTTAAAAATATTTAATTGAACATGTGTTTCATCGTTTTCTAGAATTCTCCCCCTAAAAGTGCAAATAGGGGGTTGAAAGATTGTATGGAAAAATTCTTAAATCGCCACCGATTTTTATAAAATTTAAAATTTAGACTCTTAAAAATATTTAATTGAACACATTTTTTTATGGTTTATTAGAATTCACCCTAAATAAGCTAGCAAAGCTGCGCGCGTCCGCTAGTATCATATAATTTTAATATTGATTATATTAAAAATAGAGGCCATCGTGGCCCAGACAAAGAAAATATTTTTTTAACTTTCATTACTATCACAGTGAGTTTGCTTAATACTTTAATATAAATCCATTAAAATATATATAAAGCTTATTCGAAGTGGTCCCCATAGGCTGCAATACAGTCTCTTAAACGTTGGAGTCAGTTGTCAATAGCAGCATCATCATTTTTTTAAGAGACGTCGAAGACACTGTCTGTTCTTCAGTTCATATCAGCTCTTCACCTCTGATGAAGTCTGAAACGTTGTGTCACACAACGTCCCTTTGATTTATCACTTTTTATGTGTTTACTTTACTATTTCGGTCATCTTTTTCGTATGAACTTCTGGATGACCAGACCTTTTTCGGTCACAAACATAGGAGTTTCCATTATACCCATCAATAGTCTGGCACACAAACATTTGACTAATACCATACCGCAGCGTTTTAGGCATTTTAAAAGTTGTATTTAGTTCCATACCTACTCGATGTTATACAAACACAGTGATTCGGTTCTCCTTATTACTCCACTCTATTATAAAATCATAAAATATTTTGCAATATATTGGCAAGAAAATATGTGAACGTATTAAAATTTATTTATTTTTAATTGTAATAGTATTCATGGCCAGACTAAATATAATTATAAGCAGAAAATATTTATTAAAAACTATCTCCCGCCATTATTAATAACTCAATTTATTGTTATAATACAAACAATATTGTTTGCATTTTTTATAACCTTATTATGGGACTATTACATAGCTTATTAAATTTTAATACTGAAGATCTTTTAGCATCGCATGTCGTGGAGAACTTGCATTTGGGAACACTGTGATCCTGATTGGAGATCGAATTCCCAACCATCACGATTGTAGTCAAATGCTGTTCCATTATAATGACAGCCACGATTCTTTCTAATTTGTACAATCGACTAGGGAATTAACCGCGGTCATTACGTTTAACGGCGGCACTACTAGAAAATTACAAATTTAATAGTTTTTAACAAATCTTATCTATATTTTTAATTAATTATTATAATAGCTACCATATCATCAAATATGACGCCTATAATGGACAAGCAAAGCGTCTAAACAGGTACTGACGCCATCTTTGATATTCTTATCAATTAATAGAGTTTTCGTGTACAATAAATAATTACAAGGTAATTACAATTTTCTATTTCGTTGTTTTATCTTTACTTATCGTTTGAGGATATTGCATGGCGTTTCAAACTATGTATATAAAACTATTTAAGTGGGAAACGGAATGATTCTAAATTGACCAAAATTAATATTGAACCATTAATAGTCAACGAGATTGAAGAAAATGAAAGCTAAGCTATTTTGCTACGTTGGTGGGAAATACTATATGTTATATTATATTTTCCCATTATATTATATGAAATATTTAATTTTTTCGAGTGGGAATCGAACTCACTACCTATAGCGTTTAGTCGAACGCTTGTGCTACTGCGCAACGACTGGCCTCACTTTGTTATTAATATTATTTGTAGTATAACATTAAATAGATTTTATGAATTATTTTACCGTTATGTTTGATTAGGTACAGTTGGCCAAAAAATATTCACGTCTGTATATAACAAAAAAATATATTTTTATTTTAAATTTTAAGATATAAAATAAACAATTGAATAATACAATAAATAATTTCTTCTCTCCGTAATAATTTATTTATAGAATTTTAATGTGACAGAATGAACCCTTTCGACCATGCGTACAATAGTTTTCTAAGAACGAAATAACTATTATGTAGTTGTTGTTGGAACTATCAATTGTAGGAATAAAATAATCTTTTTCATTATCAAAGTCATATAAAGTAAAACTATTTAAAAAATTCAAATAAGCCGCTTATATTTATCGCAAAACAATTCACATTTTATTTCTTTACTTACGGTCGTCATTATATAAAGAAAACGATATTTCATACAATAGCTTAATTTTACGTAAATCTATAAATAAATAAAGATGTCATGGCAAATAGCTGCTAGCACAGCGCTTAATTGTATATAGGTTGGTTGAGATTTGAGTCCCACTCGAAAATTTATCTATTCTCCTTTCCCGTTGTGTTCTACTATACACGCAATGTCTCAAATTTGGGTGGAATGTAGAGAAAGGGAGAGACTGTTTTGTTACCAGCTTTTCTTCCTGTACCTTACTAAAAGAAAGAAAAAATATTTAATTTCTTATGCTATTATATAATGAATTAGATAAAAAAATAAATTGACTACCCCTTCAGCAATGCTTATAAAATTTTATTCACATATAAATAACTTAAATGCAATAATAATACATACATCTTGTGTCCAATACAATATCAGTTAAGTGGTAATACAATTATGTAAGTGATATAATACTATTATTATTATAATTATTTTCAAACATTTTTTTGTTGTCATGATTTTTGCGTTATATAAAATTAATAAATATAAATAATCAGAAAATTATTTCTTCATTTCACCATTTTAAGTTTGAGTGATTTAGTGTGTTGGGCAATGCTTGTTATCCTTAAAAACTATATTTTATAAAATTTATACTACGATATTTATTACATATTTATTACACATTCTCACAAAATTATATTAATATACCCTGACTAGAACAATAAGTTAACTATTAAAATATTATCAATTAACTATTTACTAAAAACATTATTCGATTCGATATTAAACAATACCAAACTGAACAAGAATCAGTTAAACATCGATACTTCCATTTCTTCTAACATACACCAACGTAGGTGACTCGTCATCGCTCTCCAAAAATAAACTACGACTATTTGAGAGATTTGATACACAAANTTGGTCCACCAGCTTAAAGTCGCTCAGCGTGCTATGGAAAGGGCTATGCTTGGAATATCTCTGAAGGATCGAATTCAAAATGAAGTTATCCGACAGAGAACCAATGCTATCGACATAGCCCAAAGGATTAGCAGGCTGAAGTGGCAATGGGCTGGTCACATTTGCCGCAGAACCGATGACCGTTGGAGTAACTATATTAGATAAAACAAATAATTTAGAGAATCTGGATTCCTTAGGGAATTCTTGCAATAGCTCGACATGTACACGTTTTTAATATTTCCATCTTCCGAATCTGTTATGAGAGTCGATTCCATTCCGTCACGTTGATCTTTAACATTTATTTGCTCTGGAAGGAAAAGCACGATGTGAAGTTCCGCCATTTAATAAAAGTGAAAAGTGATATATACGTTGCCAAGGAAACGCGTATTTTACATAAATTTACAAGTAAATTAGTACCACTTTTTGAAGTGTGTACACCATGGTAGTCATTTGAAGTTTTGGTTATCTATTGACAAGGAATCCAAATAATGAAGCCCATTTCCACTAGGATCGGAGCGGGCCTATTAAGGATGACGCTGAACTCGCAAGAGTAAACTGCATATTTGTATTTCCAATAAACAGTTAAATGTACTCTTTGTTGGTTGAAATATAAACATATTCTATTTAAAAGGTGTCCATTTAGCCTAAGCATAACTAACTCATGTCTCTATAGCGATGGAAATCGGGCTTAAAACCGGCAAGTACGCTTTTTAATACAATCTAAACATATACAATTTTTCTATTACTGAGTGATTGATATACAACTCTTAGAAGAAACTGCTCGACTTAGAAATTAATCATTTGGCATGTAGCCTGTCTAAGAAAAGATTGCTTGAAATTATTATTTATATAATAGTAGAATTTTCTTATGTGATATTTTAATTTTCTTGTTCTGGTAACGAGGCAAGCCGCGACGTTCAGTCTTCCACTCAACGTTACCTCTGTCTTCCTGTTAAGTACGAGACAGCGTAAAGCTAAAAAGATATCAAATTTATTGATGAAGTTTCTTTAAATTTTATGAGACAGCTAGTCTCCTGATATAAAATTTATCTATATAATTCATTCTGATTGACGTATCGCAAAAAATATTTTTTATTAATAGTACTGTAAAAATTATTAGTACCTCTATATGGAATATCATCACAATATGTTTTTATCTAATATTTTTATAATGATTGTGATAGTGTAATTTTTATATTACTAATTAAATTATTGTTAGGTTATTAAATACGTACTTTAATGGAAAAATTCCAATATATAATATAATTTTCATATTGATTATATTAAAAATAGAGGCCATCGTGGCCCAGACAAAGAAAATATTTTTTTAACTTTCATTACTATCACAGTGAGTTTGCTTAATACTTTAATATAAATCCATTAAAATATATATAAAGCTTATTCGAAGTGGTCCCCATAGGCTGCAATACAGTCTCTTAAACGTTGGAGTCAGTTGTCAATAGCAGCATCATCATTTTTTTAAGAGACGTCGAAGACACTGTCTGTTCTTCAGTTCATATCAGCTCTTCACCTCTGATGAAGTCTGAAACGTTGTGTCACACAACGTCCCTTTGCATACCGCTTAAGAAGTTGCTTTGATTTATCACTTTTTATTCTATGTCTTTTCTTTACTACTTTGGTCGTCTTTTGCTATGAACTTCTGGATGGCCAGATCTTTTTCGGTCACAAACAGAGGAGTTTCCATTATACCCATCAATAGTCCGGCACACAATCATTTGACTAATACAAAGCGTAATAGGCATTTTAAAAGTTGTATTTAGTTCCATACCTACTCGATGTTATACAAACACAGTGATTCGGTTCTCCTTATTACTCCACTCTATTATAAAATCATAAAATATTTTGCAATATATTGGCAAGAAAATATGTGAACGTTTAAAAATGACAAATGTCTAATTCAAAAGGATAATATTTTATTTATTTTTAATTGTAATAGTATTCATGGCCAGACTAAATATAATTATAAGCAGAAAATATTTATTAAAAACTATCTCCCGTCATTATTAAAAACTCAATTTATTGTTATAATACAAACAACAATGTTTGCATTTTTTTTATTATGGGACTATTACATAGCTTATTAAATTTTAATACTCTTTTAGCATCTCTCGCACACCGTGGAGAACTTTCATTTGGGAACACTGTGAAGCGTAGACCACGGAAATGTCAAGACATATTTTTATTTATTTTCTAATTTTCATGCTTCTGTACTTTCTCCTCTGGAGAGAACCCTCAGAACGAGAAAATTACTTTTTTTATTCTCCCGATTGGAGATCGAATTCCCAACCATCACGATTGTAGTCAAATGCTGTTCCATTATAATGACAGCCACGATTCTTTCTAATTTGTACAATCGACTAGGGAATTAACCGCGGTCATTACGTTTAACGGCGGCACTACTAGAAAATTACAAATTTAATAGTTTTTAACAAATCTTATCTATATTTTTAATTAATTATTATAATAGCTACCATATCATCAAATATGACGCCTATAATGGACATGCAAAGCGTCTAAACAGGCACTGACGCCATCTTTGATATTCTTATCAAATAATAGAGTTTTCGTGTACAATAAATAATTACAAGGTAATTACAATTTTCTATTTGGTCGTTTTATCTTTACTTATCGTTTGAGGATATTGCATGGCGTTTCAAACTATGTATATGAAAACAATTTTATTGTATTGATTCAAATGGGAAATAGATTCAGAGTTATGGGATAACTTTATAAAATACAATTATATAAAAGAATGTAATCAATGTTTTATTTATTTACTTTCTTTTTTATAGATTCACGCTCTATCCTTCATATAGGTAGGCAAAGGAAACCTGGGAACATAGGTTAGGACACTCCGTTCCCAACAAGAGATTTCCGTTCTTTACTTTCTGCCGAATTCTGGAGGCATGGCGTGTTGAGTGGTGAATCCCAACGCCGGGCTTTGCCTCGTTACCAGAACGAGGACATGAAAATATGAAATATTTAATTTTTTCCAGTGGGAATAGACTATAGAGTTTAGTCGAACGCTTGAGCTACTGTGCAACGACTGGCCTCACTTTGTTATTAATATTATTAACTTTGTTATTCATTTAGTATAATATTATTAAATAGATTTTATGAATTATTTTACCATTTTGTTTGGTTAGGTACCTACAGTTGGCCAAAAAATATTCACGTCAATAAACATTTATATCTTAAAATAAACAATTGAATAATACAATAAATAATTTCTTCTCTCCGTAATAATTTATTCATAGAATTTTAATGTGACAGAATGAACCCTTTCGACCATGCGTACAATAGTTTTCCAAGAACGAAGTAACTATTATGTAGTTGTTGCTAGTGGAACTATCAATTGTAGGAATAAAATAATCTTTTTCATTATCAAAGTCATATAAAGTAAAACTATTTAAGAAATTCAAATAAGCCGCTTATATTTATCGCAAAACAATTCATATTTTATTTCTTTACTTATTGTCGTCATTATATAAAGAAAACGATATTTCATACAATAGCTTCATTACGTAAATCTGTAAATAGATGAAGCTGTCGTGGCAAATAGCTGCTAGCACAGCGCTTAATTGTATATAGGTTGGTTGAGATTTGAGTCCCACTCGAAAATTTATCTTTTCTCCTTTCCCGTTGAGTTCTACTATACAAGCAATATCTCAAATTTGGGTGAAATGTAGAGAAAGGGAGAGAGACTGTTATGGTACTAGTTTTTCTTTTTGGACCTTACTAAAACAAAAAAATAATAATTTCTTATGCTAGTATATAATGAATTAGATAAAAAAATAAATTGACTACACCTTCAGCAATGCTTATAAAATTTTATTCACATATAAATAACTTAAATGCAATAACATACATACATCTTGTGTCCAATTCAATATCAGTTAAGTGGTAATACAATTATGTAAGTGTTATAATACTATTATTATTATAATTATTTTCTAAAATATTTTTGTTGCCATGTTTTTTGCGTTATATAAAATTAAAAATATAAATAATCAGAAAATTATTTCTTCATTTCACCATTTTAAGTTTGAGTGATTTAGTGTGTTGGGCAATGCTTGTTGTCCTTAAAAACTATATTTTATAAAATTTATACTACGATATTTATTACATATTTATTACACATTTTCACAAAATTATATTAATATACCCTGACTAGAATAATAACTTAACTATTAAAATATTATCAATTAACTATTTACTAAAAACATTATTCGACAATAACCAAACTGAACAAGAATCAGTTAAACATCGATACTTCCATTTCTTCTAACATACACCAACGTAGGTGACTCGTCATCGCTCTCCAAAAATAAACTACGACTATTTGAGAGATTTGATACACAAAACTGGTATATTCCAAAACTTATTAAGCCAATCACAACAAGACTTGGTAAAGTAATTAGAACAATTGTCAATGGTTGCCAAAAACTTGGCACATTTTCGCTCGGTGGTGGTACAGTATCCAGCTCGGTAGTAATGTCTGTAGATGATGATGATGTGCTATGATCTGTAGTGATTGAATTTGATGTGGCGGAAGAGTCGCTCGTAATAGATTCAGTAATAGTGGAATCAGTGGAGATTGTTGGAACCTGTGTAGTAACAGAAGTTATAGTAATTGGATCTAGAGAGGTAGTCGGTGACTCTGTTGTTATAATAGGGGTAGTAGTAGGTTGTAAAATAGTGGAAGGGCTCACAATAGTGGACGGTACATCAGTTGTAGGATTAACTGTTGGTGCTACAGTTGTAACAGGAGCATTGGTGGGATTTATGGTAGTGTTGGGGCTCACAGTTATTGGTTCTGGAGATGTTGTTGGTAATACTGTTGTGAGAATGGTGGTCGGTGCAACAGTTATAGGATTCGTTGACGGTGCTACAGTAGTAACAGGAGCAGTGGTGGGATATATGGTAGTATTGGGGCTGACAGTTATTGGTTCTGGGGATGTTATTGGTGATACTGTTGTGGGAATGGTGGTCGGTGCAACAGTTATAGGATTCGTTGACGGTGCTACAGTTGTAACAGGAGCAGTGGTGGGATTTATAGTAGTGTTGGGGCTCACAGTTATTGGTTCTGGAGATGGTATAATGGTTTGTGTAACAATTGTTGATTTAGGTGTTATTGCAAGCATGGAAGGAATATTTTCTTTATTAATTGATTTTTTATCCGTATAGTAAAAATATGTAGGATTATTACGGAGATAATGGTCTGAATTGACTGATATTGTTTTGTTAGCATTGTGGGATTTGTACTCTGAATAAATAATGTTATAAGAACTATATTTTATGGATTTTATCTTCACAGAATATTCTTTTATGGCATGCCCCAATATTTTGATCTGAAACGTAAGAACAATAATATTTATCACATCGTTTTTAGGGAATAGAATAAATATAAACGTGAGTTCTTCTGTAGGTGGTGTATTTTGATACATACATACATATATTTTATGTGCACAAATATAAAATTATTCAATCTATTAATTAATAAGTATTACATAAATATACAAGTTACTGAAATTGAATCATAATTCCATAAATATATTTTGTAATAAAGAATGTTTTAAAAATAATTCATACATGTTTGAAATGTATCTAAAAACGAAATTGTTTTTAAAGAAAACACAAAAGGTGTGCTTTAAAACCTTTTTTTCTTGTGTCTTATACAATAAATAAATATATTATCATACAGAAGGTACATACGTATCCTTTTTTACAATTGCTTTTTGCGGGAACTATGACTACTTGTGATACATTGAAGGTATTTTTTTCTGACGGCAATAGTATATATTCAGCTACCACTGATCGTTCTGCTATAAAATTTTCTTTATAAATTATAATTTTAACATAATCTTTAGTTGATATTGAATCTACATTTAATTCTATTCGAAAATAACCATCTGCGGTTATATTAAACGAAAACGTTAAACAACTTGTCACTTCAAGTGGACGTAAATAAAAATCACTTCTATCACTGTCATCATTAATGTCTTCTTTATCTAAAGTCCAGGTAGGAAGATCATCACACATATTCAAATCTGAATCCAAATCAAAGGAAGAATGTAAATCATCATCAAGTTTATACACAACACTTAATAATCCTGGTATTTGTGTGATTATAAATAATAATACTAGCGCAGTTATGTTTGTCATGTTGTCTTTGAACGATGGAACTAAGTGCTACTCCAATTCATATCCCTTAAGTAATATGTTATCGAAATTGTTAATTGTGAGCGGAATCATTTTTATCATGATCAAGATTTCATTTTTAATAAGATGCCGATGTTGATAAAAATATATATAATTAGAAAAAAAACTGACAAAGTTATTAGGTAAGAATTAGTGATTTAACTATCAACCAAGAGTATTTTTTAAGTATAATTTAAGGTCTTTTTATTCAAATATATGCTTTATTCAAATATTTTTATAGGAAGTATGATGATTAAAATAAAAAGTAAATTTTGTTTATAAATGATTGATGATCAATTTTATGTAATATATGTGATATAATACATTCAATGTAAGTTTGCTGTAACATTATTACAGCAAACTAACTACTACTATGTACTGAACTAACTATGTGTTATGTCTATCGTTTAAAGAAGGTTATCTTTCTTAGTGAGTAGTTGTAGTATGCTTACCACTTTTAATTTTAATTTCCATTTTTCGTTTCAACGGTCGTTATCTCATTTCTCTTATATTTCTCTATCAATTTTATTTTGATAGTGGAATTTTCGGACGCCTGTCCTACTATTTTCACCTAAAATGTAAAAAGGTTTTTTTAATTAAGAAAATAAATTACAATGTATATAAAAACAGTTATGCTTTTTGCCACACAGCAGAGCGAACCAAATTTTTTGTGACGCAGTATATTGAATGGCAGAACTTAACTCAATATTTCTATCAGAAATAGAAAGAATCTAAAAATAATAATCAACCTGTATGACGATAGAACCTTCAAACATCGCGTGTAGACGCTATGCTGACATACAACGCCGAGGTGGCCACAGCAATTATTATGAATATACTTATATTAGAATACTTACATATCCTGTAGTATTGCGACTATCAAAAGTAATATTTACAACCTCAGTTCCATTAAAACTTGCTGAATCTTCTTTAGATAGTGTGTTATTTTTTGCAACTATAATATCTCTAGGGATCGATTCTTCATATACTGTTATCGTAAGTTCATCTGCAAGCGAAACAGCTTCGATGCCTGCTATCATTTTTATACAATTTGTTGACGATAAATCGAATGAAAACGCTATACAACTTGGTACATCTAGCGGTCGAATGTAGAATTTATCTTCGTCATCTGGATCTTCCATTTCTAATACCCAAGTAGAAAACTTGCCACACACATTTTTATCAGAAATAAAAGTAAAGGAGTTAATAAAATCATTTTCAAGCTGATACAGAACGGTTAATATTTGTGGTACAGCTATTATTATTATAAATATTAACAACACTTGACTTATTTTCGCCATCTTTTTTAAATAATGGCTATCACGACTGTGAGGTGGTAGGTTGAACAATCTAAATGAAAAAATATTATAAATTATCGTAACATTGGCGTAAATTTTAGGAATTTTACGTTAACCACGACAAGGTTTTGTATTTAAATTGATAAGAGAACAATTACAATTCAATTTTAAAAAGTTATCTTTCTATTAGTTTGCGATAATTAAATAGATAAATATCTATATGACTAGTTTTATAAGTTTTCATTCAGAATATAATATATAAAATATATAGTAACACAGAATTGTTACAGAGAAAACCTAGTGTTAAAACACTTCGTTATTCGGTTTGCACGTGAATTTGAGACATCGTCATAATTTTTTTCTCGACTGGACGTTCGGTTCGGTTCTTTATTTATGGCGCTTCGAGCATGCCAGTCGACTGGACGTTATTGCTGTGGACCTTGGTTGGTCTTGACAGCGTCACCGGGCGGGGAGGGACAGGAGCAGCTCACCCCTGAAGAGACAGTGAAGATATAGAGAAAATCCTATGTTGCGTGGCATGATTCAATTCGCCACTTTGTTTACCACAGCGTAGCATGTAAAAATACTTACTACGATTATTGTCCTAAATAAATCAATTTAGTAGTAAATAAAACTGTAAAATAGAGCACAATTTCATATATCTTTAACTGTGCCCTATCAAATGCATACGTTTTTATCGGCCCGATACTGTTTACTTTTATGTAAATTTATACGTGAACGGACGAGTACATATTGAACTAGATTTTATTACTAGGACTCCGGTTCTAGCGTTATTTTGTTGACCGACATAAAAAAAGTAGCTTTTTCGATTTTTAATTACATTCAATATGGAAAAAGTTCCTAACTTTTTTTTGTGTATTCTTGTTATTAATGTTACAAACTTTAATTTCGATTTCAATATCTAGTGGATGTTAGGATATTCGAAGGACTGGAAAGAAAGGCCGTTTCAAAGGAGACTAAAACTGTTTCCATACTACTATAAATGCGATGATTTGATTTCGATCCCCACTTAGAAAAAGGAATTCATTTCATTTTCTTGCTGTAGTACCTAGACAGAACGCGTTGATTTTCCGCACCCAATACGCCGTCGCAAACGGTAGGAAAAGGGAACATTAGGTTCCCCTGCCTTCTCTGCTATATGCGTAATAAAGCGTATAACTATTGTTTTTATTTTTATAATTAGTCTGGCAATGTTAGTTTAAGGGCGAGTGTACACGAGTGACGTTAGCTATCTATCACGTCAAAGCGAGTATGATTAATTGAACTACGTATGCATAAATCGGTTTGACGATGAATTACTGCCTTCAAAAATAAAACAATAAATTCCCTTTTGGTATACTTGTACAGTACGTATTGTAATTTAAGTTTATCTTTAAGTAATGTAATGGCTCAAATTTAGATAGGAAATGAAAACGGAGTGTCTTGGCACTAGGTTCTCTCTACCTATCATACAAATAGCAAGCCCTGATAAGGAATTAATTTGTTTAAATACGAGCCTTTATTAAATAAATAACATTATTATATAGTAAATTTAAAATAATATAAATTTTCTTATCTTTATCCTACTGTCATATTATTTTAATACGCCAGCTATTAGCTACGTATTTTTGTAAGGTAACGATTTTTTTCTCAGAATTTGATATGTGATAAGAAAACATTATCATCGTAATGTTTGAATAAATACATTTTTATATTTTTATGCACGCATACAACGTTATTTCAGCGGCTTGACTTTTTAATCTATTTTAATTACTTATAGAAAAATATATATATTAGGGTTTTATTAGGAAAACGAGCGTACAGGTCACTTGATCGCCGCTGCCCACGACCCTGTGTAACAACAGAGGAGTTAGAGTACCTTTGCAGGCCTTTGAGGTGGAGATAGATTCGCTTTTTTGGAGGTACCCATGTTGTTGGAAGCACTGCAGCAGTTTTCCACATTGACCTGGAAACACTGCCGCAGTTGCGTGGTGTGTGGAAGGAAATTCCTACGAAACCGCATAGTATGGAGTGCCATGTATTCATTAATAATCGAACGTGGTTATGTTCCCGATATAAAAAACCCTATTAGGATCACCTTGTTGTTCATGTGTTCGTATGTCAAGACGAACAGACGAGTCGTTTATCACGAGGTTCCATGGAGATATCACGCAAAAATTATATATAGCTTATTAGTCAAAGAAATCAAAAGATCTGTATACAGATTTAGACTTACAATCTTAGTGTGCCTGTTTATTCGAGTTGTTTAACTTTTATAAAAATCAACCAGATCGCAATTAATGAGCTAATTAAAAAATATATTACTTATAAACAAACGAACATTCTTATATATTTAATATAACTTTTCACGTATACTTATAAAATATGTGGGATTATATAGATTAGCTATTATATTTTATGATAAAGCAATCAGTATTAGGCTTTAAATTCGTTATCTTCTACTTAATTGAAATATCACATCACTTTTATAAATCCACCACCCATCTGAAAATACACCGATTTAAATAGTCCTTTGGGATTTTAATAAATACTTTTTATGTATATCAGGGGGTTGCGCCTCCGAGATCCGGTTCGAACTCTTTGAAGGACGTTGATGTTATTTTATCATCTGTCAGAACTACAAATTAATATTAAATATTTATCTCGAGAAATTATTATCAAATATTCAGGCCTTTTCATCCTAAAAATCGATAGAAACTTTCTAAGTCGACGTAGTCCAAAAATAAGAACAACTTTTGCACCATTTTTGTGTGTAACATTCCCCCGAAAGTAAAACCTTGAGGATGTATGGTCGTATGGCCGACGTATGGAGCCATATATGGTTTAAATTTCAACTCGATATCTCCTAGCATTCCTGAGATAAAGGGTCTTGACAGACAGAGATACCGAAAACTGAGTGATCTTATAAGGATTCAAGATTCCTTTTTTCCTTAAGAAGCACGGAACCTTAAAAACACACCATTGCACGCTTACAGGAGAGAGTAGTTCAGATGAATAGAATTTTATCGTAGTATACCTACCTATATTAAGCTTTAGATAAGTCCTAAAATGCGTTATATGGTAATATTTCTGCGATAACCATATAAATAA
Organism: Heliconius cydno galanthus; assembly: GCA_036379175.1. Lineage (NCBI taxonomy): Eukaryota > Metazoa > Arthropoda > Insecta > Lepidoptera > Nymphalidae > Heliconius > Heliconius cydno. The sequence continues at coordinate 37,390 of JAKRZM010001224.1, forward strand.
ATGGTGATGTCAGTTTGCAATAGGTCGTACTCCACAATCATTCTATTTTATTCCATTTTATTACAGCCCATAGTGAAAGAGAAAAGGATACCAAATGGATGTATAGTGGATAGTATAACTAGTAGTTTATTTTAGCTTCACGCTGTGTTCCGCACATAGCAGGGTTAGCAGAGGGAACCTGGGAACCTAGTGTCAAGGTACTTCGTCCCCGTTAAGATACTTCCATCCCCCACTTTCCGCCGAAATTTGGAGGAGATGCGCGTCTGGTGGAACTTAACGTCGCGTTGTACCTCGATTAACTTTGATCTTGAAGATTATTAATACTATTAATACAAATTCAGTTATGCGTTAAATAAACAAAATATTTTGGTATCTACTAAATATGAGAACGATAATAAAATAATTTCAATGTCGCGATTGAATCAGATGCCGATATTAAAAATAATTTCCGTTTTAATTTTTTTAGTAATTCAGCCCTTCAATGTCAATTTTACTTAAAAAGGTTAATTTAGTCTTTCCTCACATACATTAATCATCGTTTATGCATTACACATTATTATTTTCATACAAATTAAGCAATGAATAAAGACTTTTAAACTGTTTAAAACTTTAGCAGAAGCTATCAGTACAAGTTTGCAAAGAACATAAATCACTGGTCACCTCAGCACCTAGCGCTAGTAAATTCACCAAATATCATCTTGTTTTCAAGCGTCGTTGGACGTACAAATAAATTTATGGTTAAATTCGTTAGCATGTCTTGTTAAGGCGAAATTTAAAATATTTTAAAGNCTTGGCACTAGGTTCTCTCTACCTATCATACAAATAGCAAGTCGGGATAAGGAATTAATTTGTTTAAATACAAGCCTTTATTAAATAAATAACATTATTCAGTAAATTTAAAATAATATAAATTTTCTTATCTTTATCCTACTGTCATATTATTTTAATACGCCAGCTATTAGCTACGTATTTTTGTAAGGTAACGATTTTTTTCTCAGAATTTGATATGTGATAAGAAAATATTATCATCGTAATGTTTGAATAAATACATTTTTGTATTTTTATGCATGCATACAACGTTATTTCAGCGGCTTGACTTTTTTACCAAACATGCATTTTTCTGTTGTGTAATATTATTTCTCTTTTTTTACCGTACAACCTCTTTCGTGAGTTCTCCATTCAACGTGACACTGGCGAAGTGATTTTGTGCTCAACTGGCATGCTCGGAACGCCATATTAGAAAGAACAGAACAGAACAGACTTTTTTACCTAATTTAATTTTTTATAGAAAAAAATATATATATTAGGGTTTTATTAGGAAAACGAGCGTACAGGTCACTTGATCACCGCTGCCCACGACCCTGTGTAACAACAGAGGAGTTAGAGTACCTTTGCAGGCTTTTGAGGTGGAGATAGATTCGCTTTTTTGGAGGTACCCATGTTGTTGGAAACACTGCCGCAGTTTTCCACATTGACCTAGAAACACTGCCGCAGTTGCGTGGTGTGTGCAAGGAAGTTCCTACGAAACCGCATAGTATGGAGTGCCATGTATTCATTAATAATTGAATGTGGTTAGGTTCCCGATATAGAAAACCCTAATAGGATCACCTTGTTGTCCGTGTGTTAGTCTGTCAAGACGAACAGACGAGTCGTTTATCACGAGGTTCCATGTAGATATCACGCAAAAATTATATATAGCTTATTAGTCAAAGAAATCAAAAGATCTCTAGACAGATTTAAACTTACAATCTTAGTGTGCCTGTTTATTCAAGTTGTTTAACTTTTATAAAAGTCAACCAGATCCCAATTAATGAGCTAATTAAAAAATATATTACTTATAAACAAACGAACATTCTTATATATTTAATATAACTTTTCACGTATACTTATAAAATATGTGGGATTATATAGATTAGCTATTATATTTTATGATAAAGCAATCAGTATTAGGCTTTAAATTCGTTATCTTTTACTTAATTGAAATATCACATCACTTTTATAAATCCACCACCCATCTGAAAATACACCGATTTAAATAGTCCCTTAGGATTTTAATAAATACTTTTTATTTATATCAGGGGGTTGCGCCTCCGACCTCTGGTTCTCCGAACTCTTTGAAGGACGTTGATGTTATTTTATCTGTCAGAACGACAAATTAATATTAAATATTTATCTCGAGAAATTATTATCAAATAATCAGGCCTTTCCATCATAAAAATCGATAGAAACTTTCTAACTTGACGTAGTCAAAAAATAAGATCAACTTTTGCACCATTTTTGTGTGTAACATTGCCCCGAAAGTAAAACCTTGAGGATATGGCGAGCCATACGTCGGCCATAAGTTAACTGTAGACACGTTTTTTCAGGAAATCATGGGGCCGTAAAACTGGCCGGGGCTGATGAGGTATATGGTTTGAATTTCAACTCGATATTTCCTAGCATTCTTGAGATAAAGGGTCTTGACAGACAGAGAGACCAACAAAAGACTGATCTTATAAGGGTGTCAAGATTCCTTTTTTCCTTAAGAAGTACGGAACCTTAAAATTGCACGCTTACAGCAAAGAGTAGTTCAGATGAATAGAATTTTATCGTAGTATACCTACCTATATTAAGCTTTAGATAAGCCCTAAAATGCGTTACATGGTAATATTTCTGCGATAACCATATAAATAAATGGTGATGTCAGTCTGCAATAGGTCGTACTCCACAATCATTCTATTTTATTCCATTTTATTACAGCCCATAGTGAAAGAGAAAAGGATAGCAAATGAATGTATAGTGGATAATACACTAGTAGTTTGTTTTAGCTTCACGCTGCATTCCACACATAGCGGGGGTAAGCAGAGGGAACCTGGGAACCTAGTGTCAAGGTACTTCTTCCCCGTTAAGATACTTCCATCCCTGACTTTCCGCCGAAATTTGGAGGAGATGCGCGTCTGGTGGAACTTAACGTCGCGTTGTACCTCGATTAACTTTGATCTTGAAGATTATTAATACTATTAATACAAATTCAGTTATGCGTTAAATAAACAAAATATTTTGGTATCTACTAAATATGAGAACGATAATAAAATAATTTCAATGTCGCGATTGAATCAGATGCCGATATTAAAAATAATTTCCGTTTTAATTTTTTTAGTAATTCAGCCCTTCAATGTCAATTTTACTTAAAAAGGTTAATTTAGTCTTTCCTCACATACATTAATCATCGTTTATGCATTATACATTATTATTTTCATACAAATTAAGCAATGAATAAAGACTTTTAAACTGTTTAAAACTTTAGCAGAAGCTATCAGTACAAGTTTGCAAAGAACATAAATCACTGGTCACCTCAGCACCTAGCGCTAGTAAATTCACCAAATATCATCTTGTTTTCAAGCGTCGTTGGACGTACAAATAAATTTATGGTTAAATTCGTTAGCATGTCTTGTTAAGGCGAAATTTAAAATATTTTAAAGCTAATTGATGATATATAAATTAAATATGAGTAATAAAAATAAAGAAATTAACAAGGTGGAACAATCGGGTGGTTAAGTTAAATTACTTAACTTCTTTAACTAAAGAGACCCGGGCTAAGTAATAATAAGAGATTTAAATCTGGAGAATATATCAATCTACCTTTTGCTATAACTAAGGTATTCATTTGATTCTATAACCTGAATATCTAGGGTACTAATACCAAAATTATATTTAGGTATATATTATTATATTAGATAGCATACCATATCCACAGTAGATATCTAACATACCTACTTATAATTTAGGTATCTTATATAATTGCGACATATGCAATGTACAAAGAAAAGTAAAAAAAAGCACAATTAAAAGCACATTTTTTCAATATTCTGGGGGGTATTTTATTGGGATAAGAATATCCGGTGTTGTTATTTTACAAATTTGTATTGTTTTCGAATTCAGTGCTAATTTTCACGAAAATTACGAGCAATTTTGAACTGTATTGTAAAGTTTTCTTATTGTAGATGTTGGTGAAACCTAATAAAAGTATGTCAAAAAATGAAAATCTCTTTAACCCTGAAATGTAAAAAGTTAAAGTCAAGTAATGAATTTGTATAATAAAACATAACTGTGGTTTAAATCAATGAAAAAATATATAAACTTTGGAACAGATATAACCAACATGGGTCCGGGGACCTGTCGGAAGGAAAAATAATTTATTTGCCCATATTTATTTAGAAGCTCTGCCGTTTCCCGCGGGTGTCATTTTTCCTCCTTTCCGTTAAAAGCCTGCTGAAGTCAAATGTGTTTTTACGGCATATATTTCTCTCAATAGAATCAAACATCTATGATATCGTAAGATTTTCTAACTTCTGCTATGTTTATTGAAGGAACGGTAAAAAAGAAGTTATAAAATATGTAGATTTTTTTTATTGAATTTTGCATGTAGATGGCGAAATCTGAAATTTAATTTATGTAAACAAATAAAGAAGAAGCGGTAGCGGAAATTTTATACAAATCTCCCTACAGAGATGTTAACAATTAGTTGTTAAAAACGTGTAAGAATTTCAACGTTTGATAAGAACGTAATGGTACTAGGGATCAGAGCGTCCAGAGGGGTTCATGAGACGCGGGTTCAAATTTTTGAACGTTTTCTCATTTACTAACTGTTTCGAAGCCAATACCATTTTATATTTTAGTATTTTCTGTAATAGGCCAGCCATCACTAACAAGCAACAAGTAAACAAGGCAAGTCAATTTCAAACTAATTAACTGATAGAAACATTACTTAATCTTGAAGGTGTTTGAATCAATTGCTCACATCAATCTTCTCATATTGATACCAATTATTTGGGTATTAATAAACCCAATCTACCGAGTGATTAATATTTGTTACTATTGAATTGGAAATGCGAATGACATGACAAGTTTACAAAGTAATTAAGCAAATTACTGTAGTTACGCGTAACTGTGGTTTAAGCCTTAGTAAAATAGAGAGAGAGAGAGAGATAAAGAGAGAGAGAGTGAGATTTTGATAAAAAGGATTATGTCATAGTATACTGTAATTTCTGACAAACAAACAATTGCAATACGTTTATATACATATAATAAAATGTGTGTGTTTATTTAATTTTAATTACCAATTATTTTTTTTATACGAGTACTCCGTAAAATATAAAATCCACATATAGTAAAAGACAATAGACACACTAAAAGCAAAACTAATAAGATGCGTCAAATCGCTTGGAAGAACGGTTAAGCGGACCAATTTGTAAAAAGAGATTCAAAAGCTTCACAATTGCTGGGCTAAGCGGGGAATCCCCACGCCATTAACACACCATTCAGTTAGGGAGAATACTCTGAAATCTGTGAAATTCGCCAAACTGAGTTATTTATGCTGATATTTTTCTTACATGCGTAATGTGGATTGTAGCTACATTTTAAATGTAATTTCTTTACTTAATATTATTCTGTAACTTCTTTACTTTATATTTAGTTACATACGTCGTAACTTTTAAATTTGAATTACTGAAGAGCAATGAGTTTGTTGTTGTTTTTTTACCCGATTACGGCGAAGCACAAAAGGAGGTTAGATATGTTCTTGGGCGTACGAGTCTGTTCCTTTGTTCCCTTGTAAGTTAAACCAGTGAACGCGAGTGATTTGATTTTTATGTTTTCAAGGCGCTCGCGCTGAGTCTTATCACCAGAATGAGGAAATTAAAATAATCTATTCCCCCGAGTGGGAATCCAACTCAAAACTGTCGCCCCACCACGCCACGAAAACCTCAAAGCACGGGCACAGACTACAAATATTAATAAATAAGCATATACATACATCCTTTTTAAATGGTAATTAATAAACCACAAACCAATTGATACGAAAAAAACCCACAAAAAGAGGTTGAAAAAAGGGTAAAACCTATATTTTCTTTGTTTAATACTACAATACTGTTATATTGTAGAGCAGGAACAGCTCTTTCATTGATTAATTGCATCGGCGAAGTGTTTATTTGTTATTTGACGGAGTCGAATGAAAAAGTACTGGAGCGAAATACATTTTTTTTTTCACAACAGCAAATGTAAAAGTATTTTACTTGTTTGTTTTTTAGTAATATTTGTTTTACTTAATTATTTTTATATTGTGTANTGTTCTTAGGGCGTATGCGTCTGTTCCTTTGTTCCCTCTTAACTTAAGATTTATTTATTCAGTTTTTACAGCCGTAGTTTTTGTTGTGTTTATAGTTCATTTATTATGTAACTCGTTTTAAATGATATATGTTTTTATGTTTACATGTTTTTATGAGTCTTATTACCAGAATGAGGAAATTAAAATAATCTATCCCCTGAGTGGGAATCAAACTCACAACCGTTGCTACACCACACCACGAAAACCTCAAAGCACGGGCACAGACTACAAATATTAAAAAATAAGCATATACCTACAGATCCTTTTTAAATGGTAATTAATAAACCACAAACCAATTGATACGAAAAAACCCACAAAAAGGGTAAAACCTATATTTTCTTTGTTTAATACTACAATACTGTTATATTGTAGAGCAGGAACAGCTCTTTCATTGATTAATTGCATCGGCGAAGTGTTTATTTGTTATTTGACGGAGTCGAATGAAAAAGTACTGGAGCGAAATACATTTTTTTTTTCACAACAGCAAATGTAAAAGTATTTTACTTGTTTGTTTTTTAGTAATATTTGTTTTACTTAATTATTTTTATATTGTGTATATATTTGTTTTGTCTCCATTGTAGAGGACTGAGAGGAACATTGATCTATGCAATTCGTTCACTACTCTCCACCGAGTAAAAGAAATCGAAATGCCTCTAAACGACAAAATTTTGTGATTTGTATTTCCTTCTCATACATACTTATTTATCTATATATGGAAAATTCATATTGGACCAGCTTCAATTAGTGTTGGGCACACTATCTTCGAAGTTTTTGATCATTACATATATCTGGGACAAGCAGGCCAGCAAGGTAAGTCAACACACAGGCGAAAATAGGTTAAGGAGTGTAGAGTATAAGAAAATACGGGAATATTTATTTTATGTCTTTAGTCTCCAAAAAACAAAGTGAAGACTAGTCCACATTAAAACAACCCAAAAACTCCAGAATATCTACAATATACCTTAAATGTTACGAGTAAAATTATCAAGCCCACCTTTATAGTCTAAAATAATGTTGAAATGTGCTAAAACTCAACGTCGTATGTGATGGGCTGTGACGTAAATCAGCGGCAGGACAGGTTATTGCCTGCCGCAGTTAACACGGCTGTACCGAAATCCGAATGAATTTATAGGTTTAGGGACATACGAGTAGAAGCAAATGTGAAAAGCGCCAGGGGAATAACAAACGCTTTAAGGCGGGTGATATATAAGAGCCAGGAACGGGGTGTAATGCGTGATATAATGTATTTAGTTTTTTCTTTTGGTTGTGTAGTAAAGGGTAAAAAATATAGTGATCCTATAATTTTGTGATTGTTTTTCCATTTTATTTGAGTTTTCATATATTATGAAATAGGAGAGAGCTTCATTTTTCCATGTTTTTTATACAAACACATAGCCAATTGAGAACCGGCGTGGCGTCATGGCGTATAGGCACAAGCGTGCGCCAACGCTACAGATTGTAGGTTCGATTGCCAGAAGAGGAAATTAAATACTTAATATTTTACATTAAATACATTAAATAATTAATATCTAATATTTGTCATCGAGGAACATTGGAACACTAAGATGATTTCTTGAAATTCCAACGGAAACAGGAAAAAACGGGTTGTCCAATAAAAATATTTATTCTGATGATATAAATTTGGTGGCTGTTCATGTTGTTAAAATTATGTAGGTATAGGATATCGAATTTTCAGTTAAAACGTTATAGTTTATTCAAAAGGTACTTCTCAGCGAGATTGAGTTGTCGATGCATTACGGTTATGTCGGCAACATAGTCTACTATTTTATGACAAAGTAATTTCTAAAGAAACATCTCATCTAATATTGATGAGAAACTCGATTTTATAAAATGGCTTCTTTTAAAAGGCGAATTTTTGAACGGGAAATGTACTACTTTCTTGCTGCAATAGAGTTGTAGATGTAAAGTCAGAGGTTTCTTACAATTTCACTGCATTACATCCCTTTAGTTCATTAAAAGTGATTCCTTAGGGTAGTTTACATACGTACGTAAATATTCGTTACTATAAAAAGTGGATTTATGTAATTGATTGAAAAAAATATTTTTTCATCTTCGTGCTGGGACCCGCATATATATTAGCTGAGTAGGCAGATATAGCATAGTTTTGGGACACTTCGCTTCTCACTTTTCGACAAATTCTGGAGGTATTGCTTGTTGCGTGGTGGAATTCAACGGCACGCTTTGTATCGACACCAGAGAGAAGAGCTCAAAATCCTTATCCGCGCATACAGTATATAACACATATAGCAAAGGAGAGAGAACTTCAAGATGAATCAAGACTTACTTTTTCGACCAAATTCAAAACATTGATAATGAAGAAATAAAAAACGATCATTAACCCGAGTTCGCAGAGCAAAAACTAAGTGCACAATCGAATCTAAATATTTGGAAAATGACAATTAGAGAGTGTTGGTTTTCTCTGCCCACTTGCCAAAAGGCAGTCACATTGTTAATAATAACATACAAAAATAACTGATAACACGGATATAATTTAGTAATATTCTCAGAATGGAATTTAAGTGATGTCATGCAATAATCAATATCTTTGAACAGAACCGTATATACAATAATACACGTAATATACTTTATCTAACAATAATATAATTCTTAATATCATCAAAGCTACGATTAAGGCTGATATTCGTTTAATGCCCGATTAATGCGATTTTGATTTTGATTGCATCGCTATTTACATATTGCCATATAGGATTTTTTCTTGTGAAGTTATAATAGAGTCTCTCTCGTCCGCTCTTGCTCTTCTCTCTCGTCTGCTCTTGCTTTTTATATGATCTTCCAATATCAATGACACCTCTTGTTCCAGAAGGTCAACATAGGTTCGTCACTGGATTCCTTGACAGTCACTCTTTTTTTCATAGAAATAAATAAGATATCTATACTAATATAATAAAGCGGAAGAGTTTGTTTGTTTGTTTGTTTGTTTGTTTGTTTGTTTGTTTGTTTGTTTGTTTG
>JAKRZM010001226.1:11325-89143 GCA_036379175.1 Heliconius cydno galanthus
TAATATTTTAGATATATACTAATATATTAAAATACTTATTAATTTGACATGCAATTTATTCCATGTCAATAACAACCGTCGCCATGCGACCGTTGCTAAGCAACGATTTCCAAAGTTTGTTGTTAGAAAACGTCACCCAAAATGAACTTGATTAACGCATCTCTCTATTGAAAACTGAAAATAATATCATAAATATATTTAATAAATATTCGTATAGTTCAAGCGGGCGTAGCCGCGTTCGGGTCCACTAGTGAGTTTATATAATTTTTGTATGCTATATGTTATTTAATTATATACAATCGCTATATAGTGAGAAACATAACAAAAAAATAAGAAACAATAATAGTAAATGTTAGAAATATAATATGATTAATATCTTTGTACAATTCATACAAGGCTATCTGGTTTCAAACTCGACAGCGCCTATACTATGATAACACATACGTAATTACGTATATATGTATATAATATTAAAGCACACTTAGGAAAGAAAAATACTTATCTAGAAAACGTATAAAAATTTAAAAGCCATACGTTCTCATGAAGCTACGTTGAAATTCTTATACGCTTGTTACAACTTATTTATGGTATGTCAGAGCGTCTGGACGGTTTCCGCGGGTTCGAGTCCCGCTACGTTCAAATTTTCATACGTTTTCCAAATAAGTAAAAATATGTTTATGTTTGATATTAATAAAATTTATATACTCTTTTTCTAATCACTTATTACTTATTACAATCAATTAGCAACTTTCACAACATCGAGTCATAATTATGACATTTTATTCTTGTAACCCAATCCATTATTTCCTATATACCCATCTCTTTCACATCCTTATAAAAGAAACGCAACAGAATATATTATTCAAATAATAACTCTCATACAATGGGAAGTTAATATAATTTTATTACTTCATAAAATTTACTTACCACTTTACCATGCAGGGCCTTACACACTGTATACGACGGTACATTCATTTATTAATAAATATTAATATAATGTATTTACTTTATGAGGCCTAAGAGGTGGGAAACGAGAATACTTATAGCTCCACGTGCCTCCAATGATAAATGTATTAAGCATTAAATATAATAAATCAATAAGTATCCCGCAAACAGCAGGGTAGGCAGAGGGAACCCACTCTCTGCTTAATTTTTCGAGGCATTGCGTGTTGTAGCTTGGTGCCAGAGCGAAGAAATAAGTAATAAGCATTTCCTTGAGTGAGGTTCGAACTAACAACCATCGCGTTACAGTCACAGCCTTGTGCCTCTGCACCATGAGGACCTTCAATGACAAATGTATTAAGAAATGTCCTATAATTCAACTTTGTAAACATATTTTTGTGAAGCTTAATTTAGATTTAAAACACTATTGAACATTTTAATTAACACCCGTCAAAAGCTACGTTTTAGTTAACTTTTACGCACCAAAATTGCTTTTAGTTGCTCGCTCTGATATTGCATATTAATTGCTCAGCGCCTACATTTATATGACAGGAGTGTGCGGTTTTTTTTACTTTTTTTAGATGATACAACATTTTTAAATAAAATTGTTGCTTAGTCAATTTTTTGTTAAAAAATGACTGACAATTTTTACTGTAAATTTTAAACTAAGCATTTTGTAAATTGCTTCTTTTTTTTATTTGAAACACGATACTTTTAATAAAAGTATTAGAAATATTCGCGAATATTTAACGATAACAATATGTACATAAATGCTTACACAGGTGTTTGATTTGATGTCGAAGCAAAATAATATAATTGATACCATGTTGGTACATTGGTAGAGTATCCTACTGAAAGAGGTTGTGGATCAAATTCTAAATCGGAGAAATGATTTATTTTTATTTACCTGCACCTGATAAGATTAAGTACAGCGTTAAGTTCCGCCACTCTATGAACAACATTTCGAATTCAGTAGGAAAATGGTGAAGCTTAAACTTAATTAAGCCTAAATTAGATTATTTGTGCTTACCCTTGCCATGTTTTGAACAACAAAATAAAAATAAAACGAAATTGAATAAAAAATAAAATAAATAAATAAAGAAAAGAGGACAAAAACCACAATTAAGTATTGCTAACCACAAAAGATATAGCTATAATATAAGTAAAGGTAAAATTATATAAAGCAATAGTAAAGCTCCTAAAATAATAAAGCAACAATAAAAAGAAAGTTTCTCAGAACTTGTGAAGAATAACGGTATCCATAACTAAAGTAAAGAAAGTAAACTAAACAAAAATAAAAGAGGGCGAGTTCAAAGTTTATTTTGAAAAGGGCGATAATCATTGAGAAGTTTATTACGCCGGAGGAAAGCTGAAATGTAAACAGTGAGGGAATAATAAATGTATACAAATTAATACACGAACGTCCTTTGGTTTTATAATATCCGAGTAAGTCTGGCACGAAATACATGTATTTTTTTTATTTTCTCTTTCCACTGTACTCCGCAAAGAACCGAGCTGGCAAAAAAAGAACAAACGGAGTGTCTTAACACTAGATTGAAAGTTCACCTCTGATTAGCAAATTGTTCCAGGGGTTTCCAGGGTCCTACCAGGGTGTTGGAAATAGAAATAAGTTAGCGATAGTTTGATATAAAAATTACCTCAACTGATGGTTATTCCGGTTAAATAGTTATTCCTGAACGGAACCTACGACTATTGTATATTATAGTTACACACTATCATACTGCACTACGGGGGCACTCACCTTATGTTTGCCTTACATATTCATAGTTTGTGTACTTCATACGCGTTGCTATTTAACTTTATGGTCTAACTTACCTACTTGAGATTATTTTTCTCTTTCCTAGAGCACATATCGTTTTAAATCACTTAGAAATAGCTTCCTTGTGAAAATAATAAAAAGTAATATTAGAAAATATTATTCATAATTGCAAAAACACGTTAAACAAACAAAATAAACATTTTCCAAAAAATTGTTCCAAAGAAAATAAACAAAAAAAAATATTAAACAGCACATTTGGTCTCCATCCATGTGACAAGTAATAGGGAAGAGGCGTCAAAAGATATGCAGATGTATCTCGCAAATTTACTTTTATTTTTCTTTAAGGCAAATTTGTTCAAAGTGCTGACTTTTTTATGCTAAAATATGAAGATAAAGTCATTAGCAATTTTTATTTTTATGAGAAGATGTCGCCGGGGTCCAAATGACTGCCTTTGCTCCCGGCCATGGTCAGCGAGTTATTATGACACTTTTAATTTAATATTGTTATGAAATCGTAACAGCGCAGGGGCACAAGCTTTTTGTTGTATATGCGACGGTTATAGGTTCAATTTCCACTGGTGGAATTATATATTCCATATTTTCATTTCCTCGCTCCGGTCACGAGGCAAAGCGCGGCGTTAAGTTCTGCGTTTCCAGGTTGCAAAGCAATATACAGCGTACAGCGTGAACTTAAAAAATATATTTGAAAATGAATTGTATATTATTCTTCACAATCTTATAAATATTAAGTGCTAAATTAATAATTTAAGCAGAAACTTCATTAGGAGCTTATCAAATTGCGATCGGTTCGAATATTAGAATAAGTTAGACTTTTTTGACCTGCCATTAACATTTTAATAGTTTAATATTGTTAAGTTATTCTGATTTTATTAATGCTTTAATAATTAAATGGCTCGTTTTTTTGACAATATAGATAAAAAATAGATTTCTCCATTAATATTTATAGATTCTAAATTAAAAAAATACCATTATAGAAATTTTAATTGCAAAAAATTTTACGATATAATTTAGTAAACAAAATTTCAAAATACACATACATTTAAATCAGTCCATCGTTTGTCATTATAAAACATGAGATTTATGAAGTGTTAACATTCATCTTTCACGCAGCATCTCATATTATTTTCGTTCCTGTCACTTAGTGCCTGCCTGGTGGTATTTTTGGTCCATTGTTATTATAGCATCCACGACGCATGACGGTGTCCTCTTAATTTCCAGTAATCGAAATACTCTTTGCCGATGGTCTGCATCTGAATAAACATTCCTCGTGATGTGATTAAGGCACTTTATATACGGAGAAATTCATTATATTATTTAATAAAATATTGTCAGTAGAACAAAGAGTGTTTATTATTTTATTATCAGTACAGATGCAAAATATGCTATAAAATATATTAAATTCTTATCTTTTTTTGTGTTGTTATTTTTGATACTAAAATTTCACACTTTTCAGAATATAGGCTAAGCATTTTATAAAGATTGAATTTATTTTTGTTTTTAAGTATATGCGTAATAAATATAGGTAGATATTTTGTTAAAAGATTTAACTTTCATTAATTTACACGCTGTATCCCACACACAACAAGGCAGGCAGAAGGATCCTAGTACTCAGACAATGGAGAGTCCAGAACTCCGCCGAATTCTGGGGGCATTGCGTATTGAGTAGCGGATATCAATTACGCACTTTGCTTCGACACCAGAGCGAATAAAATGAGAATATTAAATATTTAATTTCTTCGAGTGAGAATCGAACACTCACACTTTGTGTCACACTTTGTGCTGCTACGCCACGACTGGTCTCAGTCTAATTAATTTACATTAGATATCTATGCCGTTACACTATAACAATGTTATTTTACATAATATAGCCTTAATATTACTTTTTAACATCACTTTAAATTGTATGTAGACGCCCTTAAATCAGTAGCCGATAATCCCATCGATTTATCAAAGCGCTGAGTTGTCCGAAGCAATCGTCAATTGTGGACAGGAAATGAGCAACAAATGTGAAAATTATGTTACTTATACTGTTGTTAAGGCGAAATTTATTAGCAGATTTAATATAAGAGAAATATTTATTAAGTAAACAGTAAATGAAAATAATACTGGTATTTGCTCAATATAAATGAAAACAACTGCACTATTTTCAGGGTGACTCGTTTTCAAACTAACAAAGTACGAATCAGTAAAATATTTTAGAGAATATTTTACTCTATATTAATAAAGTAAAATATTTTCTCTGGCATTTTGAAATGTGTATTTATGTTGGTAGTTGTTTTTATTTAAATTTTATTTTCTTTTTCTTAGTTCTTGCTAAAGCAGTTTAGTTAAAAAAAAATATATGTTAACCTTCTAATATCGACGATAAACGACTTGGTTGCGTCCATGTAAATGCATTATTTTAGGCTTGATTTTGATTGACCCGCTCGGGGTAGTAAATTAATACTATTTTTCGGTTTGATGAAATAAAGTGCGCTGTTATGATCCAAAACTCAATGTCGAATTCGGGCGTAAAGTGGATAACAGATTATCTTGACAATATGTTGTCTTTGTCCTGCTATACACAGCGTAGAGCTAAAAAATCGCTGCATGCCTTTTGCTAATATACCAAAGAGGATATTAGGAGAGAATAGGAATGTTAGTGTCAAATATTCTGTTCTTCATTTTCCATCCATTTTAGTAGCACTTTGTGTTTTTTAACAAAATCTTTTTCCCTTAAATGTAATAGTTACTTACGCATAGTCTTCTATCTAATCTTAAAACATTCCTTAGAAGTTGTTAGTAGCTGCTGATAGAATAACGACACCATACATTACTACAAGTAACGTCTTAATCTAAACTGAACACATTTACGTCTATATCGTTATGAATCATTCATTATTCATTAAAAAATATTTTATAAAGTTATTTTAAGCATAAAATAGTTTAATTTTCACAATTTCCATAAATACATATTTTTTTATTCTTTTAATATCTTTGGATGTGTAAAAGAAAGCAAATGTTAATTATTCATTAAATGTGAGTAATTATTTTTCCAAATTATATCTAATAGTATGAAAAGATGAATTATTTATTAATTAATGAACTTATTTTGATTCGCAGTCTTTTAAAAAACCTACAAAGACTCTTACAATTGTTATGCGAAATATATATATTTTTGTATAATATATAATTATATTACATAATATTGCAATTATAAATTTACTTACTTTCTTAGTAAACTTATGAAAGAATATTTTACTCTGCTGTTCATATAAAAATTTAATACGTCTCTAGACCTAGATATACTCTAACATTACTTAAGCTACGTGAAGAGTGTTTTAATGTGGATGCTAGACGAGTCAGAAGAAGAGAGAAATGTAATATTATATTT
Organism: Heliconius cydno galanthus; assembly: GCA_036379175.1. Classification (NCBI taxonomy): domain Eukaryota; kingdom Metazoa; phylum Arthropoda; class Insecta; order Lepidoptera; family Nymphalidae; genus Heliconius; species Heliconius cydno. The sequence continues at coordinate 17,442 of JAKRZM010001226.1, forward strand.
AGTTAATTCCTTTACCTTATTAGATTATGTACATTTATTATTAAAATTAAACTATAATCTCTGAAAGAGTCACTGAAACCAAAAAATCAAACGTTTTTTCCATTGTCACGCTTTGTGCCGCATGGCAGAATATGTTCATTGCAGTTAGTGCTAACACAAACCGTTTTCTATTTTCTACCCGAATTCAACTCTCTCCAACCTCTGATTTCTACTCTTTCAACTCTCTCTCTTTGAACTCAAACATTTATTTAAATACTATATATACTCATTCCATATTTTTAATGTATACAGCTTACAATAAAAACATCAAGCATAACCTACTTCAATTCAATTAAATCAATACTTTAACTTACGTCTTCTCCCATACAAAAAGTTGCAACGAAACGGCCGTGCTCAATTCTGACGATATCAAAGGCAAAAATTCTATGTCGAAATGTTTAAAAAGTAAATGCAAACTCCACAGTAACTTTTATGCGAAATTTAATGTTGCATGTTTAATAGTACGCGATGGTAGAGCGGACGCATTCACTTATAATAGGTTTGTAGAACTAAGATTTATATTTACGGTCTTCACTGCAATATTGCATTTGTATGTTGTGAGCTAGATAAATACTAAATATATAGCATACTCAAATGTTTTTCTTATGTTTTTAGCTTTAATTATATATTTATAAAGTGTGCATTTCAATTTAATTTGAAAAAATACATATGTACTACTTTTTGTTTATGATTTTGGTAATTTAAAATAGGATATATATTATTATGTTAATTAATTTGTATTTACGAAATATTTAACAATAATTAAAGGAGTAGTACGCAAAGAATAACAAATACCTATATCAATTAAAATACATTATTTATTTGTTCATAAAATGTAGTTAGCTATTATGAAAAATATGTTTTTCAAAGATATATTATTTTTTAACTCTTATATCTGTATAAAAGATATCCTTAAAAATATTACTTTATAATAATCAAACAATTCTCCTGAAAGATTGTTTTTTCTAAGAACATTAATGGAACTGTTTGAGGAACAATGGGAAATCCGATATAAGTGGACCGGCGTGTGTTATTTTAGACGTCTATATTTGTATTGGACCTCTGCGTCTCTGTGAATCGTGCGATAGTCCTTGATTTTATAGAAAATTATAGAGTCCAATGAAAATAGAACTCATGGCGTGTGGTAAAAGAAATACCTGGAAGCAACTAAAATAACGGTCTTTGTTAGATGTTAAAAAGGTTTTTTTATGATTCTCTACTTGTTATTCTAACCTGACTCCACTTCGATGCACATACTAATTGTCTAGAGGCCTTCGTGGTGGAGAGACACAAGCGTGCAACTATAAACGTGACTGATGTAAGTTCGATTCCCACTTGGTGCCAGAGCGAAATCTACCACTAAATACTCAAGGCATTGCGCCTCAAGATTTCGGCGGAAAGCAGGGAACGCAAATGTTTTAATGGGAACAGTATGCCTATATTCAAATATTATAAAAAGAAGATTCTTAAGCTAACATCTTTTAATTAAAACATAAATACATTTCTTATAAAACTCAAAATTACACAAACGCCCTAACATTTAACTACCAAACAATTAACTAACTCCAATCAAAATGAGTTAACTATTTGATCTATTTTTTGTTTCCGTATATTTAATGCGTTTGTTATAATCGTAATCATCCCGGAGCTAACAAGGAAATTATGGGTCATTTCATATAGGCCCACCCACTGAAGCGATTCGAAATGTGGTTCAAACAAAATTGGGAACGTAAAAAAGTAAAACGAATCTTTAATTCTCTCTACTCACGGTGCCATGGGTGTTTTTTTGTCGTTTTTGTTTTCAATAATTTTGATCAAATATGTTTTTTAACTATATAAACTAACTTAAAAGTAGAAAACAATATTATAAAAGATAAAACTGAAGATAATTAAAGAACAATACCAATGTATTACCTATTAATAATTTCATTACTTGTTTTTTACCTTATATCGGACTAGCGGACGCGCGCAGCTTCGCTTGCGTATTTAAGGGTGAATTCTAATAACCCATGAAACATGTGTTCAATTAAATATTTTTAAGAGTCTAAATTTCAAATTTTATAAAAATCGGTGGCGATTTAAAGATTTTTCCATACAAACTTTCAACCCCTTATTTGCACCCTTAGGGGGTGAATTCTAGAAAACCATGAAACATATGTTCAATTAAATATTTTTAAGAGTCTAAATATCAAATTTTATAAAAATCGGTGGCGATTTAAGAATTTTCCCATACAAACTTTCAACCCCTTATTTGCACCCTTAGGGGGTGAATTCTAGAAAACCATGAAACATGTGTTTAATTATATACGTTTAAGAGTCTGAATTTCAAATTTTATAAAAATTGGTGACGATTTAAAAAAAACCTATACAAACTTTCAACCCCTTATTTGCACTCTTAGGGGCAGAATTCTAGAAAACGATGAAACACGTGTTCAATTAAATACTTTTAAAAATCTAAATTTCAAATTTTATAAAAACCGGTGCCGATTTAAATTTTGTTCCATACAAACTTTGAACCCCTATTTCACCCCTTTAGGGTTGAAATTTTTCAAAATCCCTTCTTAGTGGATGTCCACATTACGAAAGTAAACTATTGTTCAAATTTAACGTTTCTACCATCAGCGGTTACGGCTGTGCGTGCGTCTTACCTCAGTCAGTGAGGACAAGTCCTTTTATATATATAGATTGCCGATATAGGGTATTTTTTAACAAATAAAAGCTTTTATTTGTTATATTTAGAAGTTTTTTATAAATAATATTGTTGATTTTGCTGGTACCATATCACACAAAGACAAAAATCAGTTTAACAAAAAATCAATATAAAAAATTAAAATACATACGTACTTCTTTTTGAAGTTGGTTAACAACTAGAATAACAAAACCTGGTGGATTATGAAAACTATATGTATATGTTCGTGTCACAAATAATTAAGATATAATGTTGCCACAGCTATGTAGCGTTCTAATGAATATAATAAAAAATAAATAAAAATTGAAAATAGCGTTATACGTTATTTCATATAACAAATAGAGTTATTATTTAAAAAGTCGAACAAAATAAATAATACAATATTTAATAATACTTTTATCAATTTTGTAAATAAAAATATTAATTTAGGAGTGAGATAAACTTCTTGATTTATAATTGTAATATTTCTTTATTACTTAAAGTCACGCTCGTATAAAGTAATAAAAATGTAATGAATTTATGGCTATAGTGATTATTTTATAAAACACCTCTTTTTTATAATCAACAGTATTTTCTTTTTATTGGCACTCCCTTTAATGGTTAATAAATTAACTGTTAAAGTAGCACTTTTGTAAACCAGTTATCGAGTTAATAGGTAAGTATACAGTTGGTCCTCTCAATCTTAGATTAGGGCATTTTTAATTGGGACTAAATATATACATAAGTGTATCCGTAGAACATGCTAGTCATATCAAATAATAAAATATTGTAATATGTTCTTGGATTTTTAATGATTACTTTGAGAAAATGAATCGAAACAATACGAGGCGGCGAAACCCAATGAACCGTTTGGTCTTGTTAACAGAGTGAGTAAAAAAAATATTTCATTCCCCGAAATATGAATCGAACCGACATATACCGCGCTTTCAAGCACATCCAATACCGCAGTACCTCGTACTACTATGCTATGCAAATGATTCTTAATCAATTTCTTTAAGCTTGCTGATGGTACATTCATTACTTATACAGTAACTCAGAAAATAATAATAATTAATGAAAAAAAGGTTAATTAATTAAGTACTCGTCACATCAATACAATCTATGCACTTATAAAAAATCAATAGTTCGATCTGATTTAGTCAGTGTAACACAAGACATGTGACTAACTTACTATGACAATACAAAAATCATACAAACAACAAACAAATATAACAAAGAAAACTCGTCATTACCCAACCATTTTAAAGACTATAATTGTTCGAAACAAACAGTTCTATAGCACCCTTCGCAACACTAGAGAAAGCTAGTGACGTAACTAATATCGGGTTGGAAGCAAGCTTGGAAGTTTTGATGTGGCGTATTAGCTCGCAAATACAGAGCCCATACAAAACACTTATTGATCGAATGTTATACTGCAAGTTGCAAACATAAATTTATGGGTGTGCAGTAAGAGCTTTCAAAGCGGTTACTTTACTCCGTTGTTTATTGCCCGGCTTCGTCTCAAACGTCTTGCTTATGAATATTGATAACGGAGTTGCCTTACTGAACTTTTTAAAACAAAGCGCTGTTATTAACGAAGTGCGAATTTTAACGTTTCAAAGTTGCTTCGAGTTTCCTCTGTTAGTAAATTAGCATGTAAACTAATGTTGAAACTTGTATTATGAGTAATATAACTTTTGTATGGGTAAAGGAAGAAAAGTTTTGTTTTTATGGTTCCGTTTCTAAAAAGAAAAAACGGAATCCTTATAGGATCCTTTGTTGTCAGTCTGTCTGTCCAGATTATTTACATACATATATTAATATTGAAAGTTTATCTTCTATTTAAAAGATACGATTATGCATAGAATTTGATATTTATGCATAGAATTCAATTAAAATATTCGAGCATTTATGCAGATTTTGCTGCATTTTGTATGAAAATAGCAGCGTAATCAAAACTATTAGGGTACTTCCTGTGGACCCACAATTATGCAATTTATGACGAGGTGAAACACAACAAATTAAATTTTAAAAAGTGAGATATTTAATAGAAGAAAATCATTTCATTTTTTTACAAACGTTTTACTTGTAGTTTATTGCATACAAAATTAATAAAATTACATTTTTGTCAACGTTTATAAATTGTTCTTCTCATTGAACTACAATCCTAAACTGAAAACGGAACCCGCGGTGGGCGAGTCCGACACGCACTTGACCGGTTTTTATCTTAGTGCTTATTATTTAAACCAGCTTTTTAAGTTTCTTTTTTGTAATGTAATAGTGAAAACTATAGTAATATTACCTTTTTCAAATACAAATGTACATAATTAAGAATTTATAATAAAGTTTTTTCATCATTTAAAATAAAACTCTTCTATACTCTTGCTATATTATAAAACCATACTTATTATTTTATTTGTATTCATTTTATTCTATAAAATATAGAGTAAAAATAACAAATAAATCCATTTTGTTATTATGTTGAATTTGTAGAAAATATAGGCAAGTTTCATTATCCATAATGACATAATAAAAGCAAATTTAATTGTATTGGTTTCCCCTCACAATATAAATTAAAGCAAATTAGAGATAACTAAACAAATACAGTAATTAATACAAATTTTAAAGAACTATTCTGAATATCTTAAATATAAAATTTATCTAAAAGGAAAGTATATTACAAATAATATCCAAGTTTGACAAGACAATTTTTATCCCATAATATTTAATCCAATTTATAACAAAAATATATAAAACAACAATGTCAATCAAAAATAAAATATTGAAATACATCTTTCGAAATGCCATATATTAAGAATTGAAGTGAACTAAATAAAATACATCTTGAAAATATTGAAGTAAAAAACAACATCTTCAAAATTCAGAGTTATTGTTAATAGTTCATATATTTACAAACATGTACAGTCACTTCGGGATCGAGCTATAAGAGTTATATATTATATTGAAATATCAATCAATTGGCCATAAATTAAACAACTTATTATGTATCAAAAAATCCACAATTATTTTGAATGTCTTACGTGCTTCAACTATATCTTCATCAATATCTATCGACGTACACACATTAAGCATTCTACGCCTCAGCGACATCTGCGTCGATGTTATCTCGAAGCAGATACGATTAAACCTATCTATTGATCGTGTCATAATATATTCTGTTACAAGCGCCCTTGTTAAACTTAGTGGATATCTGACTCCCTCTTGATGTATCCCATAGCTATTTCATTTGATCCTTGGTCTCATCAAATATTTAGGCCGTTTAAACTTGAGTGAGACGTTGCGATGGAAGTTGGCTGCATTGACTTTCGAACGTGACTTGATCTTGTTTGCTCCGAGTTATTTATTTATTTTCATTTTATAGCCCCCGGGTAGGTGCTCGATTGAATTATTTTTTAAAGGAACACTTTAAAATTCGAAGCGGGATGTTGAGAGCCTGGGAGGAATAATCACTTGGATTTTACTTAGAGTAATCATTTATGCCACTTTACGAGCGGAGGTGGTAGATAAAAGTTTGATTTCTAACTCTAATATGGTAATCTTAGCTGAATGAGAGAGATAGAAAGAAACCAATTTATTAATAATATTACACGTAAATCAGATACAAGCATTGAAATTTTTTATATATTTTTTTTTATATGAAAGTCAGATTTACAAAACTACGCTTAAGCAACAATAAATATTCAATAATCCACCTTGACTCGAAAAGTCAAAGCAAAAAAGGTTAAAACAAACTGTTCATATATTCCGTAAAGACAATATAATAACGAAATCTGTTCATAAATCGTAATGTGTACCTAAGCCCGAGTCCCAGGCTCATCAAACACAGATCTTAAAAGGTTAAAGTGGACTCATAAGGCCATTGTAGAGGCGAGCGAACGTCGGCGTCATTATCTCATTGTTACATTTGCATAGTTTGATCCATACAAGCCCCAATTTGAACGCCGAGGTTCCAATTATGTTTTAAACAAATAGAGGGTCCGATCTGCCCCGCAGCTTATTAAACCTGTTTCGCCCTCAATTTTAACCAGAGTTTTCAAGCGGTCTATAAAGTTTTTTAAAGTATTGAAAAACTTATTGAGTAAAGGTGTACTTGATAGTTTAAAAACGAAGCTTTAAACACTAAAAACAGTTAGCAGAATTTTATAGGTACAAAGCGGTTGTGGGAAATTAAGACGTCTCTAACTAAATATGATGATTAGTATTAATATAAGTTCGAATTCTGCTACCTGAGCGCAGAACTAACTATATTTTTTTTCTGATGAAAATCCTAGAACAACAATTGAACTTCTATAAAAATCTTTAATGTTTATCTCAGAATGCATAAAGATACTTTTATATATCTAGTGTTAATAGATTGCGCTTATATTATAACATTTTAAAAGATATAAACTTAAGTCATCCTTATGAGTTCGATTCCCGAAAATTGAGTGGCAGTTGAGGAACCATATGTCTTAACACTAAACTCCATCTACCACCTTCTAATCAAAAAAAAATACTCTTTATATTTCCTAACCTATATATAGAATGTAATTCATGATAAAACAGCCATAGCTGACCAGTGGCTACCCGCAACGCGTACAACGTTTACCTTAACGAAGGGTGGAAATGTACTTCACTATGGGAATAAAACCCAGGATTTAATCTTCTCGCAAGTCGCTGTTTAAACTTGCAGTAGATATGGTAAGGGTAAATAATAAATGCGTAATACACAATCACGTTAAATTGCATGGGGAAGTACATTTAAGAATTGTGAAGTATCTTTGGTTTGTTATCTCGATTTCTCTGCTGTTTCATTATTACATATACATACAACAGGTATTATTATAATGATATCTTTATAATATCCCTGGAATAAATTAAATCAAAAAAACATCCCTGAAATAGCTAAGGTCATCGTGACACAGTAGAACACCGTCTGATGCTAAACGAGATGGTTGTGAGCTCGATTCCTAGTCGAAGAATTGAACTACATTTATTTATCTTGTACGAAAGAGAGTGGGGTTGTGCTCTGCTATTCACGACTAGGTTCCTTTATTTTTCTTGAAAATTAGACACATTGGATCCGATGAAAACACAAAATTTTATTTCACCTAACACCTTTGTCTGGAAGACCAGAATGACTAATAACATAACGTATTGCTGTGTGCGTATGCAATTAAAGCGTGCCGGAAACCATCGCTTTCTAAAATAAAAATATTTCAAATTTATTTTAAAATGTAATACATATATTCATAAATGCATGAATATTGCACAAAATTCACAACCAATCCATATCAACATAATTATAAAAAACATCTCATATTTGTTAACAAAATCTAGTAAATAAAAACACAAGAAGTGTAAGCTGGCAATCTTTGTTTTACAGCTATCAGATTTCTAATGTTAATTAGGAAGTAAAGCTTATTTAGACAAGTTAATAAGTATTCTTAAGTCGTCTTTATGTCGAGAGAAGTCTTAAGCAAACCTATTAGACAGTAAGCTAACAAAAAACGGGATCGGAAAAGAAATAATTGCAACGAACTTTGGATCCGAGATGTATAAAAGACTTTACTCAATATAAAAGGAAATAAAAACGTTTGTCCTTTGTAAGATTGTACTTGGTTTTTCTTTCTAGAATTTTCTTAGTATGTTCCCAGATACTTGTTTAACTAACATACTTTCTACGTGCCTGGTCTTTGTGGGATTATTAGAAAATCGTCTGTCAATGTTTATGAAGCCAAATTAAAACCCAATTAGAAATCCTATACAATTAATATAGATACAGCGTGTACTGCATGGAATTGCACCATTGGAACCTGGCATTAAGGCTCTTAATTATTCCCCTTTTTAATAAATAAAGCCACCTTTGTAAATAAAAACATACAAGAAATCTGTCATTAGAGAAATATTCTATAGTGCATAACATCAATCACATATAACGCCTTAAGGTAACTCACATTAGACTTCACTATTCAAATCATCTACATTTCTTATCAAATAAACTATTAATAATACAATAGTAACAAGCCAGAGTAATTGTAGCCACCAAAATATGCACCCACGTGTTCTAAAACAATACTCTATTTACCACCTACTGTTCCACACTGATGTTGTTTTAAGCCACGTTGTTCTTGTCAATGGTAATCGGTATCTATAGTACATACGTACATATGTAGGTATCTATAGTACGTTACATTGCTATGTGTTATTATCAATTAGTTAAAGTTTGATTGTATTATGTTGGATATGTGTTATTATTTGATTTTGTGCAACTTTCATCAGTTTTGCTATTACTTAAAATTTATTTTTACTTTCCTGTTTCGGTAAGACAATGTGCGGTGTTGTTCGCCACTTCATATGCAATGTCTCGAATTTGAACGGATAAGCAATGTCTTGATCTTAGATTTTGTCCTACTTTGCTATGTGAGAATTATTTTCTTTGAGTTTCTTTAGTGTTTATTTAGAGTTAGAAATATAGTAATATTTCTAACTCTAAATAAAATATTTAAGAACAACTATTGCTCAAAACGAGTCGAAATATTTTCTTTAATCCAACCATAAATGACGCATTTACCGTATACAATTCATACACACGGTAACTTTAGTCATTAAAATATTTTTTTTTCGTGAAAACTCTCAGATAATAACTAGGAGAACTACCCTTAAATTAGTATAAAATTTATTTAAAAAAATAAAATATCAAACAATGTTAGATTTATCTCAAGTCGTCAGATAAGCCGAACGTGTGCGGTAAAAGCAATGCACGTTAAAAAACAACACCAAATTTAAGGATCACATTACAAAAATCCATTAGAGCAACCAATAAAAATAGATCCCGGCTTTTGTGTAAAGAAACCAAATTCAGTCATTCGAGTTAAACTAATAAAACCTCCTAACGTCGATTGTGGAGATAACGCTGTTAAAGGGCAAGTCGAATTTTATAATTATCTAAAAAGTGTCAAAGATACTCACTATGCGTTGCAATGTTAAATGGTTTTAGATTATTGATATTGATTTAGTATATTATATTGGGCTCAGAGGAGCAGTGATAATTTAATTAGAGTAAATTATTGCTTTAATTAATATATTACTATAACTGTTATAGATAGTCATTCTATAGTAAAATTATAATTCAAATTGTATATAAATATGTAAATACTGATTTGTCGGTCCTCCATTTTATTTCATCAAAATTCCTACAATTAAGGGAACTATTTATTTTATAAAATATACACTTTTAATTTATTTATTATGCATACTTACATTTACATTTAAAATTGACATCTTTATTTATATCATTCTCAACAAATTATACTTTGAACCTAACCTTGAATTATTGATTGATGCAAATGAAATAATGAAACGAAATTGCAATTGTATTCAGAAATATTCTGACCCTTTTAAAGAAAACAATGACATTTTGTTAGCATACGTATAAACAGACTATGAAATTGATTCTTATTCTGTAAATTTTATTATATCAGTAAAAAAATGAAGCGATATTACTGTTGGTGAAGAGCAGCTCGCAAAAAATGAATTAATAAAAAGCATAAAATTAATTTATAAACTTATATACTTACAAATAAATAAAAAAGTAGCAGTTTTTCTCATTGCATCAAATATACAATAATACACAGTATCTGGTAATAGATTATTTCCTTTGCCATTACTTTCTGTTCTATTCTGTCAAAAAATTTAAACATAGTGCGAGCTGCATGTCAAAATTCAGCTCGGCTCTCATCAAACTAGTGCTAGCCATCGTAAACATTACAAATTTTCCCAAATGACAATTTGAATTTACTACCGTCACATTGAGTCTCAAACATTTCAACCGACTCACGACAGAAAAGCTATATTTTTCTTATATTCCACTTACCAATGTTACCAAATTACATCTTCCCGAATACAAGCTCGTTAAATCGAGAGATATCTTAAGAATCAACATGGCAACGCCTACATCAAATGTAATGGCTTGAACAAGATCCAAACTCATGATGGGATACTAAATTAGCCACGGAGACTTTTATGGACAGCCATTTGTGAACGTTGACAGTGAGTACTGGAAGTAAACATACGGACATGATGCCATACATATTCCACGCCCAGTACTTGATGGCATCAATGTATTGAAAGCAACTATAAATAATCTATTTAAATATATAAAAATGTTTGGTTTAGAGGTATATTTCAATATTTAAGAACATTTGCAAGTTATTACAAATTTAATGCAAATATAGCAAAAATAATATGAGTATAACGATATAGGAACTCGAACATAAGGTAATTATGTCTTTATTATTTCCTTCCGCAAAATATCTAAAAAAAACAGGTCATCTGGTAAATTTTATGTTGATTGGCCCAAATAACGCCAAATAAACGGGAATAACGATGCTTCCAGTATGCTCCCGAAGCGTTTGATGTTGGTGCATCCACGCAGAAAATTTAAAAGGAAAATTGATAGAAAACGCCTTTGTAATTGGTATTACTAACAATTTATTTTATAATTACATTAGTAGTCATTTTTAAACTTTCTTCTTCAAATTTGTTTAAGTCGATACAATGATTTAATAATATTGTTAAAAGTAATCAATATTTTTAATAGAAATGTTTCTATAACAATACATTCATGGCTTTATGTGTAATCTAAATATATTAACTATATTGAAATTTAAAATAAATACACTATATGAATTTCAATACTTTTAATAACATCTATATAAGGTGAAACGTTTAAGTTAAGCTTAAATATTTATCTTTAAATAGGCAATTAGTCTGCGCGTACGCATACAAAATGGCGTGCGGTGGGTGTGGTCATGCCGGATACGGATTGGCGCTCGAGAAGTGACTATTAACATTTTGTTAATCGCCATCTCTACTATGTTATTCAATATGTTACACCTATTAAGTTGATGCCAATAACCTCTAAATTATACAAGGAGCTATACATTTTGCTAATATTACTAATTTTAGTGCGCATACATACATATACCTAATATATTATAGAAATACGAGTATACTATGTGGCAAGGCCTTTGCGGTGCCGCGAGTGACAATAAACGTTTTAGTTTTGGGTTCAATTTCCACTTGAAGGGATTTTTTTTCATTGCCTTGCCCTGATAAGGACATAATTGCGGTATTGAGGTTCAGCACTTAACAAGGAACGTTTGGAAAATTAGGTGGAAAATGGTGAACCAAATGTCTTACTAGGTCTTATGTCAAACTAGGTTCGTTTGCCTACATTGCTATATGTAGGATACAGCGTGAAGCTAAACAAAAAAAAAAAAAAACAAAAATNGGTCTTAACAGACGGACAGACAGCAAAGTGATCCTATACTTGTTCCGTTTTTACGTTTTGGGGAACGGAACCCTAAACATAAAATAGTAATAGCGCTCATGATGATTAAAATTTTGCAAAATAAATATGTGGAATTTGATTGCGCCTAATAAGTAATGTATAAATATAAAAGAATAAATGAGCAAAATAATATTGAACTGTGGGTCTAACGCCGCTCTTTATATACAAGAGCAGGGGATCGCAAAACAAAACATTCCACCAAGTGGGAATCGAACCCACGTTCATTGTATTACAGTCAAGTCGTCCCATTACGTCCTACAACTACATACGTGCATATACACATCACAGGCAACATTTTCAAATTAAGTTCCGAGTAAGCAAGTAGTTCTAATTAAGTTAACCAGTCACCATTCAGGCGTAGTGCGCGAGGTTATTTACCCGTAAAGTCTTAACATTCAAACGCAAGTGCTAACACGTAACCTTACTCTACCCACTACCTACTACCTACTACCTACTACCTACCTGAGTTTTCTCGCCCTACATATTCAACACGCTGTAAAGAAATCTAAGTGACGTCGCGATTTTAAAAATCAAATGGATTATGTGTTGGCCTAACACGTATTACGATATTTAACACGTTCTTTATTTGCATATAATTTTCACGCTGTTAATATGGTATAGTAAAATATTTATTGCCTTGAAAATATATATTTTTTTTAGCGTATAGCAGAGTAGGAAAAGGGAATCTAGTAGTAACACACTCCTTTGACATATTGATGGTTTTTAATTCATAAATGTGGACTTCTGAGTGACGCATTATAAAGATTCATCTGCCTACCAAGCAAAATCCAATGAATGAACATAATATGTCATTATATATCTCAAAGTTTTTTTAATATAATTTTCTGTAGACTTTAAATATACAGTGATGGACACGCGCCTATTTCATACCGGAAGACATTTAGGTAATCAATAAAAATTATAAAGTAAACAAACTCAAAGTGTACAAAAAAACAAACTATCACAACAAAAAATATTATGCTTCGAATAGTTTTTACCTGCCTTCTCATTTCCTGCCTGTTCCGGCAGGTAAGGGGCAAAGTTTTTAATCGATCATCAATTTTTCTCCAATACCATTCAGCTTTTGAAATATACCTATACATAAAAACTGAATTTGAATTGTACTTTAAACTATTAAATATAGTTAAGCATGTGTCAAATGCAAATATTTTAAGGTGTCATTGAAAATGTCACAAGAAAAATAATCGAAATCGTTCAAAAGGCCATAATTAAAGAACTGTCCTGAATAGATATATATTATATATATTTGAAATAATCTGTTTCAAATATAAATAACAAACGAAACATATTACCTTTTCTAATTTAACTTTCATATAACGTATATGAATAATGCAATTATTGAGGTATTTGTTTTGATGGGTCCATTTATCTAATTTGATGTAACAAGCAACTATATGCTTTAAATAATTGAGATTAACATCATAATAGAATAGATAGTGATCATTCCAGACGATAAGCTACGAGTACATGTTATGGCTTTCCAAAAACACGGCTGACCCTCGAGCGGAATTGATAATTTACTTGTTCATAGGGCTATCATTAGGCCGTTGTAAAGAATGATTGCCGGTTTCGACCATATATTTATTGTATCAGTCCGGTGAAGGAGGCTTTAGGTAGAAGAACAAACAATATCTCAGCTCGTTTAGACGAAAAATTATCTTTGAATGGTTATTATAGGTTAGTTTAGGCGCCGCTTCGCTCAATGTGCTCTAGCTTGTGTGAACTGAATGTAAATTTGGTTTTGTTTTCGAATTAAATTGAAGGAATTTTGAGGTTAATATTTGCTAAATGGGTGTTATAAATATACTTTGAATAATAATAATCTACAAAAAAGAAAAATAGTATAACACATATGTACATGAACTTTTTGAATGGAATAAAAAAGAACCAGAAAGAGCGAAAAATTTATACTAAAGTGCAATCTCCCAAATTTCAATTTTTAATAATCAATAATCAATGTTCTTTATAAATATTAGTACGTAAAACAAATCAAGCAATATATTATATACCTTGTATAAAATACAAAGAAAAATGTAAATAAATCATAAAGATGTAGTAAATTTCAACAACTATATAATAGCTTGCCTCTAACGTTGTATATTTTTTTCTTGACCCCCGATTACCGCCATAATAACCGTAATTTAAAAATAAAATGCAACCCTATTCGAGGAATCGCCTCATTTCTTCTAACAATGCATGATGAATGTTTTTTAAAGTTCAAATTTTGTTCTGTATTTTAGTGTTTGACTTTAATTATTAAATCAATAAAGTAATATTTTTAAGAAAAAATAATGAATATAAATAGATCTAGTGTTACGACACTCTGTGCCCCATTGCTCCATTCAACTAATGAGACGTTTAGTGGCGGAACTTAATACCTAAAATTAACTTTTTAATATAAACAGACGGGAAAAATCAATAAATGTATTAGGTATTATAAATATATATCTTGTCTCCGAGTATAAAATAACATCGAATGCCATTCAATATTGACTCTTATGACCATTACACTCTGAAAAAAAACACATTTTTTTACTAACACCTACAGGTTTTCTATAAGATTATTTCTTTAGCCCTAAAAAGTCTTATAAAATTTTAATATAAACATCGATACCTACTACCTACATTAATATTCTTCTGCAGGTATCCGCGATACTAAAGTTTTTATGAGCATTACGTTATTATATTAAGGTTAACATTAGAGACAGTACTTTTACGGTATTACATAACCACTACCTTCCTGTAAAGAGAAACCGTGATCGACCCAGTAGGTGGTTCGAATGTATCAAGTAGTAGTTGACGTCTTTTTGTCAGTTACACTTATTCCATGGGTCAATGTGCATCCATTTTTATTGGATATGTGTTTAATTATGTGATAATTTCTGAGAAAATATATTAAATTGTTGTTTGAAATAGAAACACATTATGTTGTCATATTACTACAATATTTATTAAAAAAATAAATAATGTATTTTACTTTAGAGACTAATCAATGAACGAGAATTGTAGCTATAAGTAATTTTAACAATCTTTTAATCTTTAAATTAATTATTAATATGTGTATTAAATTAATAATTATAATGTTGGTTATAACTACAAATACTAATAGTTTCAATAGCAAATACCATAGTAATTTTACATCACTACAAGATGAAAAAAGTATGAAAATATATTAATACTTAGTCGCATCACAATTTAACGTGCGATCCATACAAAAATATTGCATAAGAGCAAAGCCAAGCTAGTACAAAAGGCACGCGAAATCTAATATTATTCTCTATTATAACAATCGCCAATCGCCAGAACTTGGTCTGTTAGTGTCGCCTATTGTTCGATTTCTAAGCCGAATATAATAACTAAGGCAAAACGTTACAAGTCTATACATTTGTAACGAAAATTGAGCTTTATATAGAACCTGTAAGAGCTTTTGCAGATTTTGTGAAGGAACTACATTATATTATGGTAAGAAGTTGGGGACGAACAGTTGAGGTGCGGTCGGAAGTAGTTATTAAATTATGAATTTAGCTTATTGTGCAGCTGCTTCGAAATGTTCTATGGTGGCCTGTTTTTTCTTGGTGTCTTTTCAAAATGTTTTTTAAACATAAATAGATATGACAAGTTTTAAATATATATATATTTTTAATATTTTATAAAAATATTCTCATAATCTATATTTTACTAAGAATAAAGAACAATGTTCTGTAAAAATATCAAACATAAAACTTCCCTTTAAACAAGTATTTTACCATCAAAGGAAGTCAAAAGCACAAATGTTAGCGCGAGATAACACTGTTGAGGTATAGTCAACTTCCGTTTATTAACAAACGACGATGAATGACGGACATTGTAGATGCTTCCTAATAATTGTAAACGTATGAAGTTCTTTGTTTTAAAGCTTCTCGTAATAAATAATTGGTAATGTCTATGAATATTTTATGTACTTAGATGTAAAATTTTTAGCTCCACCACTTAACACGCAATGCCTCCAGAATTGGCAAGGAGAGTCTTAACAGTAAGTTCCCAGGTTCCCCCCTTCCCAGCTTTGTGAGGGATACAACGTGAAGTATATTTGTAACTTTTGGTAATTTGTAATAGTACGTGAGATTAGAGCATTTATCGAAACAATTTTTTCAGCTTTATAATATTAGTACAGTTATTTAAAATATTACACATTTCTTTTCAGTGCTCTAATGAAATCAAGATCAAATACTAAAAATAATATTCTATGCTATTTTATATTGAAAGACCGTACACTCAGTTCCTTCAGCTCTGTAATAACTTTAAAATATTTTATAGACTTTAGAAGAACTTCCCAGTGTACATTACATAGTAATATTCAACTCACATACGAGTGGGTTCACTTCACATTATATGAGAAAGCGTACCGCAGAGACTTCGGGCTAATATCCGAGTCTTTTCAACCGAAAAACTGTTGTGTTAATATTATATTTGACTTAGATGTTATAAATTGAAATTATATAAAGCTTTACTACTTCCTTTTGGAACAAATTGTAAAGATTTACACGAATATTTAGCTTGTATATATTTATATATGTACTTAGCTTGTACATACTGTATTTAGCTTGTACAGCTTCTATTATGCAAAAAAAAGTCCACACTGAGACCGAGGCCAGTCGTGGGTACAAGTGTCTGACTGTAAATGTGACTGGTTGTAGGTTCGATCCCCACTCAAATGAAATATTTATTTAATTTATATTTACAGCAGAAAGCTGTTACCAATTAATATATTGATATGAACACATTCCGTTCGCCGCTTTTATACCGCATTTGGCATTGAATATTGAGAAGCGGAACTTAACGCTGTGCTTCATCTACAAAAGCTGCAAATGGAGATACAATTAAGTCAATGGATCTGATAAATCTAGGTCTGATGATTCTGAGTAGGGGTTGAGCCCACAACAGAGCGTAGGATTCAAACTATAAATAAATAATAATTTATTCCCCCGAGTTAAATGGAATCCACCACCTCCAAAAAATAATGTTATATATAAAAAGTATATATGTATATACTTTTTATAATATATAATTTGTCAAATGTCAGTCCCTTACCTCGGCAAACAAGCCCCGTACATATCACTCTTCTGACCTTTATTAACTTTGTACAGTCATATACGGGTTCGATTCACCAGATTCACGAGATTGTAGTCCATCCATCAAGCCGAATGTCAAAACTAATACGATGTGTGTCCCGTGAGATATTCCCAATAGTAGCTGGTAAGTTTTATGTCCACTAAATTTAAAGCGCTATATAGTAGCGCGTTCAATGCGTTATTGATTGTGGATTCGAATTTATTACGATCATTGTAATTATGTATAGGTAGATGCTTTTAGTTAGATAAAAGGGGGCATAAGATTCCGTCAGCCGTGATCTAGTAAACCTTGTGTTTTTAAATGTATTTTACTGAATTCTTACAAAACGTGATGATGTGTGAACACCGGAGAGAGAGAACTTTTTTATATTTCGAAATTCTATTTGGCATATTTCATAATCATCTAATTTAAGAAAAAGATATATGAAGCTATATACATGCCACACTTTTTCAACAAATGTAATACCACCCTAAAATTTAACATATCCAGCGAAGTCTCAAACAGTGTTATAATTATAACCTTCTATGCAGGCGTCATCTGATTAAAATTGGCAGTCGATCAAAAGATAGAAGAGTCAATATTAAACAACGTGTAACGAGGAATCGAATTGATACTATCTGTTAATTGTGATGGATTTTAAGGGGTGAAGTGAATTGAATCCTTTTATCCTGGCACATGAAAGAAGTTATCTATTAAATATATATAGTTAAGTTTTACTTGTTGATTGATTTAATTTGTATATTAGAGTTATTATGTTAGTTATCACAGTATCAGAAAGCTAACGTTATGGAAGTGGTTATATGGTATGGTGTATGACTGTGAATGCGATGATTGTGGGTTCGATGCACAGTTTATGGAATGATATATTAAATTAACTTTCATTTTCCTGTCCTGATAGATGAAGCGTAGAGATGACCATTCAATATACAATATCTCGACAATTTGGCGGAATTTGTGGAATGATGTGTCTTAGCTCTAGGTTCTCAGATTTTCGTATACCCTACGCCCTTATAGCGTGAAGCTAAAAAAATATTTTTTGGCAAAACTGGAAACTAAACGAAAAACTGGCGTGGAAATTAAAATAATCCCTGAAGTTAGTATTGAAATTACAACCATCGCGTTAAAAGTCAATGCCGTCTTGCTTAGTCACATCCCATAGAACTAAATCATGTTTTAAATTTTTAAAAAGTAACATTTTCACATGTCATATTTCAGAAAGGTATTGTGTCATGAAATGTGTGTCATATAAATTTTTGCTTTCCACAAACAGTAGTTAGCGTCATTTAACTAATTTGTTAAATTTTCTTTTCGGTCTTTTAACTGTGTTATTTCTAGTTTTAGTGAGTCATGACTGTTAACAAAGCTACGATAATTGTTTTGCAAACAAATTCTACGTAGGTAGTAGTTAAATAAATCGGAACATTACAAAATGAGAAATGAAATATTTTTACTGTAAAATTCGCCATAGATTTTTAATTGGCTGAGGTCGATTATCCTTTAAAGCAACCGGTCAACAATCGATCGTTAACCAACNTGCGTTATCATCGGAAAATAACTATGAATAAAGCAGATACATATATGTAATTCGTTTTTACATAGAAGCCTAGTTAAGTTAAAATGTATAAAAATGAGTAAAAATTTGAAAATGTTTATATCTTGACATCTATTTGGCATATTTTATAGTCATCTAATTTAAGCAGAAAATATATGAAGCTATACTTTTTCAACAAATGTAATACCACCCTAAAATTTAACATACCCAGAGAAGTCTCAAACAGTGTTATAATTATAACCTTCTATGCAGCGTCATCTGATTAAAATTGGCATCGATCAAAAGATTGACGAGTCAATATTAAACAACGTGTAACGAGGAATCGAATTGATACTATCTGTTAATTGTGATGGATTTTAAGGGGTGAAGTGAATTGAATCCTTTTATCCTGACACATGAAAGAAGTTATCTATTAAATAGATATAGTTTAGTTTTACTTGTTGATTGATTTAATTTGTATATTAGAGTTATTATGTTAGTTATCACAGTATCAGAAAGCTAACGTTATGGAAGTGGTTATAGTGTATGACTGTGAATGCGATGATTGTGGGTTCGATGCACAGTTTATGGAATGATATGTAAAATTAACTTTCATTTTCCTGTCCTGATAGATGAAGCGTAGAGATGACGTACCATTCAATATACAATATCTCGACAATTGGGCAGAAATTGTCTTAACTCTAGGTTCTCTCTAGGTTTTCGTATGCCCTTACCCTGCTGTAGTGTGAATAGCGTGAAGCTAAAAAAAATATTCTTGGGAAGACTCGCGGGAAAATGAAAATAATCCCTGAAGTTTGGTAGTATTAAACTTACAACCATCGCGTTAAAAGTCAATGCCGCCTTGCTAAGTCACATCCCATAGAACTAAATCATGTTTTAAATTTTTAAAAAGTAACATTTTCACATGTCATATTTCAGAAAGGTATTGTGTCATGAAATGTGTGTCATATAAATTTTTGCTTTCCACAAACAGTAGTTAGCGTCATTTAACTAATTTGTTAAATTTTCTTTTCGGTCTTTTAACTGTGTTATTTCTAGTTTTAGTGAGTCATGACTGTTAACAAAGCTACGATAATTGTTTTGCAAACAAATTCTACGTAGGTAGTAGTTAAATAAATCGGAACATTACAAAATGAGAAATGAAATATTTTTACTGTAAAATTCGCCATAGATTTTTAATTGGCTGAGGTCGATTATCCTTTAAAGCAACCGGTCAACAATCGATCGTTAACCAACCGGGTAGAAAACTTTCGGAGTATCTGTATACGAGGTTGCCTCAGTTCTGCTATATGTGCTATATATAGAGAGTGAAGAAATCTTTTGGATTTTGATAAGAAGACGAAGAAATAGCTTTATTCAATAAAAAATGACAATTACCTATACCTTAAAAAATGGTCTCATAATCTCTCGGATCTCAGTTCGTAAATTAGATAGATATATCTATTATCTACTACAAAAACATACTATATCTAACAAAATATAATACATCAATTAGAACAATGGTACTGTAACAGGACGGGTTGTTACAACAATATTATGATTAACTTATGCAAATATTATTTCGTGATCAATTCACTGTTGACAATAATATTGGTATCTAGTGTACGTTGAAACGGTTGTGACGTCGAAATAGCGCAATTTATTTGGTATATTAAACTCATATGATAGTATTGTAATCTATGAATTATCATAATAATTGTAATTTGTACGGCTAATTTGAATGTGATTGATATTTACCATGCTGGTTATTTTCTGGTAAAGGAAAACAGCTTCTAACAAGTTGTTTCTTGTTTTTTTTTCTTCAATATACTATAAGAAAATGTTGTATTTCCATTTTTCATATTCTTCGTCTATCATTCAACATGTAAGTTTCGAAGATTGGGCGGTGCATGGGGAATGAAGTGGCTTAACTCTAGGTCTCCTCTGCCTACCCTACTGTATACTGTATACGGGACACAATGTAAATTATTAAAGAAATTTTGTATTCTCCTCCAATTTTCACGCTAAATAAAAAGTTACGAGGACTGATCTATGATCTGCATTTTCTGGCTAGTAAGAGACTTTTATTTGGTGTGTATATACTACGTACTTCTTAACGAAATACCTCTTAAAATTCATTTCGCAAAGCATTGCGTGTTGAGTGGTGTAACTCAAAGAACCAAAAATATTTGATTTTTTCATGCCCATGCCATTGAACCTCCGCCACGGCTTGCCTTATTTGACGATATTGTAAGGTAATTTTATCAAAACTAACAAATTTCTTTTGCCATAAATTTTGAAGATAAAAAATACTTCTCTATACTAATACTAACTTTAATAGTATAAGTTTATAACATGATTGATAGTACTTCTACAGGGGTGGAGACGCCGCCTGCTACTATGTGATTTTTCACGCAGATCAGTTCAGTCATAGCCTTTGTACAGCATTTTCATTTTTATTTTGTAAATCATTTATTTTTATTTTAATATTAATATATTTTTAATATTAACACTAAAGTTAATTGATTTGATTGATATATTTATTATTTAATAATCAGTTTGTAAGCTTTGACTTGACGTACAAACTGATTATTATATATACATATTAACGATATGTTTAGAATATTAGCATAATATTTTAAATATTAAAAATATTTATATAATTATTGTAAATAATTCTTATTAGCATTTTCTTATCTAACTGGACTGTGGACTGTGAATATTAGTGTTCCGGTGGCGGGGTTCCCCGCGAATATGGTATGCTATTTCTTTATTTTTATCCATTAATTATAAATTGCACGTAATTTCCACTTTCCTCTTAAATCATTACATCTTTTAGTGAAAACTTATTCAAACTAAATGGACTCTAGACTTATTATAAGTTTATCAGAGTTTCCTATTTGAATATATTATCAAATAAGATGCAAGCAAGCAATGTTTCAAAATTGGTAAATGGGGAACGCAGTCTTCACGCTTGATTTCCTCTGCCTAACCTGCTATGCTATGTTCCACAGATAAACAAAAATATAATAAATGAATAATTGAATACTCTAGATTCAACAAAAGCAATGGATGTACCTAGGTATAAACGTTTACCATTTCCAGTTAACTCACAATCTGTGTGTAAAAGAGCGCTAATAAAATGTTGAATGCGCCTTTATTTTATAGTTCATTACCTAGTAAAGTAAACGAACTCTTGTTAAGGTAGTTATTAAAATCATAATGAACAGATTGTTTACTGAAGATCTGCGATATTATTTATTTGTATAACATAGTTTCATAACATTATATAAGTAGATTGGTTTAAAATTCTATTTTTTTAGCTTCACACTGTATCCCGCGCATAGCAAGGCAAAGAGGGAACCTGGGAACCAGTTTTGACACTCTGTTCCAATTAAGACACTTTCGTGCTCCGGTTTCCACTGAATTCTAGAGGCATTACGTGTTACATGGTGAAATTCAACGCCGAGCTTCGCCTCGTTACCAGAGAGAGGAAATGAAAATATTAAATATTTCAGGCAAAGCGCGGAATTGAGTCCCGCCACTCAACACGGAATGCCAGCAGAATTCGGTGGAAAGTGAAATAAAATTTTACTGGACTGGCACTTGGTAGAATTATTATAATTATTTAAACTTTTTTCGTTTCCCTGAACTGACAGATAAAAGCATTCATTCAACAGGCAATTTCAAAATTTAAAAAAAAAATGAGCTAAAAGTGGGGAACAAAGTGTCTGGTTCTGGTTTCTTTTCTACTTTTCTTTATTTTATTGAAAAAAAAATATATATATTTACTCATTCCTAAGTAAAATTTCGTCCATCACAACAATATATTATCAAATAAAATTTAAAAACGCTAAACCAACCCAAGGAATTATAAAACGGTTTACGTTATTTAAAAACCACAACTAAAGGATTCCTATAACCCAACAACGCCTGAAGTCGCTTAGAACGCTTTGTAAAATGTAACAACTTTAACTATAACAATAAACTTGTTATTTTTACGTTCACCGCGATCTTAGCGTTAACCGTTTATTGTGGGATGGAATTTGTTTAAAGCCAATAAAAAGAAAGGAATAAAATAAATATAAGTATTTACTACTGTAGAACTAACCACATATGTAAGATTTAGAGTTTGAATTGGACTGTAGTCTAACTTATTTCAAGAAATATCTCATTTAGATCTAGAGAGTCTGTAGGTAGAGAGAAAGCATAGTGTCAAAACACTTCGCTAATGAGAAAATCATAAATATCCAATCAAGTATGTTTCTAATATGTCGGATATATTTATAATTATTTTATATACGTTTACTAATTTAGAAAATTTGCAGATTAAGAATATTTACAGTTGTTAAATAGTCAGCTTTAAAGTTTGAATTTTTAGTGTCTCGGGTAGTTTATGCTAGCTGACAGTCCTCAACGTTGCGCTTTGCCCAACAAAAGCTTCGCGCAGATTAAAAAAATCTGTATGATAAACAAACACAAGTAATTGCCACGAGGATAACAACGCGCCGCGTCGTCTGGCTTCCTACTAAGAGTTGTGGCAAAATAAAATGTTTACAAATGAAAATAAAAATTGCAAGGATTTTTTTTTCATTTTTACACATCTTATGCAGAAAATAATGTAATTTTGAATCACTCCGCTCTCCTCTTTTTGTCATGTTGTTGTGGCTAGATCAGAAATACTATGCGTACGCTCTACATACGCCTATAACTAATTGTGTATAAGCGCTATTTATTTATTTAATTTCGAAATTTATTGCATCTGATAGGAGTCAAAGCGGCATTTTTTTATTTTTCCCATATTTTAATTTTCAAATTACGAATATCATACACAATTTTAATATAAAATGTTTATTTATAACCCATTACACATAAACAAAACGAAATAATATCTTTGAAAATAAACTTGTAAGAAACTTAATAGGAATTATTGTTTGACTTTAAATCGTGTAACATAGATTTCTAATAAGAATATTATCTTACTCAATCCTATATGAAATTCTGGCATTTTTTTTATTTAAATAGTTTTATGGTGCATCATTCAGCAAAACCAAAAAAAAAAATAAAAAGAAAAGAAAGATGCGAAAGCAAAAATGTAACTATATNCGGTATTTTAATGTTATGTTAATAATAATAATAATAATAAACCTACATACAAATATACATAATTTTTGTTTAATAAATAAAATAATGACATATTATTAACAACTAGAGACTTTATTTGATAACTTTTTATAATATGTACCTTAATTTTTGATCGACATTAAGTATATAATAATGATTTATCAGTTCTATTGACTTAACAAACGGCCAATTAGGTCCATACATACAAGTGTCATTGTATTAACGTAAGATTGTCCGTGTAATTAGCAACATTCCCGAGATCAGAGATTAATTTGTGCGAGTATCTCTACTATATAAGCCTCATTAAACATCCATTAATAATTATATATTGAATTTCTGAATGTATAACATATAAAATTTTAACAGAAATATTTTTATACNTATCTCATTTAGATCTAGAGAGTCTGTAGGTAGAGAGAAAGCATAGTGTCAAAACACTTCGCTAATGAGAAAATCATAAATATCCAATCAAGTATGTTTCTAATATGTCGGATATATTTATAATTATTTTATATACGTTTACTAATTTAGAAAATTTGCAGATTAAGAATATTTACAGTTGTTAAATAGTCAGCTTTAAAGTTTGAATTTTTAGTGTCTCGGGTAGTTTATGCTAGCTGACAGTCCTCAACGTTGCGCTTTGCCCAACAAAAGCTTCGCGCAGATTAAAAAAATCTGTATGATAAACAAACACAAGTAATTGCCACGAGGATAACAACGCGTCGCGTCGTCTGGCTTCCTACTAAGAGTTGTGGCAAAATAAAATGTTTACAAATGAAAATAAAAATTGCAAGGATATTTTTTTCATTTTCACACATCTTATGCAGAAAATAATATAATTTTGAATCACTCCGCTCTCTTCTTTTTGTCATGTTGTTGTGGCTAGATCAGAAATACTATGCGTACGCTCTACATACGCCTGTAACTAATTGTGTATAAGCGCTACTTATTTATTTAATTTCGAAATTTATTGCATCTGATAGGAGTCAAAGCGGCAATTTTTTATTTTTCCCATATTTTAATTTTCAAATTATGAATATCATATACAATTTTACTATAAAATGTTTATTTATAACCTATTAGACATAAACAAAAGGAAATAACATCTTTGAAAATAGTCTTGTTAGACACTTAATAGAAATGATTGTTTGACTTTAAATCGTGTAACATAATTTCTAATAAGAATATTTTCTCACTCGTTCTTATATGAAATTCTGCTATTTTTTTAATTAAGAATTCAATATAAAAAAAAAAAAAAAGAAAAAAGAAAAGAAAGATGCAAAAGCAAAAATTTAATCAAATTTTTGTTTAATAAAAAAAATATTAACATATTATTAACAACTAGAGACTTTATTTGATAACTTTTTATAATATGTACCTTAATTTTTGATCGACATTAAATATATAATAATAATTTATCAGTTATATTGACTTAACAAACGGCCAATTAGGTCCATACATACAAGTGTCATTGTATTAACGTAAGATTGTCCGTGTGTAATTAGCAACATTCCCGAGATCAGAGATTAATTTGTGCGAGTATCTCTACTATATAAGCCTCATTAAACATCCATTAATAATTATATATTGAATTTCTGAATGTATAACATATAAAATTTTAACAGAAATATTTTTATACAAAACTAAGTGCGAGGCCGGCGTGGTGCAGGGGCCCAGGTTCCATCCTACTATTGAGCAGATTAGGAGGATTATGACGGGATAAACGTAAAGCTAAAAAGAACATAGAAGTTTTTAAAAATTAGACCATTTAGACGCAGTTAAACATCGTAGGTATATCTAACTATAGCACGATGGTCCAGGGCTCGATAGTTCTATAACTCTATAGTTCTATAGAGTTCTATAGTTCTATAGCTCGATAGTTCCAGCAAGACAAGCTTTGCAAGGATCAAGGCGTGAAACTATAAGTGTCATCTAAAATTAACATTCGTAAATTAAAGTCAGTAATCATTCTTTTACTTTTTGTATCATAAAAAGCGTAGTTAAGTACTTGTTATTAAATTTTAAGCGGGATGTTATAATTTTAGGCCCATTTCAAACTCAACGCTGTGAAAATAAATAATTTTCATAGCTTAATAGAACATAAAAGAACTTTCATAAAAATGTAATACTTAAAAAATTAACAATTTCTCATTTTGTTCGTAAAATTGTACTTAATGTAATTAAGCTTAATTAAGGTTTTGCTTTTATATTAATATTTACGTAAATGAAAGACATAATGAGTATCAAAACGTCAGTATAATTTTATTACGGTTTCAAGATATCTTTGTACAATTTATACAAAACAATAATTTTATTAAGACTAATAATTACAATTTAAAAATTACATTTATTTGCAAATTCATAATTATTAAATCTAATATCACGATTTAACTTAGTTATATAAGTTGTCAAGCAATAATATTCGTAAACGATAACATCGCAAACACATTTTTACATATACTCTTACAATAAAAGCACTCTGCTCATATAGTTGTGATAAATGAGTTATAAATTATTTTATAAAATCCATATAATATACATAAAATAGGATGAAAATATATTTATATATTACAATTGTAAAAACTTAAATATATAAAGATTTCGTAAAACAAAAAACAACCACATTGAAAATAGTTTTTGTAAAAGTAGGAAATGTTTCGTAATAAAAAAAAAAATAACAGTAAAAAAATATATAATACGAAGCACATAGAACAAAATAGTACAAGTGGAATTTACAAATACCTTAATCTATTTGGTGTTGTTTTACAGTGAATTTTGTGTGAAAATATATCACACCAATAAACTTTATAAATACAATTAATAATAGTTTAATATTTGAAAAATGTTTACGTTATCAGACTTAACATTTTCACGCGATCTTTGTACACAATATTGTATCGACATTACTCACAATTTATATTACCTCTTGCTAATAACAAAAGGTCGATTTACGTATGTGAAAATTGACCAAATATACATACATAGATTAATATTTATTAGTATACTCAATTATGATGTACCTATATACAATTCGAAACAAATAGGACTATTCAAAAATGTGCCATTAATGAATTATGGTGTAACAATAAAGAGGAATAATGCAATTATTCAAGTGAAGTGTAAATATACAATGTTTTCACACAAAATATGTGCGGCCTTTTGCGGTGCACGCCATAGAACGAGGTACAGTGGGCGAAAGATCGTCAACCCTAGAATAATCATGGCCATTGCTTGGGGATAGCCTTAGGTCATAATTAAAGCGGGGACATGTCCTGTTGTCAATGGACATGTAACTATTGTTCGAATTGTTCCCTTCCCCGTATGTGTTATCGGACGACGGAGAGCTTTCATTCTGCGATGTTTCTCCGTCGTTCCTCTTACTGTATTGCAAAGAATTCGAATAATTCTGTCTTGAACAACTATCGTTTGTGACCGGCATTGTAGTGTATCTCAACGTCGGCGTCTGACGTAATGACTTCTTGAATACGCTCTTCTCAGAGCTCTTTACTGTGATAATGGTGTCGGTTGAATTAAGTAAAACGATAAATCTATCCCAGAAACGCGGGTCGCTCCACGATATATTTTTAAACTTATCTAATACAAAACAAAGTTCATCGTTTATTTGGTTATTATCTACTATCTTAACGAATATTACCTTATTCAAGTCGCTACGATTTAAAGACTTTAAGTAGCTATAAAACATATTCTTGAAATGAAAATCACAAAGATCGTTACAAATAAAGTTGGTCGTTAACACGATAAGGAGGCGTTTAGATAATTTTGAGGATTTTGAAAAGCTATCTAACGTTAGAATATTCAAAGTAGATTCGTTCAAAGGGAACTTTTTTGAGGACATTTTTCTGAATTCTATTTCTGTCATGATGTTGTGATAAATAAATTGGGTATCTTTGGTATTACATATCACATAGTAATCGTACACATGGTTTGGATTGCCCTCCAGTGCGTGATCGACATTGGGGCACGACTGTTCTTTGAATAAAGGCACACCATAATTAGTGTACAACCAATCACTGACATCGTATCTGAAAGCATAAAATATAGCACCTATGAGACATATTATAACTACAATAATTATTACTCCACATATAATCGCGAAGTAATTATTGGGAAGAAATAAAGATTTAGAAACTATCTCGTTTCTTGAAACCGTTGTATCGCTTATCGAGCCCAGATATCCTTTGCAATGACTTAAAACGGAAGCAATCGTTATTTTTGTAGGTTTTCCCTCAGTATCGGTACAAAGCATTTTTTCTGGATCCCCTGGGTCTCTACGAAGCCAGGAATCTAACTCTGCTATGCTTTTGCAATCACATGAATATTGATTTCCTTCTATAGAGACATGTGCTAGGCTTTTAGAGGACGAAGCTAATAGTTTCCAAGGGAAAAAATTGACAAGCTTATTATCATCGATTCGAAGGACCGACAGAGACTTCAATGAAGAAAATGTGTTATTGGCAACGTGTACTATAGCATTATGATCTAAATACAATTCATTCAGATGATTTAAATGGACAAATTCATCCCCTTTTAATTCTACTAATTTGTTATTTTCCAAATGTAAAACTCTCAATGACTCAATACCTTTAAAAGTTAGATTATTTACTTCCTTCAATTTCGTATTATTTAAGTACAAAACTTGTAATTTCTTTTTACCGATAAAAACATGATTTCCCAAATTACTTATATCGTTACCGTCTAAATATATTTCAGTTGCATCCATAGGAATTCTATCGGGCACCTCTGTATAGCCAGCATTTGAACAATCAACAACATTCGCGTTCCACGTAATGTCATGATAACAGCGACAGTTATTCGGACAAATCATTTCACAATCACAAGCAACAAAATCACAACAATGGCAAAGAGCGAAGCAATGACTTTCGTATGGACATAAAAAATCAGAAGGTGACATATCTATTATCTTCTTTTTCTCTTTAACTCGTGAGTGAACCAATGTACAGAACGCTTTATCGAGATCTAGCACACGTGGGTATTGTCGGCTGTGACTTAAATAATTAATGCGTTGAATCCATTCCATAGAGCAGTCACAAAGAAATGGATTTCCACTTATAAAGAACTCGGGTAAGTCGCTATCTTCATTTATTTGATCTAATCTAAAAGCATTCATATCGAGCTGTCCTATTTTATTATTATTTAATGTTACAATTGACAACCTTGACAACTTAGAAAACGTGCCGACATGTATATGGCGTATATTATTGTTATTTATATATAATTTTTCAACAGATTTTGGTATTGACGTAACTGTTAATTGCGTTATGTTATTGTAACTTAAGTCTAACAGCTTTATATTAATATTTGAGTTCATGTCATTATTATGAAATGTATTAATGTAATTCATATGCAAATCTAACCAGTCTAAACTACTTGGAAAACTATCAAAACTAAAAGAAGATATTTTATTTGCAGACATATTCAACCATACTAAATTATTTAATGTAGAAAATATATCATCAAATTTCGTAATGTCATTACCGTCCATGCGTAAAAGTTTCAAATTAACATTTTTACGTAAACAACCAGATGCAACTACTTTCAATTTATTAGACGCTAGATTAAGTACCTGCAACTGAGGTAAATGCTCGAAAGTATCCTCATTTAAATGAGTAATGTTGTTATCTACAAGACGCAAACCAAAAAGTTCTGTTAGACCGCGAAAGTTTTCTCGGTTTAAATGGGTTATATTGTTGTTCCCTATGTCCAAGGATCTGAGGGACCGTAATTTGCGAATTGAAGAAGGAATTGAGGGTAAAAAGTTATCGTTCAAGCCCAAATCCTCAATCGTAGTCATATTGTCAAACGCGCTTTCGTCAATGTGCTTAATTTTGTTATTATCCAAAAATAGTTCGTGCAAAACATGCAAATCTGTAAATATATGTGTATGAATATGTAAAAGTTTGTTATTTGAAAGTGTTAAGGAATGTAAATTTCGCAATTCTTCAAATGAATGTTCATCTATAGATGTTATCTCATTATGTTCTAAGTTTAGTTTTTGCAAACTGTATAAGTCCTGAAACATATAACGGTCTATTCTACTGAGTCTATTGTAAGAAATATTTAAAATAACCAAACGCAATAGTCCTACAAATGTTCCTTTATTTATCCACTGACTAGTTAATTCATTACGAGACATGTCTAACACTTGGAGATGCTCCAAGCCTCTAAAAAGTCCAGGCGGCAAAACGTTTATTGTATTGTTACTTAATATTATTTCCTTTAGAAATTTTGTATCAGAAAATATATCTGGCGGTATACTATTCAAAAAGTTACTTGACATGTTCAAAACTTGTAAACTAATAAGACCCTCGAAGGCCCCGTCTTCCACAGCAGATATTGCATTATTCTGCAAATATAGTTTTAACAATGAGCGTAACTTAGATAAGCTGTTTTCTCCTATAACAATTAAATCATTGTAAGACATATCTAGAGTTTCTAAAACTAAATTACAACTTTTAACACTTAGATTTTGTTCTCGTAAGGAATCGGAGAAACCAATTGTTTTTATATTTTGCAAGTGATTTTTAGTCAAATTCAACGTTTTCAAGCTGTACAATGAACAAAACGTATCTGTTTTGGTACTCCAAATATTATTGTCACTTAAATCTAACTCGATTAACTCACTTAGATTCGAAAAAGCATGTTCATTTAGCTCCATAGTAATTGCGGACCATTCACTGTTTTGTGTTGTCACGTGCAGAGTTTTAAGGTCTTTGAAATTCTCGAACGCACGTGCTGGTATCTGACGTATCTTACATTTATCAATGACTAGGTCCCGTAGCTTTCCTAGGCTCGAATGTTTCCCGGAGGGTTTTTCCGATTGTGCTGCGAGTGTGCTCTCGAAGAATAAAATCTCACTACATTGTACGTGCAGGGAAGTTATTTCGTCGAAATGGGTTCGGCTAATATTTTGCAACAGATGATCCAAACTGCTTATCGTTCGAATTTTGCAAAAAAGTACTGCATCTTCGGACGAACCCGCTTGAGAAGTGCGATAGGCACAGTCGTGCGGCATGGCTGCCGCGATACTCCTTTCAATAACATAGTAGAATAACACATACACAATGAAATAGTAAAAATTTCGACGCTGAAGTCTATTCACAATAGTTTGTTTTATTGGCATTTTATGTCCGTTTGCAATTTGCGGTGAGGCATCGAGGTCGGCAGTGCCATTTATAATGAGGCGGAGTGGTTGATCGCGTCATAAATATTCACGCGGTGGAAACGACATCGCGAGTCGCGTGGCATGTCAGCGGAGATCGCGGTCGTAGCGGTCGTGCGTCCCGGCTGACGGTTGCCCACCGACTGAGCGGCGCTCCGTAGCTCCGCCCTACGACGCTCGACGCCCGCCGCCACCCGCCCGCCGCGGCGTCGTCTAAAGAAACTTCATCTCATAGGTAACATAATTATATTCGGAACTGAGTGCATACAAACAGTAAACTCTCTATTGTTTTATGAATGTTCAATTTTTTCTATACAGTTGCTATTTTGTTGTGAAATTACGTTTACTGTTTTCCTCGTTAAAACTACGATATGTCCGTTGTTTTAAAAGCTTATAGAGTGAATGGTGCTCATATGTGAGGATACTCTTAGAAATTCATTATATGCAGAAAGTTTGCATGTTCCAACTTGCTAACCACCTAAAAGAAAAAGAAAAATGCTTAATCTTATACTTTCGTAATGTTCTTTAAAAAAGGGACTAATATCGCGACATCTCGAACACCTGTTGTGTTGAACAACTTCGCTAAACTTTGTACTTCGGGTGAAAATGAGATAAAAGCCTTGCAAAATAGTTTTCTGGGACACCACATGTTTCTCGAGTTAACGTGTTCACTTCGAAGCCGCCATACGGATACGGATATCAGAGTAACGTTCTCGAACTACTATATTAATTTACAATTCAGTGATATCATACACGTACCTACATATTATTATGAACTTACCTATATAAAAGCTCACACTATAAAATATTAAAAGATATACTTGTATTTATAATACTTAATTTCTTACTAAGTTTTTTTGTTATATACAAAATTATTTTTATTACTGATCTTGTTAACTTTTGGAACTGAGGTTGTAGGTACAAAGCGAACATTAAAAAATAAATTATTATATTGGGAACGGTGTTCTATACTAATGTATACTTAGATAGTAATAGAAGGTAAGCCAAATTTGTAATTATTAGATCTTAGCTAGTTTGTTTTCACTGTACACTACTATTATCTTAATATTTTTAGCTTCATATATTTTCAGTGGCGATCAAGTCATCCGAAATTATTTTTCTGCCTCACGCTTTTTTCTAGTTTCTTTCTGCCTTTGGAAGGGAGAGTAACTTAGTCCCAAAATATTCCTTCCTCCGAGTTTCTCCTAAGTTTCAGGTACTGCGTGTTGAGCCTTTTTAAATTTTTCAGCGGAGAAATAAAAACAATTTATTATATTAGTACCATTGTGGGATCGTAATGTTTACAATCAGTTGCCACAATGACCTTGGTAAATAGGCATACGCTATTGTTATAGAATTTGATAATAAAAGTAAGAGAGTTTGAATATTCATGTAGGTAATTACGAAAAGTAAAATTCTTTTCATCCTGTATTATTACCGAGCATTTGCGTACGCTTATTACAAAAATAGTTTACAAAATAAACAATTTTTGGCGTTAACTTTTCACACAATCTTTTTTTTTTAACTACATACTAAATAAACAGTCAACAATGGACACGTTCCCAGATCGTATCAACGAGCTTAACCCATGAGAAGTTTACGTAATAATTGGTTAGTATACTCGTAACGTGATTGACTGCGCTATGTGGAACAATTTGTTGTTGATGGACCACCCGTATTATATACCTCATGATGATGATGAGTTAACTGCAGGTGAACGAGATTCATCTTAGATACACACTACTAACATTATTATTTTCTGTAGGTAGGTACGTTATTATGATAAGGGTACACGTTATATATATAGGTATAGGGAACGTAGTGTAAATACACTCTGTTCCCTACGTATCGCTCAATTATGAAGATATTGCGTCTTTAGTGGTCGAATGCCGCACTTTTGTTTTGTTACCAGAGCGAGGTAATATAATTTATTCTATTGGGTGACAGTTGAGACAACAAAAGTTAAAATATACAAAGTAACTGACGACCTTGCATAGACATATTCAATTAAATTAAAAACTTAAACTAAAATCTATTAAAAGTAAAATCTGAATAGTGTGTGCGATCATCATGGAAAAGTTTTACAACAACTCGACGAAATGATTTTCTTTTATTTTTCTCCAGAACGACGAAACGATCGTGAGTTTCACCATTCAATATGCAACGTCTGTATTATTATGTCTGTATTTATATGAATATAAAATGTAAACACCATAGATGTATAAAATCTCTATCCACTGTACTATATATATGATTGAATTTATCTTTAATTCAATTAATGACAATAATAATAAGTGCTGTATATGTAAATATTGATACAAATAACCTAGAATAAATTACTTAAAAAGAAAGTCCAAGTCAAGATGAACTTCAATTTACTTTATACGTAACAACTGATTCGTGATATACCTACATAATATATAATATTTAATATCAACTATTCTTAGAACACATATAATTTTATTTTCAATACAAATAACATCACACAGTCTCTTCACATCAAAAAGACAAGAGGCCTGCCTGAGTATGCAAATAGCACTTCATTTTCCTTATATTGATGTTTTTGATATAACACAAATTGAGTTGTCAATAAAATCTATCTACATAGTGAACATTATGAAATTCAGCTTTTTTGTCTTTTTTACATTATTTATAGCGAGGGGTGAAAATTTTTTCCTATACGAGTTTTGACGCCCGACTTTAATTATGTTTCTTTATTTTTATTTTGATCTAGCCCGAATGTGACTTCGCCCGCCCAAATTTATTGTTATATTAACACTAAATTGTACAAATTTTTCACGTAAATTGTTATTCTCTTTGTTATTCTGAAGCTATATATTGTAAAGTTTCACCTAAATCGATCAGTAGATTTTTGGTGTGGTCACTTTCAAACTTTCTTCAAAATTGATTTTAAATGATGATAAATCTCTACATTACTTTTTTATATCTCTTATATATATGTAAATTTTTTTTGTAAACTTACAATAACTCTCGTTCGCAATTTCTTGTTTAAATTTATATGAAATATATAAGTACTTAATATTTATTTAAAGTAATAATAATATTTTTAGGTAGACGACACAAGTAAATTATCAAACCAGAGTAAAGAAGCATTTGATAGTAAAAATGGCGAATTATCACNAGTCAAGATGAACTTCAATTTACTTTATACGTAACAACTGATTCGTGATATACCTACATAATATATAATATTTAATATCAACTATTCTTAGAACACATATAATTTTATTTTCAATACAAATAACTTCACACAGTCTCTTCACATCAAAAAGACAAGAGGCCTGCCTGAGTATGCAAATAGCACTTCATTTTCCTTATATTGATGTTTTTGATATAACAGAAATTGAGTTGTCAATAAAATCTATCTACATAGTGAACATTATGAAATTCACCTTTTTTGTCTTTTTTTACATTATTTATAGTGAGGGGTGAAAAATCTTTGTTATACGTGTTTAGACTCGCGACTTTAATTATGTTTCTTTGTTTTTATTTTGATCTAGCCCGAATGTGGCTTCGCCCGCCACACGTAAATTGTAACCTCTTTGTTATTCTGATGTATAAGCTATTTTAATGTATAGTTTCACCTAAATCCGATCAGTAGTTTTTTGGTGAGAGTGGAACAGACATCAATTCTCACAAATTTTCATATTATAAATATTAGTAAGACGAGATGAAAATTACGGATAGATACTCGTTATCACAGAGTAGAAATGAAAATTTGAAATATTAATATACCTCCGAGTGGGAATCGAACCCACAACCGTTACGTTCACCGTTCCGTTGCGCCACGACGGTCTCGTATTAATTATATTTTGTATTATTACATAATAATATATCATTGTATGAGTTATCGGTTTTTATCTGTTTTAGAACAATGGTGTCACCGATGGCACTTCATGAGATAAGCTCGGATTATCACACTTTTTTTTTGT
Organism: Heliconius cydno galanthus; assembly: GCA_036379175.1. Classification (NCBI taxonomy): domain Eukaryota; kingdom Metazoa; phylum Arthropoda; class Insecta; order Lepidoptera; family Nymphalidae; genus Heliconius; species Heliconius cydno. The sequence goes on from JAKRZM010001226.1 coordinate 52,446, forward strand.
TTTTGTCGATTTTATCTACTGCTTTTGAATTCTTGACTTGGGTGCTTTTTAATTTTTAATTTGGACATCTTTTTCGGTCTATGAGTATAACAGATAAAAAAGAGATTGAGGCTTAAATAAAATAAAATCGGTTAAGTGCGAGTCGGATTCGCCCGCAGATGTTTCCGCACCAATTTCGGGATTGTACATCAACGTGTAAAATTAATTTCGCAAAAAATTTTCAAAATTTAAGTTATATAAGTAATATTTATTTAAAAATAAACTACAAATATAAGTTTGTAATTTATTCTATACATTTTGATTACGTGGTGAATTTTAAAATAGATGCATAATTTTCGTTCGTATCTTCATTCTTATTCTGTACTTCAAGGGACCATAGGTCTAAATATTTGATATTAATCTCAGCTTGATACCTCCACACAATCTCGAAATAAATGGTCTTGACAGACGGACAGTCCGGCAACAGGTTGATCTTATAAGGGTTTTTACCTTTTTACGTAACTACAGAACCCTAAAAAGACATGTACATCACAAAAAAATTGTAAATTCTATGATAATAACACACCGATCCCAAAAGAACAAAAAAGTCTGTAAACTAAATTTACATTGACATCTAAAAGAACATTTATTACAATGAACTCTGTCCAAGTTTAATAAGTACTGAAAAATTCACACTCTTGTATAAATTAACATTAATTCAAGTATATAAAGCTTATAAATTTTTTCGTGCACGTTATCCTCGACTCTACTTCGGCTATGACCCGTAGTGTCGCACCCTTCTCAACGTTAACAAACAATATGCATTTTTAAATACAGTCAACTTTTATGCTACGCGAAAAATGGGCCTTTCTCGTCTAAGAAAAAACTCCTTTCTTTTAAGATTATGTCCACATATTTTACAAGAATTTTTTATACTTCTTGAAGTGAACAAACATATCAAAAATTTTATGGTTCCTGTTTTGGTTATATGTGTTAGTCTTTTTAATAAATATTTGTGTTTATATTGAGGTCATGTGACGAAGTGAGTGTAATTGCGATAGTTACGGCTTCGTTTACTTTTCGCTGAAATCGTTATTTTCATGACAATGCTCGGCGTTAAGTTTCGCCACTCAACTCAGCCACTCATTTGAGCGGAAAGCAGCTCGCCACTGGTTCTCTGTTTTCTATTCTTCCCGAATAACGGTAGGGTATCTTGTTATGCCGGTAAAATCGTTAGGCTGCTTTTTTAGTTTTTCGACTCATATTTTTGCTGCATATTAAAACGTTATATTTTTCAAATATTTTTTTTTTATTAATATGATATTCAAATTTAGTTTATCTATCTCCTATAATATAATTTAACGTTCGGTCTAAGTGTGAACAAGACATGTAATAAAATATAGCCACACTCAAATATAAAGTCAACGATGCCACCCAGGGTAGAATTTTCGACACCGATATGATTTAATAAATAATACATATTTTAAAAGCGAGAACTATGTCTTTCCCTTTGTTTACACAATCGTCTCATCAACATGAAAAATTAAATCGTCTGTCAAAAACGTTCCCGAGATGACAGTCTAACGGCATCACGGCTTTTCTATAACAAACTTTATATTACTACTATTAAAAACAGATATAACTCTTAAACGCTTAGAATAAAGCACAAATTGGAATAATTTCTAGTTTTCAAGAACAATTTCCATTTTGTATTTGGTAAAATAAACATAGTGTAAATTAGTGTTAGAGGCATCGACTACGATTAACATATAGAGGAGAGACGAATGGAATCCGACATGTCATTAGTCATGTTCAAGTGATAATCTTCGAATAACACCATCTGTTATACCCATATCCGAAGTTTGTCTTGGAAGATATACGTGTTATTCTAAATTTTAAGTCCCCTTGTATGTCAAGATGATAAATATATGAATTTAATAGAAAAACAAATGGCTATGTTTACTTTAATCTAGAATAGAAATGTAAAATTGGTAACTCAATTCAAATAATTTAACAGCTAAAGCAGTAAATTATTTTTTTATAATTCCCAATTTTTATACACATTATATTAGTAGCCTAAATATTTAATATAATATTAAAATATCTATTGTTATTAGAAACTCAAACAATATGGAATTTTGTAATAGCTGTACAAACATTTGAACGGTATCTAAACACTCGTGATAAAATCAAAGTTTGGGAATATATCGAAATTCACTATTTCGCTATGTGATAATGAAAATTGGACATAGAAGCTCTATTGGTTGATAAGTAGCTTTTGAAATACAAATTAGGTTAACATTTACTTCATTGCGGGCAATCGTTGAGAACGGGCACAAAGTACCACTATAAACGTGACAGGTTGTAGGTTCGATTTCGAAGTAATGTAATATTTAATACATTTAGAGTTGTAAAAAATTATAATTATATATTTATTATGAGAATCTCTCATAATATATTCTTAGATAACGGAAGGTAGGTGTTATAATCATAAATAATAATAATATTCTGTACAAGAACTGCTTACGTATATATAGCATATCAAAATCCAATAAACAGTATTTTAAAAATAATGAACAGGTAAAGGTGAGAATTAGCCAGATAAAAATTTTATAGCACCAATAATTAATTTTGTTTTTCGTCACCACGCTACTTCAAGTATTCTGATTCTAAATCAAACAAGTTTGAATAATGTTATAAAATTAAGCATTAATTAAAAATCAAAAGCTTCGCCATGCTATACGAGCTTCCACGTTTTTGTTGAGTTGTCTATCCATTTGATTTTATTTTTATAGGTGTCAATAAAAAACTTCACTACACGTAAAGAGCGAGAAGCAATAAAATTTTATTCGTCTTACTCTGAAACTATAAATATAAAGATTTACATATTATTATTATGATTCAATAATGTTTATTCTCTTGTAAAGCTAAGACTGAACATGTGAAATTACTCAGTCAATATTTTTTTCATAGAACAATCAATAATAAAAAAGCCAGCTTCATGCTGTATGCCACACGTAGTAGGGTAGCAAAACTAGTGTAAAGCTCACTCTCTGCCGAAGTTTTCGATGTGTTAAGTGACGAAACTCAACAACAGGCTTTATGTCGATTTTTAGAGAGAAGAAATGATAATAATAATTCATTCCCCCGAAAGGATATCAAACCCACTACCGTCGCGTTACAGCCCTACGCCATGACGGCCTTACCACAGAACACAGAAAAGGGAAGATCGGAGTTCTTAACAAAAAAGCGTAAAATATTTTTTTTATGGAAAAAAGGAAAATATATCGGCACATAAATATAAATAAGAACTCATTAACTAAATGGTATAAAATGCCGCCGCTTGCGAGACTTTCAAAAATATTATATTTAAATATTTAAAGTAATCGACGTACTAGACTGGAAGTCTATTGAAAACAAAGTGGAGGTAAATCTGCGCACAATAAAGAACAATGAAGGCTATTAGGTATAGTAAGATATAGATAATGATAGAAATATGATTTATAAAGATCAAAAAGAAAAAATGTAAATAACATTAAAATTTTAATTCCATGTAAGAAAATCAAATAAAAATGCGACGGTCGCAGTACAAGGCCATAAGCGTGCGACTGTAAACACGACGGTAACGGGTTCGATTCCCACTTGAGTGAATGAAATATTTAATATTTTTATTTCCTAACTTTGGTAACGAGGCAGACCTCGGCGTAAAAATGCATATAATATTATGGTAAGGCCGAGATTAATGATTTGTAATGTGATAGTGTCAAAAATATTTTTTTTGTACGGTTACTTACTAAAACCGTACTCTTTATCTCCTCAGGTATTACACGGGGTCGTGGACGGCGGTGATCTTTTACTATTAGAACCCGTACGGTCATTTACCTTGTCTTTTTCATTAAGAAAAAACAATACACAACAAAATGTCAACGCGGACAAAGCCACAAGTAAAGCCCTAGTAAAATATAATTGAAACAAAATTTAAATAATTGAATCCATCACGTAAAATCTTCCGTAAATTGATTCAAATTTGAAATCAAATTGTGATATAAAAAAATATATATCACTTAAAGCTAAGTGCTCTACCTTGTTAATTTAAAAAAGTTGTTGATATACTTCATTTATACACGCGAGGGACGGATTATTCTGCATTAACATACTGTACTACATAATTTTTTTCTATTTCATTTATAGCGATAAAAGCTTTAAAAGCTACCCTCGATAAGCATTGGTTAAAGTATCTGTTTTAAAAAATCCTGTATTTTTTAGTATTTAATTTTTTTTATTAGTATTAATTTAGTATTTAACTCGCGTGACTTATTTATGTATTTTATAGCATGTCATGTCTTTCTCCCGTATACGTCAGAGTAAGTAGAGACAAGCTGGTATGAAGAAACTTCATTCATTCTACGTATTAAATGACCCAATGTTATGGTTTGTATTACCTAAGTAAGAAATTGAAAATAGCTGATAATATTATTATTCAATATTATTCCCCTACATATGTGCTAAGTCCACAATGCTTGCGCGTACAGTCACTTCGCCTATTTGACTTATTATTTGATAGTAGAAAATTAAATATGCTTAAGGTATGGTCACGTAATATCGATCTAGGTCTAGACAGACCGAATAAGTTTAATATCATTTATGTGAACATTCAATATTTATAGTTATAATAATTCTTTCTAATAAGTAGAAACAGAATTCAAGATCAATGATATGGAAATTAAAACCACTAACCACTGAACCAATAAAAACATAACAACAAAATAAACAATTAAAATATTGATAATCTTTGTCAAATTGTTCATACTTTAAAAGATAACTTCAGAACTTTTCAAGATTATTAAATTGATTTAGGTTATTACAAGAGTTTATTATACAAAATTCTTAAAACTCAAACTAGGCTGCTAATCCAAGTCACGTTTAGGCTATTAGCCCACAGTACTTGAACTTTCATCAGAAAACGATCAATAGAAAGCTCTGCGGTTATGCATAGAAAATATTTTATGGATGGACGGTTTTAGAGGTGACTCTTGACTGGCCCAGACAGGTGGACTTACGCAGGAGAGTACGGCCTGTATTACAATCAAAGTGGTCACTCATTCGTGTAGAAAAAGCCACTTGAGGTCAAAAGAGGTCGATACCGCGGCATTTTTCAATAGTTTTCTGCTGGAATTTGCTCTGGAGCTTTTATTCTCGTTTAAAAAATCAACCAATGTATTTTTATATATATCAATAATAATAGTTGAGTTTATTATGTTCCATATAAAGTTTTGTTTTAATTGTTTTTTGTAATGTCTGTGCATGATTAGTATGGGATATTATTCAATTATTTTGAGACTCGTGGGGCAATGGGACGTCTGACTGTAAATGCAATGGACGCCGCCCTCGATTAGCATTGATTAAAAATAGTGTTTTAAAACTATATTTTCCTGGGTTGAAAATGAATTAATATGTTTTTTCTGTTATTAAAATATTTAAATTTACAATATTCTTTAATATTTTCTGAGCCTAATTACAAAGTTAATATTAGGTTCTATCAACCAGCACGCAATATCTTTGAATCTAAAACTGAATGATTTTTCGAACTGTTCTCTACTAAATTTGAATACTAAAATTGTTTGAAAAAAATATATATATGAACAATAAAAAATAGAACTGGCATGAGCTTTCTTGCATGAACTGGCATGAACTTTCAAAACAACATCGCCTCACGATAGTTTAATTTACATAACATATACCTAACTATTATAATAATAATGGAAGTTTGAATTATTAATTTCGTGTAAAATGTTAACGCATGAACTTAACTAATTCTCTGCCTATTTAACCAGCATCAGAACCCCTTCGAAGGTCCTTTATCTTCAGTTTCTAACAAATCCAACTAATAAAGCATATCCACCCCAATTACATCTTACGACAAGCCGTATATGATATGTACATACGAAATAAAACTTTAAATTCTTAAAAATAGAGCATAAATTTCTATAAATAGTGTGTTAATCGTAAATATTATGCGTCTAACCGCCTTTTGGCTCTGTATCGAGGATAGCCCAAGGCATTTTAAACAAAACCGCGGTTCAATAATTATGTAGATACGTTGCTATTGTTTTCAGAAGTATAGTATGGTTTTACTACACAAATAGATCTATACGATACATAGATTGACCGGTTGAACATTCCTTTAAAAAATCATTTACATAATATGTAAATTATTTTTTAAAGATTGTTAGAACACAACGAAGTGGTGTTATATTATATCTATTATAAAAGTTTATATACTATACATGTATATTTGCATTATACTGTTCCAAAAACAGTAATATATTTTAGACGCGTAAAAACAACACGAAAATCTTCCCCCAGTACAATGTCGTTTTATACGTCTACCAAAACTCAACTCATTTTTTATGGTTGCAGGGCACCCTGCTTTCAAAGCTGTAAAAATTTCCCGACCCCTCTTAGAATAATTTGACATCAAAGGTCTTAATAATTTTATGGAATGTCTTTCTTTTTCTAAATACCAATATTAAATTACCTATCGTTTACAAATACATACTTAATAAATAAAGGAATTTATGTGTGATATTCAATATTTGAAGATTTAACTTCAATTAATCTATTTAAAATAATTCGTTTTTGTTTTTATATATTTCACTTTAAAACTAATTCGTTTACTGTTTCAATGATGAAAAAATTAAGAATTATATTTTAAAAATATTTCCATTCCATTCACTGAAAAATTTAACATCATAATAAAGAATGAAGCAACTGCACTACGTCGACATAGTTCGCTTATAACTCACAAATGTACAAAAATCTCGTCTAAGCTAAACAACGGGTGACGTCCTCATTTCGTCCGCGTTTCCCTATTTACATTTCATTAAGATTTCCATACGTCAAAAGTTATTATGAAACAAAAGACATTTAACGATCGTCTGGTCCGTTTATCAAATTATCTATACTTAACCAAAATATAATCTCAATGGATTCGTATTTTTTGCATCACAGCTTTCTGCGGATATGCAATTTGCAATGAACAAAAAGTAAGGGTGACAATGCCCGAGGCATTTTAGGGGTGACGTTCACTTCACGGTGCTTGTATGAATAGAGCTTGCTCCCAGAAAGCTCAGCCTTTATAGGGACGCTTAGGTTAATTGATGCTACACTTATTGATATTGGCAGTAATTTATATGATATTTTTGCTGTCAACAGCAGAAATTGGGATTGGTTATGTAGATTTCCCTTTTCTATGTTTGGTTGGTTTAATCAGATTGGTTGCTCAAATTGGTCGACTATTTTCATTGTAGAAGTGGAACTAATGTAGAGTAAACATTATTTTGGGATCTTAATGTTTTTAAATTATAATATTTATTTTTGAATCTTGTCAATGCCTAAAATTAAACCATTTGTATCGTAGAATAACCGTGTCTTAGCGCTCGGTTCTGACAGTTCGTTTCTGCTAGAGGCAATCTAGAATGGGTAATTTCTATTTACATTTATAAAAATAATTCTCAAAATTTATCATTACAGTCAGAATTTAAACAATAATATCATTTTTTTAAAAATAAATAGCATTAATTATTAAGAAATGATATGTATATATTCCGTTTGATGTACATAAGTAAAACAAGTGCCATTATAATCCTGCCTTCTTTACTTACCTACATATAGGTATATTCAACAAATGTTTTTCCCTCATTATCAATACACAGCGGGAACAAAGGCCACAGCATACAATTAAATTGTCTCCCAAGGGTCGGCACTCTTTGAAACTACTTTGTTAATTTATCTGAAACAATTACAGAATGCGCCACGGTACTATGGGGAGGCAATTCTATTATTTCACGCTTAACTGAAAACTCTGTTAGATATATAGGATCTGTGTAAGCTGATAAATTTTTTATGGTTTTAGCATATTTCAATTTTAAGGAGAAATAAAAATGTTGCTCTTCTCAGCAGAAACTCTCCTCTTCAGCTCCTTCTTAGCCGGTGGTAGCTTCTTATACCACTGACATTGCTAAAATTTGCTATGTAATTTGACGATTTAAAATTGCTTAGGTATAATGGCCTAATTGAATGAAGAATATTTTGATTTGTTTTTGTAGTTACAACGTTAAGAACAGCATTAAAAATAATTATACGCGTTTGTTGATTTTACTAACAAGAGAATAGATATTTGATTTGAATTAGATATGATTTTAATAAGTAGATAGGTCTGCAGCTCGTTTTAAGTAAATAAAGAAACTTTAGATTTATATGTACAGATTCAGAATTATACAAAAGAAATACAATAGGTATATTTAAATTTTAATATATTTATAGTGTTAATCACAAAGCATGGGGAGAATAACTTTATTGAAATATAAAAATTTGAGCGGAGGCACAGATTCGAATCCCGCTCCGTTAGTTTTTTTAAACGTTTCTTAAGACAACTTAGTTTAATAATATTTTTTTGGGAAAAGGTTTAAAACCACATACATACATGTGTAAAAAGGAAGTATTACACGCCTTCCTTTATATTAAACTATCACGACATACAATTGAGGGTAATACACTAAACTTAATAGTAAGTTGCGGGTTCGCAAATAGTTTGACTTGCCAAGTATGCGAGTTGATGGGCCCGAATAAGTTTATAACGTATTTATCTTTAATGTAGCAGTCAACACTTAATATCTAACATTGTGTAATTTTTGTTTGATTGTTTAAGTTAAAACTTATTATTGTTTTCTACATCACGTGACATCGGGGAAGTCGTTAGTTCTCAACTGGCACGTCTGGATCGCCATATTTAAATAACGGAACAGATTCTTCACATCAGGCATAAAATGTAGATGAGCAGGTATCTAATCATCAAGCTCTAGACCTGCTAATTATAATTAAATCTATTTTTTGGGTCTTATGTTGTAAATGGGGGAACTTAACACCACATTTTTCTATCAGACCTACAAATTGAAACTAACTTAATAGAATTGAAAAAAATCTTTGGTTAAATACCCAACGCATTGCAATAATGTTTCTCTAATACAGTGAACTCAATTTCATTTTTACGCGATTGTTACAAATAAAAATTTGACATTTCTTGCATGCAAATATACTTCAGGATTATATTAGTTACAAAAAAATCTATATAAATATATAGAAAATAGCCGAATCAATACCCGTTTCTTTTGAATTCCATTTTATCAATTTTTAGTATTTTCATAATATTTAAACATACAATATTTAAATTCTGCAACGATAAACTTTACAATATCATACTTAGATATATTATATGCCAGGATAAATTTACATTGACAACACACACAACTAGATAGATCAGAAAACAAAACTAATTTACGAGTCCAACCTCACGGAGATCTGGCGCACAAAATGTGGACGACATTTGGGAATTTTCTAATTACGATTTCAAAGACACCTCCTTTGTTGAACATGTGACGTTCGAGTGAAAAAGGTCACGTTCAAAATTGCAAATTCTACTGTAGTAGCTAGTATTCTCTCATAGATTTGCTATTTGGATTTTGGCTTCCTATTAACGAATCTCATTTGTAGTTTCTTGAATTGTACATGACTAAGGCTCGGTCGAGCGTATTTTTTACTGTAAGTTTTTTTGAAGAGTAATAGAAAAGAATTAATTAAATTTTATTAGTTGACGATGTATCCAGCACACACAGAAGCAGCTAGTGTATTTTGTGTAAACATTGAGCATTTGAGGTCTTTGATTAAATCATCATCATCATCATCATCATCAACAGCCATCTTTTGTCCAGTGCTGGACATAGGCCTTCCCCAATTCTCGCCACCACACACGATCCTTTGATTAAATACTAATTTTGATTAAAATTTGAAGCCTAGATTATTTTATTTTTATTTTTCTACTTAATATTAATAAAGTACTGATAAGCAATAATCAGTTTTTTAATTAGAAACTTAACACAATTATAATAATTTATTTTTTATTACTGAAACTGTTGATCGGAATTCGATATAATAAAAATTAGCAATAGCTTGAGTCAATATAACAGCGCGTAAGTAATAACAAAATCACACATTTTACATCGCATGACAGTAATTAATACACGAACTCCTCAAATTAAACCTATAAGGAAGTCTTAACAAGATCGCTATCGATATTTTATTCGCACGACGCGTCATAGCAATTTAATTATTCAACGTAAAGTTTTGTCCCTCGATATTTTCTTCGGAACCTAATTTGAGTTCAGCATCTGTGTAACCCTATTGCAAAATAATTACCGAAAGTAAGTTATGCACCCTTGACTATATTAAATTTGTGCAAATAAAGTAGCTTTAAAATATAATATATGGATAGAAGGAGCCACATGGCGAATGTGTAAAGATATTTTTTAAATGTGGTTTAGTAATTGAACGTAAAATGGAATATTGATGACTAATATGGATCTGCTGTTTTTCTATATGTGTTTATTCCACTACCCAACACTAAATGTCTGATGAGTCATATAAAATAAGTAAAAACAAAAACTATATTAATATAGATTTCTAATACGCTCGCGAAGCTTGAAAATACGGGTGAAAAATCATAATATATAATATTAATTATAACAAACTCATCTAAACATGAAAAGGCAGTTAATATTAATATTAGAAGCTAAATAAACATAATAGTTCTTTACAAAGCCAGTCATATATAGATGTAGTTGGAGCCAATTGCATCGAACAAAACTCCTAGTGGCACGCGTCAATTGAACATTTGAGTGTGCAGTTTGATTTACTGCAAAATACTCCTTATTATTATTTAGATAATGCTTATATTCCTATTTATTATTTTATTTCCCATATAGGTGTTATATAAAATCTATAAATATTTTTGACCAAATAAACATTAATGTATACATATTCGTTTAAAGTGTGTTTATTTTAATTCATTAAAATTATTCCTTAAGCTTTATTTTCAAGCTAAACTAGCTTATAATATAAGGATATCCTGGAAGAAATAAAAATCTTAATCTATAGAAGCAAAAGAAAATTATTTGAACACCTTTTTTTACGCATTATACGAGTTCAGAATAGTTTTTAATATCATTATGTATATTTGTTTTTCAAATATTTCTATACTATTAATTAAATTAATATAAAGAAATAAACTTACCCAGGTTCGCGTTGTACTCCGCAAGTAGCAGATAGGCAGGGGGAGCGTATTGCTAAGACATTTCGCTCCTCAATTTCCGCACTTACTCACTTTAAACTATAAATTTAAATAAATAAAACTATTTTAACCGGATTAATCGTGTAAATTTAAGATTATTCATATTTGGAAACCCGACGTTTCGAACACTTTGCAATAGTTCGTGGCCACGAGTAGACTGAGGTGACATTGGTCTGTCAGTTGACATAACTATTATATCAAACTACCGCCAATATTATATATATATATTTTTTATATAATATATTTTTATATAAAAAATATATATATATAATATAATATATTTTTATATTATATATAATATATTTTTTAATTGTCTCGCGAACTGTCCTGGATTCCTGCAGAATGAGCTGACTGTATTTTGCCTTCTGGTATGGTGGGTTTGAGACTTCAAAGATTTTATGAGTGGGTCCCAAGTGGTAGAAAGCTGGCCTCTCTATTGAAATTTGGATTTTTAAATATACGTGATTAGTCCGGTTAAAATAGTTTCATATAAAATTTTAAATAATCATGAAAATCAAAGAACTTATTATTTAAATAAATATTTTATTTTCTCGAATCGGAATTGAATTCACAATCTGTCGCGTTTACGGTCACGGTTAGGCCCTTGCGCCACAACTGTCCTCAAAAAGCGAAAAGTACTCAACAATAATACACAAAATTAAGTACAAACACAAAATTTTGCCCCCCATAACCCTCACATAGAGCAGTATGTGTTAAATTTGAGTCAACCAATTATATTCCTTTTAGGCAAATTAACAAGCCGGCTGAAGCAGTAGAAATTCAATCCAACCAAATCTGTATGTAAATGTATTGTAATTGCCCAACCGATATTCGTATTACAATTTCTATGTTGATTAGGAGTTGTGAAATTTATGTATACTCTATATCCACTTGTTACAATAGTATAATATTGTTTACGTGGTGTGCATTGCAGGCTAAGACAGCTTACTTTGTGTTTAGGGCATGAATATGTTAATAGTTATTGGTTTTTAAGAATTTGTACTGACTTTTGTTTGTATATTATAATTTTAAAATATATATTTTTTTATGATATAATTATGCGAATGTTTAGGGAAATGGGGGTTATGCGCATTCTAACTAGTCTAGTAACAGACCAGCGGGTAGTGAGTGTTTTTATATGTAGGAACGTGGTACAAAAATCTAACAAAAAAAAGTAAGTCCAATAACTATCTAAAGACTTCATCTTTACTTCTTCAGAAGTATGATTTCTTTAGAAAACTTGTAACCTTTTGATATTATTCACACAATTTTTAAGAATTCGGTAATAGGTATTTGTGTAGGAATGTTTATTTAAATGAGATATTTTAGGTCCATGTATGAAATTTAAATTTCTAATTCGAACCAAATATTCCATAATGTTCCAGTAGAATGTGTAAATTGTATAAATAACAAAGCAAAGATAAAACGAAAAATTTTTGCAAAATATACGCTTTTAAACTACGTGGTGGATTTAAATGCTGTTTTCGCAATAGCCAGATTATGTATGTATTATACATACATTGTATTAAAATAGAGAATATTAAAGATTTATAATATTAGTTCAAAAATTACCTATTATATTTTTGTGTGTTTGTTCGTTAAAACAGTAAATAAAGAAATATCCCAGAATCATATACTCCACGCGAGTGAAGCCGCGTGCTATACACTAGTTCCAAATATAATCGTCGCTTAATAGCATAACCGGTCGACTGCTACGTTTAAAATAAATTGTCCCTAGCAATTTGCCACCCTTGCACTGGAGATATTGTACCAAAATACACTTAAATTTTCTTTGTCTATGTAATTTTAGCCTCAGATGGGGTCAGCTAACCCCATGACATTTTATGGTGAACCTTCGAGTGTCTTATGGAGTTGCTTAATTAAAATATTTGAAATTGTACCCACATTGCGTTACAAAATGTTAATACTATACCTATAATATAATGAAATAATCCAGATATAGGTAATATATAATTCTTAAATAGATATAGAAACACAGTGGACGGTAAATAAATATTATAAAATATCTAATACTTGGAGTTAACATAAAATCGAATTTCAGTTTACAGAGGCTCACTATAAAATAATCAGTCTATTTGCAAGTTTCAATTTCTCGAAACTTTACTTAATATAATGCAATAAATTGAATTTAAATTTCATTTTCCTTTGGCATTTACGTATTAAATAACTTTTAATTACTATGTAAAGTATTTAATTATATATTTATAGGAGTAACGACGAGAAGTATTGTGGAATACAACATAAAAATGGCCGTGAAAGACCAGAGCGAGACTGTCCTCATTCTAGTATCAAGTCCTTTCCTCCCTATTAGACTAGATTTAAGATTATAAGATTTATTATAATTAACATATATGTATGTTTTAAGACATGTAAAAAAAATTGTATAGGCATAGTGCCTTAGTTTAGAATAAATATTTAAAATTTTAAAAATGTTATCACGTTTATTGGTATGAAAAAAAGGAGTCTGTAGAGTTATCAGATTTTCAATAAAAAAATATTCATTAAAAAGTATATGAGTAAATAAAAATTCTGTAAGCTCCTGCTTATTGTCACATTAGGCAGAAGTTACGTAAATGAAAAATAATATATATTTGGCTATAACAAAAACAGAACACATCTTCAAAACGTTATTAGAGTATATAACGACACCGCAGAGCCGCCATAAATATACTTAATGTTTCTAAGTAATATAAATGGAAGAAATTAATTTTATTACACTGAAATTCATACGAAATTACTTTCAATGAATAGCGATCTGAATAAATTTTAGTAAAATATCTCATATGAAATTAGATACTGATTCTCGATTTGCCGTAGCCAGTTTACAGTATTGGGGCACGATATATCAAATATTTATATAGCATGTTATACGTTATTAACATAAAGGTTATATTCACACGACAAAATGTAAACGGCTATAAACTTCAAGTACATTTATATATTCATACTGTCGTCGGCAATTATATGCGGTGTTATTTTCTACAGGACTTGTCCGCTGACTGCAGAATTTTTTCTCATATCTTTTTGCTAAAGTACTCTTAATTTAATACGTATCCTATTACACAGTAAGAAAGTAACATTTACCAGAGCTAGAACTAGTGGAGAAGTTCCTTAATAAAAGAATGTTTTTGTTTCAGCTCATAACAACGAATAGCGTCTTCGCGTAATTATATATTTTTTAAATAACATTTGCAGTTATTAAAAGCAAGGCAATTCTACAGTATATGAATATACTGTGACTTATTACATTTATATTGCTGCAAATAAGCTTCTCTGTATGCAATTTTATATTATGAAATATTTTTAATATCATTTGATATAACGTTAAAGCAAAAGGATAAAAAGGTGTTATTTACAGTAAGTAACCGTAAAAAATGTAAATATATTAAATAATTTTAGTTTATACACGAATTAAAATCCTACACATACTATGTATGTATTGTACATATATATTTTATTAGCATTAGACATATGGCTTGTCTAAAATTTACGCTTATAACTTTTTGTTAATTTCTACCATAGCCGTGTAAGTAAAATGAAAATAATTTAAAATTAATTATCCCCAATTGGGAATCGAATATACAATTATTGAAGTATACACTCATACGTTATCCTGCGCCACCATGTACCGCTGTCTTAAATAGAAAATGTTAAATATTTCAACTTATTTTGCTATTTTCTACTTAAAATTTGGAATTTTGTATACGAAATAGTAATATGGCAAAATATAATAGCATGGTTGCTAGCACCCACTTTCAAGATGATACTCTGCATAATGTACAAAATGGGAACGCGTGAACATATGTACATACATATATATGTATATGTATGTAGTTTCTTTATGTATTTAATTTGAACACCGATGGCCGCACGCGTAACGGCGGCAGCATGTCGCCGCGGTTTGGCGAATGTGCGCTTTCATGGTTTTACAAGGATATAAGTGTTAATAGAAGTAACAGCAACTAAACAAAATTAGTTATTGTCCTTGTATTATAAAATAGTTTTGTACCTAGTTCATTTAAGATTTATATATATATTTATTTTATGATTTCCTTTTTCCCTTTTCAATGATTTCAATTTCACAATTTTTTTTTAAAATGCTATTTTAATAACGTGCATTGAATAGAAAAATGCAGATAAGTCCATTTATGATAACATTCATGACTGCCATTCTCTTTATTTATGTATAATGCAACAATAAGGAGAAACATAAATAATAAAACATATACACATATTCTGAAACTTATTACTTCACATAATTTATAAAAAAAGACATAATTATTCAACAAATATTAGCTTTATTAGCATTTGAACGTTTGACCTTTGGTACGGTCACCACTAACCATGCCTGGTTAGTCCAAGAGATTGAAAAGGATAAATTATTATAATTAAAAGTTTCCTTCTAGTATTTTATATGATATTTTAGTATTATGTATGTATGAGCATAATAGCGCTGTCCGGCTGTTGCGTCGCAGTTATATTGGACGCATACATCATATAAAACATATAGATAAAGTAAATAAATTTTACATTCGCTATTTGACTAATATTATGCGTAAACAAATGAATTTAATTGATGTTTGTCATAAATAGTCAATTATAGAGTTAATGCTTGTTTAAAGATAAAATAATATTAATAAATTCAAATATTATTTCGACATTAATGACATTGAGGCGCGTCTAGCTGTGAATGAGGGTCGTGGGTTCTATGCCAAATTGGGGAAATGAATTTAAATTTTTCCACTTTAATATAATGCCTTTATCAGTAAATATTTTCCATTTGTTTTTTAAAACACCATAGCGTACACACCACCATCTGTTCATAGTTCTTACTCCAATTTCCGTCTCATTTTGAAATAGCACGCCCTAAGTGACGCCACAGACTGAAGTGGCAATGGGCTGGTCACATTTGCCGCAGAACCGATGACCGTTGGGGTAAGCGCGTTCTAGAGTGGAGACCACGCCTCGGCAAACGTAATGTAGGACGTCCTCTAGCTAGATGGGGTGACGATATTCGCAAAGTAGCGGGCACGGCGGGCGGGGACGATATGCGAAGAGCTGTAGATCGAGCTCAGTGGCGTGCCATTGAAGAGGCCTATGTCCAGCAGTGGACGAAGACAGGCTGATGATGAAGTGACGCCCAACGCTGTAATTTTTCCTACTAAAATACTGTTTCCAAATTATCAATAATTAAAATATTATCATTTCTGTCAGTGCTGACGTCCTCGTGTGCAACAATAGCCTGATTATAATAACACAATATATATGACAGATAAGATAAGACCACCAACTTTTTCTTTCCAGAGTAAGCCAGAGCAGATCTGTTACCACCATATTTTCTACTGACCTTTAAAGAGAATAAGATAAGTCTGTCTTTATATATGGTAAGAAAATAAATATTGTTTTAACCCTTTACACCCGAAGGTATTTTTTTTCGAAATCCTCTATGTCATAGTTTTTATTGCTTTCTACATAGTCTAAATAGTTAGAAAAAAATAGTAAAAAAAAATTTGGTTTATAGTTAATCCAGGAGTTAACCCTCACGATAGTGAGTTTCAGGTACAACTTGATCAACTCAAGATCGTGAGAGTTATGTAAATTGAACGTTTAACTTGGTGTTTGGATAATTAATAAAACATTTTTTTATTCATTTTGGAGCTTAGTACTTTAATCAGTCATTTTGTTGTCAGTCTATATAAAAAAACTTACGATAGAAACCTTAAATCAACATTTGTACGCCAAAGTTTATAAATTTTAACAAAAACTTTCAAAACTTAACTAGTTTGTACTTTGTTAACGACTATTAAAATTATTTTTTTTGGTGATACGATTTAAAGCAGTCTTTTCCACGTGCAATACATAGATACGTATCACATTTTTCGCATCGTATCTTCGTGCGACTGCCACAAGATTCATGACGACACATTCTTGGAGCTATTGTTTCGTCAAACACTGGAAAGTGATCGTACCCATCATATCTTTTTGCATTAGAGGGTTTGTCTGCCGGTCTGTAGTGTCTTCTAATAGGATACTTATTTTCCATTGGTGGATTATATTCAGTATCACTTGACATTCGGCGTTCTCTGGATGGGGTACTCGATAATCCGTCAGCTATGTTCAAACGAAAATCCAACAAGGGTAAAATGTCTTTCCTGGTTAAATTATTTGCTTGACAATCATTGCGATACAGCCGCCAAGAGTTTACAATGGCCAAATCAAGAAAGTGGATGAGTACCTTCAACGTCCATTTTTTAGTTTTAATAAAAGTTCTATAGTACTCCATCTGCTGATCGAGTACGTCCACCCCACCCATGTGCTGATTGTACCTCTCAACTACTTTCGGAGCAGAAACGTCCACGTATCTCTCAGGATCTAGCTTAGGTTCTTGTTCAGGTTCCATGCCACAGAATAAGTCGTTGAGGTCACCCATGATATTTGGTGCAAAATCATCGTCGTCTTCATGAAAATCCTCAATTTCGGAAAGGTTGCCATCGCCCAAAATTTGCAATATTTGATCGTCATTTAAGTTCCGTCCTAAAAACAATAAAAACAATGGTATTTTTGACTAAATCCAGGCAAAACCGACAAATAACGGTTACGTTGTTTAAATTTTTTAATATGCATGTACAACCGAAGCCACACGATCGTAGCAGACAAACTTTACTAATAAATTGTATCGAAATCATAACGAAATCAATCAAATTAAAATAACTCACTTATTTGGTGTTTATTTAGCTTGTAATTTACTAAATAATATAATACATTACTGAACAAATAATATGCGAGACAAGTACTTACCCGTGACGCTGCGAGGGTCAAAAAACGCCGACATCTCCCATTGAGTCTCACAGGACACTGATCGCCCGCCCGCACCCCGCGATTTACATGTCGCATCGAGACATCCTCACGGACGATCGAGGCCGGTTGCGTTCGCAAAATAGTAAATGGTTTGGCGCCAGAATTTTTTTAAAGTGAAACTCACGCTCGTATAAGCGCGGGTGCGCTACTATATTTTAATACATAATTTATATAGAATGCATAATATAAGTGCTTAATTTTAACAAGACAGTTTTGAAGTTTAGAACTCTAATACTAAACACCTACTGAGAGCTAATTTATATTTATTTTTGTACAAAAAAAAATCATTCCAATTAATAAAGAACATTTTGATACATTTATTGTATTTATAATTATTTATAACATTTCATTGTTTTGTCTCGCGAAAACAATCATTTTAATTGGCTTACGTTATCGGTGGTGGCGTGGTACTTTTAAAAGTAATTTTCTGAGGCTATTTCCAATTTTAATTAATACACCGAATTTATTTACATTTTATTGGGTTGTATCATTTTAATGAAGTTTGTTTAAAAAAGATAAATAAAACATCAATAGTCAATTATGTTTTTTATTTGTCACTGTTATTAAAACGAATGATAAATCCTATTTTGATTGAACTATATATAAATATTTTATTATACATTAGATCAAATATATATTAAAATCCCATAACAATTCACAGCAAGTATTTGAAATAAAGCACGTTAAATTTACGAGTAAACAGCGACATACAAACGCAACCATTCCACGTATCGTCATAAAGGCTATTTTTATTGCTTACTGTTAACATAAAGTTCATCTAGCTTCATCCCCCTACGACTCCAAATGCAATCCAAACGCAGGAAAAGCAGAAATTATACTAGCATTTACTTTCAACGATGCACTCAAGATATTTTCAAGAGAGCAAACTAAGTTTAAATGTCGGATTATTTTTATATAATACTACTATAATACTTACTTTGCTGACTTCTTCGATTATTATAACGCGATGCCCGTTGGAGCTCTAGCGGGGATGCAGCTTTAATACCCGATATTTCGCTTATTTAAGAAATATATTTTATGAATGATCGTTTTTAAACAAGTAGTTACGTTCAAATACGGCAAAATAAGTAAAAATGATGTAAAACGTTTTTAATTTTTATGTAATTTTAAGTTTTTTTGCCATAGTGGAACTGTAATCAGTTTGTTTTTTTAAGAATGAGTTTAAGTCTTAAATCAAAATAATAAAAAAAAAATACACGTCTATCTTTAAAGTTTCAATGCCTAGACTTCACTTAATTTAATTAAAACCAATAATAAAAAAGTATTTTCATTGAAAGAAAATCAACCGTAAATTCGTGATTTGTAATTCACAAAGGTAAAAAGACCCTTGAGTTTTGTAAAGCAATCTCTTCATTTTAATGAATAAATAAACAAAATTAGTAGAGGCCCAATACTGATAAGTGAAATGTATACGATGTAGGAAACGGATTGCGCATATAAATTATCAACTTGTACTTCTGTAAGAAGCACTTTTTCCCTATACATAAATGCAGTCAGTTTAAGAGTTAAATGAAATATGTAATACTAGCGGACTCGAACTATACGAATATTTTTTAAACATATTTTCAAAAATAGTTTTTTTTCAGTTTAGGGGGTAAATTCTAATAAGCCATAAAACACGTTTTAAATGAAAAATTTTAAAGTCTGAATTTTAAATTTTATAAAAATCGGTGCCGATTTTATTTTTTTTACATCCAAACCCTCAACGACTTTTTCACTCCTTCAGAGTTAAAATTTTTCAAAATCCCTTCTTAGTGGGTGTCTACTTCATGAAAATAAACATCTGTCCAAATTTCACATTTCTACCATCAGCGATTAGGGCTGTGCGTGTGTCTACGAGTATACCTCAACCAGTGGGAACATCTATTATAATATAAATTTTCATTTCTCGCTCTAGTGTTGAGGTGAAGCGTGGTGTTAAGTTCCGCCACACTAAAACAGAAAAATATATATAATTTTGAAATAGTTGAAATAAATATTATATTATTTTGCATCCAGTTTATTGCACAAACAAATATGCAATAAATAAGCTACAGAACCAACAATATGCAGTTTGTTCCGAGAACACATATAGAAA
Source organism: Heliconius cydno galanthus (assembly GCA_036379175.1). NCBI lineage: Eukaryota > Metazoa > Arthropoda > Insecta > Lepidoptera > Nymphalidae > Heliconius > Heliconius cydno. Next base: position 72,587 of record JAKRZM010001226.1, read on the forward strand.
ACTTCCCATCGATTTCAAATCTAATATTTCCTATCAAATAACGTAAAACACGAAAATGTGTATGTAAAGCGAAGATAAAGAATTGTCCATGAGCTCGGCATACGAGATTCTTCAATATTTTCAGATTTAACGTACCTATAAAGAAGTAGATGCGCAATAGCCGTAATACTTATACCATAAGGCATATATTGCGGCATGTTGGTGAGATCGTCTGCAGTCCAGAATGCAGGGACCGGTCGAGCTTTGACTGACTGCCGAATCCCATCTTGAATTATTCATCTAGTTACTCCTAAACTTCCACCGATTCAAGCACCCCTTACAATATTGCTTTGTTTTATAGCTACTTTGAGTAATACTTCCGCTTTGTTAACCATTTTAATTTATATTCTTGTAGAGACAGTCCTTTGTCCATTTTACAATACAAAACATATTTAATGGTTATTAATTAAAATTAATGCGCATTAAATTATATAAACATCACTGAAGTCATGTACAAATAGGCAAATGGTTCAAACGGAACGGAAAGTTCGATAACGGAAATGGTAATTCCATATTCCTTTTGCCAAAGAATAGAAGCTAACCTCCAGAAATAATCAAACGGCGGCATTGACTAATCTCTTTAATCTAATTCACTAATAGACTCCCGCTCTCCAACAACGACCTATAAGTCAGGCCGGAGTCGGACACGTGCCTGCAACATCCGTTACCCGTTCGACGCACAAATCGGTTCGTTTGCAAAGACAAATGGTTCTCCCGTTTGCATATACATTCCATTTCTCAAAAATTACTCCTAAAAGAGTTCAAATCCAATATCGCTGGCAAGCTAAATGGTGCTCGCTAACGCTTCCATATTTTTTATTTACTCAACGCTGCAACCGTTTCGAGCTTCATTTCTTTCGGCGGAATGATATTTGACGGCAAATTGCTGACGTGCCAAATTCTTGTACACACATTCATCTTGTGCTACATGGGTTTTTGTTCAATAACAATAGGATATTATACAATGGTGTGTGCTATGGCTATTGTTTGATTAGCCATCGCTGCTGCCATGGATTGAGAGGAATTTGACTGTGTAATATTTAACGCCGACGGTGGCATCACAAGGCGCTTCGTCTGAGATACCTTTTGAATCTAAATTGCGTATTTAACTTTGTAATTAAGATAAATATCGGCGATAACAGTTCAGAAGTACGTGGTAGCTATGTCGCGCCATCGGGGACTTACTAATGATCAAAAAACGTTAAGTTCCTTTTATTAGCTATCTTTACATTTTTGACGAGACGTTTGGTTCGAGCGTTGTTTATTTTCAATGGCGGGAAGTTTTTAATTATGTTTAATATGGTGGTAGTTCTTGTTTATTTAAGTTTACTTAATATTATTTTAAAATTCATTATGACGTATTAATGCATGAATGTGACTTACAAATTAGTTATTGTTGTTTGTGATATTAATTTCATTACTGTTTAAAAAATATGAAAAGAGAAACATTTTGTTTTCCATTTTTATAAAATTCATAAAAATAAGTAAGTAAGTATTTTTTTGTTAAAAGATTGTTTTGAAAATGATATAAGAAATAATTTAAACACAAACATTTTAGTAAATTAAATGTCATGAATACATAAAGTATTTAAATAAGCCTGCTTATTCTTAGACTATTTAAATTATTACACAAAGCGTTAGCCTTTTTTTTAAACGTTGTCAAAAATGTTATTTGATAGAGTGACTTTCAACTGTCCTTATTACGGTCAAACGACAACGAGTGCTACATAAATATTATACTTTAAAAATTGAATAAATTTAATAAAGTAAAACGTATTAAAGTTTTACTTTATGATTTTTTTCAATTATAAGATTTTTTCTTGTCTGAGTGGAAAAAGGAAAATTTCCACCCAATTAGGAATTGAAACCACATACACGCTTCGACGGGTAGAAGTATACGAGTCAAATATAAAAATCACTTTCACTAGGTTAATAAATATTTCGAGATGCATTGCTTACCTACTTGCCAAGTATTTTCTTTAAAAATTTGCAAAAAATAACGTTGGTATTTTTATTTGTAGTGAAAATAGATTACCTGTACGAGAAAATATTAAATTTAATCTTTGCCATATAAAAATTTAATATTCCTTTAAGACAAGGGTATGTAATGTTAACAGAATTCAAATTGTGTGGAGTCATCTCAATAAGCGGCTTGGCTCCCGACACAGATCGTAAATTCGACGCCAATTGTTTGTTTTCCACGCAAAACGCTCACACTCTTTTAGGGGGGAAAGGTGAGGTTGATAGTAGTGGAATAGGCTTTTACTAAAGTTATTTTAGTAGTTATATTAAGGCCATATGGGCGCAGTGGCACAGTAGACTAACGCCCAATATTAATAATGTATCTCCTATCTCCAGTTAACGTCTATCTCGTACTGTCCGACATATCTATCCAATCACTAACCTGCATGCCTACCTCCATCTCTGTCTATTTCAATCTATGGTAGCAATTTTTGGATTAGGATTGGTTATTAACATTGGGCGTAAATGGTTCTGGGTTGATCCCTATTATCGGGATAGAACTTTTTTCATTTCTCTGTTCTGATAAGGTAAAGCGCAAATAGGTCCGCGACTCCGTGCGAAAAGTAAAGTGTCTTGACACTGGGCTAAAAAAATCCCCTAATATGTCTGAACATATAAAATATATAGAACTAATAATATATATTATTTAATTTAAAACAATGTGAGCTCAACCAATTTTTCTTTCCATTTACAAAGAACTCATCTATCGTAAATTTTAACTTTCGCAACTATATCCATACAAATTCTTATTACCATACCCAAATACCTACGCTTCGATAGTAATCTATAACAGTGGTGATTTGCAAAACTACACTGATTTATACGTCTGGTTTTGCACGTTATTTTACTGTTCCCAACATACTAGACTTGGCTGAGTCTCTAGGGTTTGTAAAATATGTTAATGCTGTATCGCATTTTTTGTTAGCACTAGTAACTAAATTCGTTGTTTTCCAATACTTTTTTAATCTTATACTCGTATATGTAAAGGAAAACTTTTTACAGAATAAAAAGGAAATGTTTTTTTTAGATAGATAGAAATTCGATAGGAGTAATCATAATCCTGTGACTGTAAAACCCCTCAGGTTGTGGATTCGATTCTCACAGGGTAGGCAAAGTGAGAGCATAGTGTTAGGTAGTCTCTCTGAAACACATTGCTTCCTACTTTTTGAATTCTGGAGAAATGAAAATATTAAATAGTAGCGATCCACCCGCGCCAGAGTTGTCATTTCCCCGAGTGGGAATCGAACCCACAACGGTCACGTTTACAATTACACATAGTCGTTTAGGCACCTGTACCTCATTGTTTAAAATTTGTAAAGTAAATAAATATACACGAGTTAATCAGCAGAACGTAGCACAACACAAAGTACAAAATTGAGTTGTGCCACTCTTTAGACAACATTAATTATGGACAAAAGAGGGAGAAATTAAAATATACAGTTAAGTTAATTTTGACATATTATAGTATAGTAAGCAAATACTTGATTGTACATGTGGTAGTTAATGGTTCGACTTCAACAACGGACAATGGACTATTGCAAAGTGTTTGAAATGTCGACTTTCCAATAATGTATAATACCAAATATACGCCATTAATCTAGTTAAAGAGTTTAATAAAGCGTAAAAATTGCGAAAATTAAAGGTTTTCTTATGAGTCTCTTATATTTTGTTTGACACTGGTTTATTTGTAGGATTTTGAATCTGAACATGAGCTCATCGCGCGACGGATGCAGACTACTTATTGCTCTCTTTAAGTCAATGGTGTAAAATTTATTATTCCAGCTTAAAATCAGTGCCAAGTTTTATATTATAAATATAGAATGAAATTACTCTTAAAAAAATATTTTAATTAAGTTTTTACCAACTTAAAAGGTTTTGAGTTTTTAAATATTCCTATAAAGTTTTTAATTTCTATAAAAATAATTAACATATTTAATTTCTGCTGTAAACTTTGAAAGCGTCTACAATAACTTTTATTATTATTAACAATATTCAATTTTAGGTTGTCACAAGCAAATAAAATTTGCATATTCAATGAATTGCTGCTATAAAATACATAATATCAATGAAACAAAACTACATACACAATCGAATTTAATTGGAAACCGATCCCATATCCATGTACAATGTACATTGTCCGACATTCGTATTTAAATATGCGGGTCTATCTTTATTGACAGCTAATATATGTTCAAATAACTATTAAACCCGTTATGTCTGCAGTAAATCTTTGTTAACACGCCGGGCTACGGTTTTTCAATATTTATGTAGCGTGCAATTCACGCTGCCAATTCAAAACTGACTTCGTGTTTAAATATTTTAATTTATTTTGTTTTACATTGTTAATTATAATTATATAGTATTAATTTTAATTGTATTAATTTTAAAATTACAGATGAACAATTGAATTTAAATAAGGACGAACTTCAATTTTTTTAATGTGATAAGAGGAACACTCTACTCCAATAAAAGCTTTAAATAAATGAGTGAAAATATCTTTTACTTTAAAAACTTTATTCCCAAAACCATATTTATAAAAGTTTACCAAAAATATAAAAAACTTATTCGAGATTGAGATAAATTGTTAAAAATAACAATTATGACGACGTGAACCATTTCGGGCATACCTATAGTTTGGCATTGTCCCAACAGTGGTGTCGGACGCACTCACTAGCTACCATTGATATTTATTTCTTATTTATTACGAGAACCTATCTAAAAGCTTTCAAACAATTTGTTTCTTGCACATACCTATAAATATTCGTATATATTTCAAAATAGTAGTCTATTTTTCAAAGTAACTGATTCGGAAGAAACACTTAAGTGTTATAAAATGGTTAGATTTTTAGTACGTGTTTGAAAATCAAAACCGATTTCGAATTATAGCATCGCATTGAAATGATTTGGTCATTATTTTTGAAACGAACGTGACTTTCGTTAGTACCTAGTTTTTATTTTGAGAACCTAGTGTCTGTTCCCCGATTTCCGACCAATTATCGAGACATTTGTGAGTGGACGCGGTCGAAATTAAAGTCCGGCTTTGTTTTATTATTCGGCAGGTGGGGAACGGTAGTGTCTCAATGTTAATAGAGTGTCTTGTGGCTAGGTTCTCTGCTATGTGCAGGATAGAGAAAAATGAGACTAAAGTTTTGTCAAACAATCTTTTCTAACTTTACTTACCGTACTTAGACGAGATTACCCTATGGCTATGTATTACTCGCATATTTGTAACTTAAATTTTATACTTTTTTATCGTAATTGATCTAATTCGCGTTACATAGGCAAGGGGAATCTAGTGACGTTACTTCTAGCTTACTTTTTGCCCATTCATCTTAATATCGCAGTTTGCCTCATTACTAGAAGAAGGAAATTAAAATATGAAATATTTTTTACACCCGAGTGGGAATAGAACCCACAATTGTCGCTTTTACCGGATTAAGATGACATACATGTAAGTATATTTGTAAATTGACTTTAAAAAAATATATCGATAGTTTTGAAATAATATAACGTACTTCACTATAAGAACTGATCCGTCACGAGCTTTTGTAAGCGTTAATTTGATTTGTCCCTGCCATCTCCAATCACAAAAGACTGACGACTTCGGGTCATTGGTCATTTGAAAATTTACAATTTATGACTTTTAAATTTGACCAATTTAAATTTAACGAGATAGATTATTACACATTATAGTCTATTTCTACTGTACTTTTTTAAAATTTTAATTTTAAATTTATAAAAAATACGTAGATATCATAGAAGATTCCAGTCTTAAATTATTTAAGAAGAAATTTAAAATAACGTCTCACATTACATTAATATATTCAATTTTATTATTCATAAATAACTTCTTGCATTTGCAAATAGATACTGTGCACATTTTTTACGTCTCGAAACAGTCTGAGCCCTGAAAGAAGCAACCATAACATATGACTTACGCGTTAATATATTTATGTGTCTGTCTTGCAGGTAATGGGATGAAAACACCGCAGAAAATTTACCACTACACTGCTTGAGAAATACAAATAAATATAATACAATTGGGGGACCCCTCCCTCCTTTGAAAGCATCCTGCATAAAATAGAAGGCATTGCATGGATTCCAGAGGAAATAAATTAGATTGTGTGTTTCCATTGCGAATAAGAAATGGAAAAATTGTTGCGTCTAATATGTAATATTTGTTAATAAATATTTGAATAATTATTTTTATTTATTTTTTGTTTAAATTTTAAGCAACGGTTGTTTTTATTTTTCAAGCACAAATGCTTGAAAAATAAAAACAACCGGATTTTTTGGCAATATCTATAATTAAAAATAACACATATTTACATACAGTTCACAAATTATTATCCATTATTATATTTTATTATAAGTTTTCGTAGAATTCTATTTCTAAATAAATCAAACACAAATTTAGTATTAAAATATTACTACTTCCAAGTAAATTTTGCTTAGGTCCACACATTTCGCAATATAAACATTTTTCATTACATATCTTCACACGCATCGATACGCAACATTTATTACGGCTTCATATTGCTTAAAGCGTAGGTCCCTAGAATAAAAATGGACCACCTTATTACTTTGGCTTAAAGTACAAAATTCTGTAAAAACAATTATTTAGGGTGAATATCTATATTGGTTTAAGAAGTCTAGAGAGTTTCTATCACGTCAAAACAAGGACTGGGGAAAAATGTATAGCAGTCGGCAATCTTAGTGCCCTTTCCACAATATCTTTAGTGAGACGCCTATACTGGGTATGCGATATGAATAATGTCATGCGATTTCGTCTTTTTATCTATGTAATACCTGAAATTTAGGAAGTACTTGTTTAAATCTGATAGTTATATGAGGGTGGAGGGACAGCACTGGTTAGTTTTAGTTTTATAATTTGTACCTAATTATACAAATGTACATTTATTTATCTTTGAATATTTACTGATATTGAAACACTGTTAAATATTTTAATAGAAAATGAAAATTATATGAACTATTTTGGGAAAATTTGTGAAAACTTTTTTAAAAATATTTTTAATAACATTTTATTTTTAATAACTAATATAAATGTATATACAATTACATAATAATTATAATATTACCTATATACAATATTATGTAAGAAATACAACAAAAAATCAACGTAAGCAAAAGTTTGCTTGTTTACCATTGGTCGTTACAATCAATAGATTGTTATTACGAGTTAACTCAGCCATTAGTTGATTATCTTCCCAGTTCCCAGTCAGAATTTTGTTATGTCCGTGCTAACAGTGTTTTTTACTCGCAGATAAATTGATAGCCCACTAGGAGCAATAAAATGAGATAAACATTTTCATCATTGTTATCCATTTTTATTGTATTTGGGTGTGTAACGGTATAGGAACTTTTGGTTATCGTTTCGTTCATTCTAATTGGGAGTTAGCACCTTACTAAACTTCAGTTTAATATTTACAGAAAAAAGTTCAGAATAAATCTAAAGAAATGGGTATTATTTTGTTTAAATTATACAAGTGTATATAAAAAAAATGTTTGCTCTAAATAAATGAACAGAATCTTTTGTTTTACACATTCACTTTTCACATTTAAAGGAATGAAAATTTAATCAAATTTTATCATTTTCTATATACTAAAACGATATGAGGTAGATAATAATGTTTTTCAAGATTTATCAGAAATTTTAATTAATTAATTATTATTTTATTTTCTTCGCTCTGAAACAGAGTGACTTTACACTAACTTCCCTGTGAATATGTGGAAATATGTGGAACACACAAAAAATCATTGAGCAAAGACTCAACCGTTCAAACTGCACATTTAAATTTAAAAAATCTTCAAGTATAGGTATTTTTAATATATCATAAACCCATTCCATTATTTCCTTTATTAAATACAATAATAATACTTTGCTATAATTTTCATCAAATACAGTGTTTCTGTGTGACAAATGTAATGTTTTGACCATAAACGTATTGCGTATCTAATATTTTTTCATAATGTGCTACACGTTTCGCATATTACGAAGTAGTTAAATAGGTATTCACTCCCGGAGGCACAAAAAATGTGAGTAAAAATANAACCCGTTCCATTATTTCCTTTATTAAATACAATAATAATACGTTGTTGCTATTATTTTTCATCAAATACAGTGTTTCTGTGTGACAAATGTAATGTTTTGACCATAAACGTATTGCGTATCTAATATTTTTTCATAATGTGCTACACGTTTCGCATATTACGAAGTAGTTAAATAGGTATTCACTCCCGGAGGCACAAAAAATGTGAGTAAAAATACTTGTATTATTTTTGTGGGGGTGATTCTTTAGGGTAGGAAAAAGCCAATGTTATGCTATAAAAAAATGCATGGGTTCAACGCAATATTTTAATATTAACTGCATTATGGGGTGCAGGGATGCATTCTAGGGATTATGTATGATAAAGAATGCTAGGATTAGTATGGGTATGACAACTGGTATTAAAATTTACGTGGTTTGAAATATTGATGTGGTTTTGGTTTATATTAAACTATCAATAACGATGACTACTAATTTGTACTAATTAACACTTTGTAAATTAAAAAAAATATCGAATCGAAATATAGTCGAGACCACAATGTGCCGATACAAGTGACGCGAGCTTTGGCTTTTTTAAAAAAGATAATATCATTTTGTATTTTTCGGGTATATTTACGTTTAAAATATATTTAGTTTTGCTGCTATACTTTTATTAATTTAGTAATAGATTTGGGAATTGAAGTTTTAAATATTCTACTTGAACATTTACTTTAAGATATTATTTTACACAATATATTAAAAAATATATTCGCTATAAAAAAACCTGTCCTCCTGAACAAAAAAACTCCATACACACATTCATCGAGGGAGTAACATCGTTCTACACTTCGATATTAGTCTAATATTCGGCTTACCCTCTTATTAAAAAACCAAGGGCCATTTGTATGTATTTATATTTATAGTGTGCCAATATGAAGGTCCCTGTCAATAAATCTATATGGAACATCCCCATGGGCTAATTTTGATAAAACATTTTTGTATTAAAATATTCCCTTTAAAATGCCAATAAAAAATCTAATGCACTCTTATTTAAATTATTTATGGTGCATAAAAAAACATAAAAGAAGAATTTGTTGCTATATTAAAAATATATCATTGCGTGGAAAAGCACATTTTTACGCTTTCCAAGCAGTTTACATACGAAATCTCCACTATCTACGTCCAGCAGTTTCGGCCATGCAGTGTGAATTGATAATTAACTTAAATCCTTTCAAAACTACAGGAGAAGATACTGTGGTTTGTTCTAGGTTTGATTTACAGAAGAAAGTATGTTACGATATTTTTCACTAATATTTATGAAATATACAAAAATCTAAATCATTATTTATTATATCATCTATTAAACCATAGAGCGACCATGTTTCATCAATACATTAAAACAAAGCAACCCCTACCTCTCATTACACACACCATAACTACACTACGTGTTTCTTACACTTCCACTAGAAATTCTTTACAGTACTTTCACATTATGAAACTTTGCCAGTTGTGTCGTAAAAGAAACAATTAAAGCTTTAACTATTGTAATCTCAACCATGAGCAACCTCAAGAGTGGTATAAAGAAGAACGTGATCAAACCTTTGTTACTTAGAAAGCGTTAGAAATTTTACAGCGTTATATTGCTAAACCTAATAATTTTGTTGAAATTTTTAAAATTTTATACTTAGTTCGAGAAATAAGAAGAAAAATATCGTTTTTATGTTATCTTTCGAAGTTTAATACAATTATAACATCTTAAGTAGGGAAACAGATTCTGTAAATAGTGATTGTGATTTTGTTCTAAAACTTATTTAAAGAAAGGATATTTTTTAAAGACAGTGTCTTAACACTAGGTTCTCTCCACATTAGAAAAAAAATAATTTCTTAATTGAACATAAGTTAATTAAGTACTTCAATTTTGTATTATAGTGATGTCACATAATATACCCTAAAGAAATTAAACTAAACAATTAATAACCTTTTTAATTTGGGTTACGTGGGGTCTACTTAGACTCACAATATATGGTGACTACCACAATTTTCCTTTTTATATCACGAAAATGCTCCAACTTATTTATTGGGCAAAAAAGCACAAAAACAAGAAACGTAATGAAACTTTTTATTAGTAAGACACATAAGACATTGTTTCTTTTAATACTCTGTTAAAATTCTTACATGTTAATAACAAGTACATGTACAATGAAAGTAGTCGCAATCAAACATTTATTTAAGAAAAAAAATCTTCAAAAAATGACTAAACTGCAATTGTTAAAATTTTATAACCGCATTCATTTAAAATGTTAATTTATACAAAACTAAACAAATGCAAAAATGCAACATGCAACCTTAATCCATGTAAGCTGTCTTATGCTCTAAATACGGTAGTCATATTATTAACATTTCTCCTTACTAATTCGTTGCAATTTAAGTATTTAACATATAGATTTTAATCCATAGAATTTGATAATATGGGACAAGCTGACAATAGCATATAAATATATGTAGTGTGTATAGAACGTATGTTTATGCATACCTAAAAAAACGTAAGTAACAACGACTAATAATATATCCATTTCTCAAAGGTACTTAATTTTTTTGCTCTATTGACGTTTTCCATGATAGATACCTAAGAAAAGAAAACTGTGGAAACTGGAAATGCGTCGTCTTTTTCAAATAACAACCTAAATCCCATCAATCGTCGCTTTCACTCACTTCCAATGTCCGCTCCGTGAAATATTATACTTATCTGTCGGTAAAATCACGCCTGCGAAAACTATTGCGGCGTCAAGAAATAATATTTCACTTAGATTATTAGAGATCTTTGGTTTTAAAATAACTAACATATAATATTATATAGATTATGCTTTGAAGGTGGTTTATTTTTTGTATCTAGTACATGAGTAAAGTAAAATTTGTCGGATTTAAAGATGTCTATTTTATCTCAATGAGGCTAGTCGTGACTGTAAATGCGACTGGTTGTGGGTTCGATCTCCACTCCAGGAAATAAAGTATTTATTTAAAAAAGAATTATTTTCATTTCTTCTCTCTGGAGTCGAAGAAAAAAAAAGAAAGTGGGGTCGGAGTGTCTATATACTAGGTTCCTTCTGCATACCCTGCTTTCTGCGGGGTACAGCGTGAAGCTGATTTTTTTTAAGTTACTAATTTTCTGTATGCGTCTTATAACATTATCTGCTCATGGCAAAAGAAGAAAAAGATAGTAAAGAATTGAAGAGAGATTTATTTTTTCTTAAATAATATATACGGAACCATTATTTTTATACGAACATCCGTCCTCGATCATTTCTTTCCTATAGTAAATAATATACTCTGTCCATGAGATATTTTTATTTGCTATCCGATCACGTGGCGAGCTCCAGGCCATTTTGATTTTTTGAAGTGTGCCAATATTAGTGTTACGAATGACTCTTGCGTGATTGGTTCCATGTTTTTATTTCTGTCATAATCTATTATTACTATGTGATAGAGAACTCTTGTTATAAGAGATTTTTAATTTACTAGGACCTTGTGTACAATGCATAGTAAATGCAAACACACAGATAAAACATAATATAGATACAATTATTTTAATAATATATACATCTGTTTTTTTTATTCACATAACTACTGCTATTCACTCGCTCGCAGCTTCACCCGATTGAAGTTAACTATTATTTATTTAGTAATCTAAAATACTTTCGTGTTCGAATAACGTTATCATTTAAAAGACAACATTACGTTGAGAACGAAGATTTCAATTCAATTTAACGAATCTTTTGATGCAATTTTGTTGAACTGAAATTGAATCCACAATCGTCGTGTTTACAGTTGCAAGCTAGTGCCCCTGCACCGGCATATATTAATTATTATATTCTCTTCCAAATTGAAAATTCTAATTAAGATTCTAGTAAGACAAAAAATAAATTTTCATTCTAGATATTAGCGTAGGAAGTAAAAACAATAATCACATTAAATAACATATAAGTAGCAACTTACACTTTCATGTAAACAAAATTTATATAAATGAAGTAAGCACTTCTAGATAAATATCAGTAATTGTTTAATTATTCTATACGTATAATTGTGTTACAGGATAGGGATTCAAAGAGATCCCCTATTTAGTTGGGCATGCCTTTGTATTGATGCGTGCTATACATCGAATTCCACCCTTTAACTAATGCAATAAGATTACAAAGGGTTGCAGCCAGACTCTACAGACATGTATTTGGTGATACAATGTCAAATCTTTTTTTTTAAATATAATTAACGAACTTGAGTCGATAAATACACCGTAAAATATTGATGAGTAAGATATAGCCATATAACAATAATAACACAGGGTTTTAAGTCATGGTATTTTAAAATACATTTTTTTATTGCTTTTTTTTATAAAATGATTCGTGATTCTATAAATCTTTACTATAATAAACTGATTAATTTGCTTACTAATAGAAATAGCAGGATTTGGACTCATTAGCTTCAGGATCCGTTATCAGCCATAAGATTGATGATATGATTATATTTAGGCATGATTTTCTTGATTATTCTAGAATTAGAAGAAATTAAACTTCTTATATTTTATTACAAACCCGCAGTTTCATCTGTTTACATGTTAAAATAACATGGGTATCCTACATTACAATTTTGATTTTAAAATTTAATTAAATTAAATCCCTCTCTGTACAGCATAACGAATCACCATTGACGTTTTCGCGAGGCGTTAACTGGCAACCGAAGGGTGGGCTACGCTATATTATAGCCATTACGGACAATCGTTTAGTCATCTAACATAACATCTATGGAATGACCATGAGATTAATATTTTTGTAGGTTTTCGAAGAAACTTAATATCAGTAAATAAATTTATTTCATTATTTTCGTAACGCCATAATTATTTTGCTAAAATGAAAAAAAATCTAGTACACTTATACAAATACTAGCGGACGCGCGCAGCTTCGCTTGCGTATTTAGGGGTGAATTCTAATAACCCATGAAACATGTGTTCAATGAAATATTTTTAAAGGTCTAAATTTCAAATTTTATAAAAATCGGTGGCGATTTAAAGATTTTTCCATACAAACTTTCAACCCCTTATTTGCACCCTTAGGGGGTGAATTCTAGAAAACCATGAAACATATGTTCAATTAAATATTTTTAAGAGTCTAAATATCAAATTTTATAAAAATCGGTGGCGATTTAAGAATTTTCCCATACAAACTTTCAACCCCTTATTTGCACCCTTAGGGGGTGAATTCTAGAAAACCATGAAACATATGTTCAATTAAATATTTTTAAGAGTCTAAATATCAAATTTTATAAAAATCGGTGGCGATTTAAGAATTTTCCCATACAAACTTTCAACCCCTTATTTGCACCCTTAGGGGGTGAATTCTAGAAAACCATGAAACATGTGTTTAATTATATACGTTTAAGAGTCTGAATTTCAAATTTTATAAAAATTGGTGACGATTTAAAAAAAACCTATACAAACTTTCAACCCCTTATTTGCACCCTTAGGGGGAGAATTCTAGAAAACGATGAAACACGTGTTCAATTAAATACTTTTAAAAATCTAAATTTCAAATTTTATAAAAATCGGTGCCGATTTAAATTTTTTTCCATACAAACTTTGAACCCCTATTTCACCCCTTTAGGGTTAAAATTTTTCAAAATCCCTTCTTAGTGGATGTCCAGATTACGAAAGTAAACTTTTGTCCAAATTTAACGTTTCTACCATCAGCGGTTACGGCTGTGCGTGCGTCTTACCTCAGTCAGTGAGGACAAGTCCTTTTATATTTATAGATAAAAAAGCTTCACGCTTTGTCCTGCTCATAGAATGAGAAGAGGGAACATGGGTACCTAGTGGTAAGACATTCCGTCCCCATTAAGACACTTCCTTTCCCTACTTACCACCGAATTATTTATACATATAAAATATATATTATGTAATTTAAAAATATAAATGTTTTAGCTTACAAAAATAACTAGTTAAAGTTTTAATAATTTGGATCGTGACCACGATTCAAAAAAAGTTAAAAATTAGAAAATTAATAACACAGCGTCGTCTAGGTAACGTCATTATTATCATTTTCGTATCAATCGTAAAAACTTATCCCTCACACTAATGTTTTTAAGTACACTAATGTTATAACATAAGATACTATACTAATGTTAAAACATTTATAAATAAATAAATTAATAATAATAATAATTGATTCCCGATTTACCGCATACGTGTTTGGCGATGGTGCGAATCTAATGTACCTGATTATGTAGCAAACTTAAAATTAAACGTCATCTAGTATAAAAAGTAAGAACTACTACAATAATTACTACTGCTGTAAACAGCGCCATCTGTTTTATGGTAAATATTACTATAATACCTTAAAAGGATTTCTTCTGCGTGACACTAGGTGGCATTTTTAATTATATTAAATTAAATTAAATAAGTATAATCATTATGAAATTAAAAAAGCAATATTAAAATTAAATAAAAATATTTATAGTGAAATAATATAGAACTATATAAATATGACTCATTCGATACTCTAGCCCGATCGAGCTAATTCTTAAGACTGGGAAAAAGTAATATTTCTTTGAAGGAATTTAAACGTTTGTCTTATATTGGTAAAATTAAATAAACATTAGTTTTAGGGTAATGGAATACAACACACAAACAAGAATGGACGTGTATTGATTGTATTGAAGTCAGCAGGGCTATGTGATCAAATACAGTATAAAGCCGTTTAGTTATTGTGTACTACGTCGGTACAGCTAGTAACTTATAAGTATAAATGTATTAACACTGCCATCTGGTACTGTTTAGTGGAAGCACAATTAAAACAATCATAATTCCAAGAAAATCCGCTAGATGGTAGAAAAAAAATACTTAAAAGTAAAGAAAATTTGAAATAAATATCCCCAAAAAAAAAATAGTTGTAGTTAGGGTTGCCTGATGGCCGGAAACTACGATTGCCCTGGATTTTTTGAGCGATGGAGCTCACTTGCTGCCAAAGGGAGGAAATGAAAACTTTAAATCATTAATTTTCTTAATGGGGACACAAACCCACAAAAGACGCGCTTATATATATATATACGGTCATCTATCTACATGATAAAAAAATGCTTAGTTTTTGAACGTTAATATACAATAACTCTGAGATAAATTAATAAAACTTTTAGAGCTTTTTTAGAGCTTTAATATAAATAAAAATATATTGAGGGAACATACTAAATACTATCATTACGTCAGCATATATATTTCAGCAAATATTTTTCTACCGTATCTAACCCAAACATATTCATCCAGCAACCGCAATGTTTATCCTCCCTAAACAGTCCCTATTTAATTAACAGCAATGTAAACAACATTAGGGCGACCGCAAGAGACCCGTTGCTCGCATCGAATGTCCCCATCTTACTATATGTCTTTAGTTTCACTTTAGAGGTACGAGCACATTAGAAACTTAGAACTAAAGGTTTTAAATTAATCTCACTACTTAACTAAACTTTGATTATGTTTCAGTTTCAAAAACCTTTGTAAACTTTCAGGCTGTCTTAACTGTTTGAATTAAATTGGAATTTTGTTCTGCCTTGAACTATGTTTTGGTGCAGAATATATAATTACTAAATAATAATTTCGAATTTCATAAATTTTCTTTATTTATAATTTCATATGTTCAAATTGTTACTCATAGTGTAGTATGATATAAATTATTACTTAAAATTATGTTACTGAGCTCTATTACTACACCCAATGCATATAAAAAGCTCTTAAATACAGTGTTAAAATGAGCTGCTAAATTAAAAAGAAAGCTTCATACAAAAGTACAAAAACGTAGGGTAGGTAATTCTTTTGTTTGTGTTCTTTTGAGCAAAAGTAATATCTAACTTCAATACAAAAAGGATTTGTAAGTATGCAAGTGAACAACACGCATCCACCCTTTGAGTAAGTACATTAGAAAGACACTTAAGGTAAAAAAGAAAAAGTAAATGCCTAGTGCCTACCTAGTCTATGGTACAGCGCATTTACGTACATTGTTAGGAACAAATTTCAATAGAAACATAAAAGTAGCTCGTATATTACAAAAAGCCACTTTTAACGTTATGATTTTATGATATAAAGTAAAACGTAGCTACTTTTTTGTAGTTTAACGCTTCTGGCATAATTAGACAGACAGACAGACAGACATACATACATAAGATTTCCCCTTTATTCTTTTTAAAACTAGGAAAAGAGTAATAATGCCTTGATTAATATATAATTAATAAATTATAAGCAATTCACGCGCGATTCACTTGTGTAACTAAACTAGTACTAATTTAATTATGTAAAATCTGCTAAGTTTCAATTTTTAAAGTTTCAATTTAGTTAAATATTGATTAACGCGACAAGCTTTTGTGATCATATAAATTGTGTACAATGAGGTTATGAGTTGATAGTTAAAATTTA
>JAKRZM010001226.1:89679-128620 GCA_036379175.1 Heliconius cydno galanthus
GTTTCATGTCGTCAGCCATATAGACAACCACATGTAGAAAAAAGCCAAATCGATGTTTTGCTAACCCTACCAAGAAAATGCCTTGTAATTAGCAAGTTGAGAGCTAAATATTACATTTATGATATGTAAATTTTACTCAGCGAGCTAGTACACTTAATATGAACTTTATTAACTATGTTCTAATTTCTAAGAAGATTCCGTTAATGTTTTCCACTTTTCCCTTAGACATTCAAATTATTACTTAGTTCTAATATCTTTGAGTGCTTAAAATTCACTGGCTAGTGATACTTTAGAAGTAAATAAAGCTTCTTACAGTTTGTTGACTTTGTTTAGTTTTAAAAGCTTAATTCCTTTATACTGTAGGTAATAGGTATACACCTAAGTTGTTCTTACTATTATAACAATTTGTAATTCTAATTCAGCTTTTTCATATTTAAGCATTTTTTTAGTTTATATTTTAATTATATATTTCACGTCCGATAGTAAGTGGTTCCGCAATATGCATGTCCGTGAAAAGATTGTTTTGGAGTACCCAGTACGCTAGTAGCCGCTGGAACCCATGAGGTGGGGGTGATACCGCTTTCGCTGGCCTGCAGATGGTGGAGTACAGCCCAACGACTCCTGTGAAGACCTCAGCGCTTTGCTTTGTTTAGTACCCCAAATTAACTATAAAGACTTATGTTCTGTTTCGTCCTTTTATTATAGCATTCTGAACGTAGCAGCTGAGCATATGCACTAATCATTTTGGCAATGTCTCGTTATATGGAGAACACACAAAAGAGGTTATCTATAAAGATTTTATGAAATAAATAAGTTCTATAGTTTTACAGTCTATAAATATTATATTTATGCATCATTCCATAAAAGAAAATTTATATTTAATACATATTCAGTGCATATGGGCGAGACCAGGTGATAATAGAATATAACAATCGGTTTAGCTGTCTGGAAGTCTTAGGAAGTTTTGTAATGCACCAGCTTTTCGTAAACTTGACTCAAAACTTTGAGTGCTTCTTAACATAAAAATGAATATTTAATTTTTTATAGTCGACAGCAGTATTGCTTTTAGCACAGTACTGTGTACTGTACCGTACTGTGTTATTTACTTATTTGTATCTTTACTTTTTTAGTGTATTGTTATTAGATTATAATTATAGTATATATCGTTTATAAAAATAGTAGTAGTCATCGCTAGTAATTATAAGCCTGTTTAATAATATTTAACCTTAGTTTTATAACATAATCGAATATTTGCTATAATTTCATTCTAGGCGTTACAGACTCCTTGAACCAAGAAACGTTTATTTTTAAGAATTTTAACTTAATTAATAGTAAAAAGTTATATTTATACTAATTTTCAAAAGAATAATTTTATAACATCTTTCCTTTACGATGAATAAGAGGATTACAATTTTGTGATTCACGCTTGAAGGACAAAAGTTGAAATATTTGTGCGATACTCATGTAGTGAATCGAATGTTTTGAATGACTTGAACATCATTAATTATTACGTCCTTAAAAGGATTTTTCATCCAATTAACAATTCGACCTATTATTTTTAACTATGGGACCCTTGGTCACACACTTAAGGTATTTATAAAGACGTATAAAGGAGGATAAACATCCGATTTATTATAAAGTAAGTAGGTTTTTTTAAATTGTTATTACCTTAAGTCAAAACAAAACTTCTCCGCTTTCCGCTCGAATTCAAGATATTTGCATTGCGTGTTGAGTTGCGTACCTCAACAATGTGCTAGATCTTGTCAGGCTGGTAGAGTGAAAATAATGCTTTTACCCGAGTCGGAATCGAACCCATAACCGTAATACTTATAGTGTAACGATGTAGTGCTATAGATGTCTTATATTTATTCACGTAGTCGTATTTATTACGAAATAGCTAGGATTTGTAATAAATAGTATTTTTTTTCCAATAAAAGTTCTATTGGTAATATATATAATTGCTATATCTCAGGCTGATCGACCATTCTCTC
Source organism: Heliconius cydno galanthus (assembly GCA_036379175.1). Classification (NCBI taxonomy): domain Eukaryota; kingdom Metazoa; phylum Arthropoda; class Insecta; order Lepidoptera; family Nymphalidae; genus Heliconius; species Heliconius cydno. Next base: position 91,671 of record JAKRZM010001226.1, read on the forward strand.
CAACGGGAATCGAATCCATATTTACCGTATGGTACTCGTACTTCATGCACGTCCACGCTACGACGGTGGCGTTTCACACATTACTGTCACATACAAGGAATGCCATTAATTAAAATATATCTACCATTACGAAAAATTTCGAATTCTTATTTACGAACGGCGCGACTGAATTTTAAGGAATGAAAAAAACTATACTAATCATAATTGCTCTACCACAAGCTATTTTAATTCTTATTGCATTACCAGAGAGTGCAGAATAACTTAACTAAACACAAAAAATAGGTTTTAAGCACGTAACATGACATCAGGTATAAAAAACCACCCTTAAAGACCCAATCTATAGCGAAGATCAGAGAAACTACAACGAAAGGCATTCGGAACAATTAAAATTATCGTCAACCTTTATCGTTAATAACGTTTTGAAGCAAAAAATGAATATTTTGTTTACATTTATTAGTAAAGTGGCGAGGGTTCATAAATCAAGCCGTGTAAGATGAATTGACTTGGTGTCAGCGCGACGACATTTTGTCGCGTTGACGTCACTTATTTCTGAGGATTGTTGTAAATCATCTATTTATTAAAACTTGACAAAAGGTAAAGAATGATTTGCGTTGATTGTTTTTTTTGTTGTTGTTGTTGTTGTTATAATTTGATTAGAGCTACAAGTTCAAATTAAGTCGTTTCGAGTTATACCTACATGCAAAATGCGGTAGTTGTGAGCTTGAAACTTTTATTAGGAAATACAGAGACGATGGTTCTTCTTTAACATACGAAAGTATTCTAAATAAAATGAAGACAAATTTTGTTTTCATTATATTAAAAAGAAACCATTTCTTCAATAAAATGACTACTATTAAATCTAATTGCTTTACGTCAATTAAATAACCCAACATGTTGTTTACTTTGATCTCTTGTATTTAATTATATTTGTATATAAACTTTAAAATATATCGTTTATTCCCAAAGGAATATCAAATCTCAGCAAGTCTGGGACCAAATTCTTGACCTTTTCGAAGATTCTCTAAGCTTTTACGATCCATTGTTTCGTAATTATTTTTAGTAGAACATACAAACTATTTTACTAAACTAGCTTAACGTTGGCGGGTTGGCTTGTAAAATAATTTTTTCTCGTATTTTTCAGGTAGGGTAAGCAATGTCATTTTCGCTGTTTTGCGTGTAATGTGGCGGAATTGAACTCTTAGTTTAGTGTTAAGAAACTCTGCTCCCCACTTTCCGCCGAATTTTGGAGGCACTGCGTGTTATGTGGCGGAGCTTAACACCGCTAATATCTCCAATTTGTATGGAAATCGGAAGGTGAAGGATAAAGCGAAAACCTAAAAAATATATATATAATATACCCACACAACAAACAAACAAGAAAGATTAACATAAATTAAAATTATTACTATAAAGTACCTACATTGTTAGGAGCTTATGAGTTACTGCCGCTGCCTTTCACTGCTTTTATTTTCACAAAAGGGAATTAAACTAGGCTAATCAAAATTTTTGTTCAAGATTTATTGTTATTATCGGCGAAATAAAAAGTCATAATTAAAACTTAAACGGCATTCATACAGCAATAATCATTAATCTCGGGCCTTAAAACTACTTTCTGTACGGACTTAGGTAGGAAATTGTATTATAAATACTCTGTTCCTCGACTTTCAGTTATGCGAATGTTCTTTTGTTTAGTTAAGTGCTCATTAAGACGTTTTAGTTCATTTTGGCCAAAACGCGAGGGTTAACGTTTTGCGCCAGTTGTAAATATTATAATTGTGTAAGGGAAATTAACTTAAGATAATTTATTGAGGCTTTAAGCCTAACAGGTTATGGGTTCAATTCCCACTCGAGGAAGGTGTCGAGGTAAAGCGCTGTGTTGAATTCCACCACTCAACACGCAATGCCTCCGGAAGTGGCAAGGATTAATTGCGACGTGTATTCATTATGGTAGTCAAGATGAAATTAAATCGGTTAAATTTTCAATAAATATGTTCGATTTCATAGAAAAATGGCGTTAAGTTCCACTAACGACGCGTTTCAATAGAAGTTTTATCTCTTTAGTCTCAAACCTTTATCTAAACATCCACCATTTTTAAATTAGAAAACCGAAACTTTCTTACCCTTATTCAAAGTAAATTCTAAATGTTTTACTAATTACTATTATTGAAGCTCTTATTAGAAAGTATGTGAGTCAGATGTTCTTTATCGTGTTACTTTTAAAAAGTCCTCGTATCGGAAACAAGAATCACATTTCTGGAGTATCCCACTAACGTATCATTACGAGGGTATTAGGGCACATGCCGGCCGCATCTAAAAAATGTCACGTTTTCTATCACAAAAAGTGCCAAATTAACTTTTTAAAGGAAACGATCTGTTTTGGTCGAGCCACGTGTGACAGCAGCGTTGGCGTCAAATTCTATTTCGGCGTGACGCCACATGGTGCTTGTTGATACTTACTTTGTCGTCGATGTTACTTCATTGGGGTTATATATTTTTAGCACCATTCGGATTGATGAGCCCACGTTTGTTAGCTTAACTTTAATATATCCGTGATATATCGGCCGTCGTCCCGCTACCGACAAAGAAGGGTATTTTATGAATTATTCTCCGTTACACCTTCATATTTCACATTCTATTTATCGTTGTAAAAGTAAATAACAAAGGGAGCTCATACGAAAACGTAACGCCTCAATCTGTATTTCATTTCCACAAGCAAATGTATTCAATAGTCAGAATAGGAAAAGACAAAACATTGTTATTTTGTTTCTTCAAAAGAGCCCTTAAGGAATTTGTGGAAATATCATTCCTGCATAGGAGGATGCGAAAACTTATACACGAGAGGGGGTTTGTTTAGTTGGATATAAGATAAAAAGGAGCATTCTTAACTGGTTCCGACATTATATTCGCATTTGGAGATCAAAGACCGTGTCGTGACATACGGCTGGAAAAAACTTTGGAAGGCGTCGCTGGAACATGGCTGGAGGGCTCTCAAGTAACAGCGTACTCGAGGGAGCTGGGCTTTGTAACAAAATGCATACATTAAAGTGTAAGAATGTTGGAGATAGGGAGAGTAATACTGCGGGTCCCTCGGGTAGTATGTTTCGGCGATTACGCGGACGGAATTTCCCAACTGTAACTTGGCTTCTTGGCAAAATAGTTTGCACGTATTACTGGCCTCTTTGCGTATTTTCAGAGTCAAAGTGCTCTTGAACACTTCTCTGTATGTTTCAAAGTATTTGAAAGGCAAATTAGGTGGAAGTTGTAGGAGCTCGATACAGTAACGTAAATAGTTGAAGTAATTAGCTACCCTGTCTTAGAACCCGTGCAAAACTTTTAGCATGAATTTAATATATTGTATAATTTTATCTTTCTTGTTGTAATATTGCGTAAATAAATGTAGCTCTAAGATATTCTGTTTATAATGAAAATGTTTACTGCCTACGATTTCTATGTTTTAATATTTTAGCAATATCTTTCATATAAATTATTAGTAAATTATGTTGATATGAGCTATAAAATGAAATTTTAACAAAGAAAGTTCATATTCGATTTACTTTTGTTATACTGTAGCCATTTATTTAGTTAACATTAGCACTTAAAATATAATTCTTTTAGCATAAAATTAATAGCTAATTTCATCCTAAACAATCAAAGGCAGACAGTATTAATCTATTATACAAACACGAACACAGGCTACGTACGATGCCGATGTAACAAATAGAAAACTTGGCGAACAATCTCAATTCGGGGCCCACGGGATAGCGTCTGGCGTAATGCATACTATGTGAGATAAACCTTTCTGCGGATTGTGCCTCGAATATTGGTTATTATGTGTACACGTACTATGGAAACGGTATGATGGATGGAAAGTGTTAAATTATAGACATATAATTTTGGTAAAATAAATGATGTTTTTCTCATGTTATTGTACTTACTGTGGACAATTAGAACAGATGGATATAAATTTTAAAGTAACTCAACACGCTATGGCTCCAGTGTTCAACGGAACGTAAGGAACGGAAGTGTATTAATGGGAACGGAGTGTCTTAACCTAGATGACAGGAAATACAATAAATATTAACAAATACTAAGTGAATTTGAAACTATAGGAATGATATTCTATATCACTTAAAAGACGATGATGTGAAATATGTAAATTAACCCTAATTTAGGGCCCGCCTAGAAGTAATAAAGAGTGTTACCATATTACAAAAAATTGTTTTGCCTTTAATCTTCATAATACAAAATATAAAATACAATATATCTAAATATTGTTCAACAAGCGCACGTTCCAACATTTAATTTCATGAATGGCCATTTTTACGGGGGTGCCTTTATGTCGCATCTTGAAATACGCAATAACTGCTAAGAGACGCAGCGGTGATAAACTTGCCCAGCGCTGTCAGGACAAAGGATTTCTACCGGCCAATGAAGGTTCAGGGTTGCCAGATTTTATATCAGTTAAAGTTTCCAATTTTTATTTTAATAACTTTTAAAAGTTTTATGCTTGTGTTATCTGTGATGTTTATTAGGTAAAATATAAATAATCTTTGATACATAGTACAACACGTTATGCTGATACTGGAATCTATGTTTTAATTGGATACTTTTTTTTTTTACAATAATTTCAAACTAAATTTCGTCAATAAATATGATGAAAAATGAAGAAGTTATATATTAAAAATTATTTATTTATAATATAGACTGTATTGTACTTGTGTTTAAAACATGGTGCCAAAACCACCGTTCATCAATTAAGACCACATGTTTGCATATATTACCCACAAAACTTGAATGTATGTAATGATTTTTCAATTATTCGTAGTTAAACAATTATAATTTTACCTTCATGTCCTAGTTACCATCTCGAAGAACATTTTTTTATGTAAATGTAAGTAAGACATTATTAACGCTTTGGACTCGTCATTTCGTTGGACTAATAAGAAATTATTTGACATAGTCGCTTACTTAAGAAAAATATTGTTATTTTCTTGTTGGTAACCCTGCTTGAACCAATTTTATGCTGTAAATCCATAGGGTACATTTAGCTCCCTTCAAACTCATGCGATATTGCGTTTTTTTCTAAACCGCAGGCCTCCCCTTGACTTGTTCGTTTTATGTAGTCACGCCAATATTTGACCGGTATGTGATGAAGCAGAACTTAATTTTAACGATCTTATATAATCTTTTTTCATTTCTACGTATTTTATATATAAAGTGAGGTAAGTGGAGAGAATGTAATTATACGTTTTTTCATTTTCCGCTGATTTTACATACTACGAGTCGGGTAAAGAAATTCTATGTTGAACATTGTCTCAAAGTTAATATGAAAATATAAATATCGTGTTTTAAATTAAACTTTTAAGCCGGATTAATCACTTATATTTAGCACTAACGACCCGCTCGAGACTTCGCCCGCATATACTACAAAATGATTTATTTTTTTCATTTGAATTACTTCGGTTTATTATATGTACAGAGAGTTAGTGATTTACTATTATAATAGATATCTCATTTCAAATATGTTAAAATCGCTAAAATCAAAGAATTTATTTAAACATGATTACACTTAGGTCACAATTACATCTTCTTTGGCCTTTGGATTTCTTCGTTTGGATATTAAGTTTTTTTTCTTAATAACATAAGCAATAGACAATCTAAGATTTTATGCCATATAACTTAAAACATTTATATTCCTAATAGCTATGGGATGTAAGAATTCTTATTTTCATATTGCTAACTTACTCTTGCATAAATATTGTGCATACAAGACAAACAATTTGTGAGCATTGCTCCCATGAGAGTATTGGATTGCTCATCGCGAGACGGCTCTTATATCTTTTTTGTATTTATTGTCTTTTACCCTCGGATAAGTTATCGAAAATATAATCCCTCTTTATGTAGAGAAACTTCCACAGCTGATTACAGGGTTTGGAAGACAGGATGATATTTGTATGGATTAATTAATTAGTTCACAATGTTTCTTAGATTTTGTTGTGTCTGTTTTTAATGTCCTATTTTTATATATTGACTAATTTTCATATTTTATGAAATACAAAAATATAAAATCATTTTCCTCGTACGTGATCAAATTTACTTTTCTACCATGTTAGACACTAGCTGCCTCCGCTCGTTTTCGTCTGTTTGAAATATGTATATGAATATTTCTTTTATATGGTTTAATTTTTAGCTTGAGGAGAATTAGTGAAAATGTTTAGTTATTTCATATCTGTATAGATAGACTGTACGTGCGCGTGTACGATATCGTGTTAACCCTGATCACTGCAGTTCCGGGTAAAAAGTAGCCTATATGTTGCTTCAAAATCCCCACTATCTTTCTGTAAAAATTTGTTTATCTGCTCTGGAGATTAACCCAGACAAACATAAAACAAGAAAGACAGACAAAAAATTAAAAAGTAATACCATGCAAAAGCTATATGCACTTAAAAAAATCATTTATTTTAATATCACAGATATATACACCATTTTTATTTACATATATTATGTGCGCACTATATAATATAGTTATTACATTGTTATTCAAACTTCATACATTCCATTCAATTTCTTTTACCAATACTTTTCAGAAGTTTACAGTTTCTTTCCGAACTGGCAGAGTTATAACTTTCAGAGAGTACAATAGTTAGTTCTTCTTTGTTTGTGGCTTTGGAAAGAGTGCAATAGTTGTATGAAGATATAAATTAATTTTACAGAACGATTATAACTGCATTAACAATTGTTTTAGCTTCATGCTGTAACCAGCAAACAGCAGCAGCAGAGTAGGCTGAGGGAATCTGGTGTTAAGTCTGTTCCCCAAATTCCGCCATATTCTGAACGCCATTTTTTGCCTCGATACCAGAACACATAAATGAAAATATTTAATATTTAATTTGCCCTGGTGGAAATCAAACCCCCAACTTTATGTTTACGATCACACTCTTGTGCCCCTGCGCAACAACTAGACTCTTCACCTTTGGTATGGTAAAATGCGGCGTTGGGGATCCGCATCTCACACCCAATACACAATCTCTCAGATTGGGGCGGAGAGTTGAGAGCAAAATCCTTTTCTATTACCTTTTGTGTGTATACTCGTCGTATCTTTAATATGAATTAGTTTTCCCTAAATATTATTAAGTACGAAGCAAAATGTCTACGTCTGTCAAATCAAATACCCATATTTTTTCCAAACTGTACCGTTACAGTTGGTCTCAATATAATTAAGTTAAATGTTGCTTGAAAATATTATTATACGTAATTGTGACCCTTCATAAAATTTATGTAAGCTTTAGATGTAATAATAATATTGTATATTATTTATGTTTTAATTCTTACCCGCACAAAGTTCGAATGAAAAATATAATTTGTACATTTTAGATTAATTCCGTTGGCAGTCGGGGCGGGGGCACAAGCGTGCAACTGTAAACGCAACGGGTTTGATTCCCGCTCTGGGAAGTAAAAAAAATATGTATTGTCATTCAATGCCCCGAGAGTTCCGCGAAAAGAGGGAAACGGAATGTCTCAACACTAGGTTCCCAGCTTCGGTCTGCCTGCCCTGTGCGGATACAGCGTGAAAGAAAAATAAATAAATACATAAACAACCAGTATTAATTAGTAGAGGCAAATATACAAAAGGTCTTGTCCTTCTAGTAAATAATAACATGCAATAATACATATATCTGTATAGTGTATATACTCATAATATTCCAATATTTATATCCGATCCACGTTATTCCTACCAAGATAATAATCAAGGGTTTCTTTGCGGCTAGAAGTATGAAATCCCGGCCTAACTCCCGGGGGATTAATATTGTTTTATCGCTAACTATAAATAACGAATGAATTCAATAGCCGCGGTGCAGAATTATAAGTTTTTTACACACTATTGAAAAAGTTTTGCCGAATTCAATCTTGCGGGGATTTTCTACGATCACATTATATTCTGGGGCGGAGGTCTGAGACAGGATAAAGGAGGTTACGGCTAATGTTTTGTAATTTCGCCATTCACTGAGATAAAGAAACACAAATATACTCGTATATTATTTTCATTTTTTTCCGTAAGCTAAGTTATATAATAAACGAAATTAATTTTGTATTTTATGTCACTTGTGTAGTAAAATACTCGTGTTTTTGTGGTTTTCATTAGGAAATAAGATATTAGTTGACAAGTTATAAGACTTGTCTTGATTCATAGATCATTAATTTGTTTAAAGATAATGTAAGCAAAAAATGTTAGAAAAAACATATAACCAAAATTAATCTACCATTAATATGTGGGATAGCGTCTAACCATAAACGCGACAGTTTTGGGTTCCAACCGACTCGGGAGAATGGTCTCTTTTAATATTTAGTTCTAGTAAATGAATGGCGGCGTTGAGTTTCGCCACTCAATACGTAATGTCTGGAAAATTTGGTAGCAAGAGAAACAGGCTATTTGAACACAGGTATTTCAGAGTAGTTTGCCTTTTCGACGATTCAAAAGTGCTTATAATAAGTATATTTGAATAAAGAATATTTTGAATTTCCAGCTGTGAAAAATTAAATTGGCTATATTACTAACTGGGAAGCAATCTTGTTTAATATTTAAAACAATTAAACAAAGATTAAAAATATATATTTTTGCATCGACTAGTTATTATTAGCATAAAATAATAAATATATTTCACGTAGCAAAAATACCGTAGCACATACAGAGAGAGAGATTAAGTTATAAAAATTACAATAACACCAAATTGGCTAAGCAAGCGTAACTGAAAATAAATAATAATTTCTACGACTTTATCATGAATAATTGGCAATTTTCACGTGTGTCTTATTTTATGTAACAGTAAGATTGCGTCATTACTCACGGCCTTACTACGTTCCGTTTGTACGCATTTTCTATGCGGAAATTGTATGTTAGCTTCAATTTCAGTTAATTTACGAGATCCAGTCAACTAAGAAAATACTTCTATATTAATATTAATTATGTTTTCGTGTTTGTTTCACGTATGAGGACAGAGAGAGGTGATCAGCGACTCATCTTACTTTCTACTTCTATTATCTTAATATTATAAATATGGAAGCTTGTGAGGAGTTGCCACTTTTAGATTTAGATAAAACTTTACAGTAATATACCTTTGACATCAGAATAACACATTGGCTGTAATTTGTGTAACTATTTTGTATAAATTGGTAATACTATTAATTATAAAATGCCAATCAAAATGTGATGTTTTGAAACTTGAGTGAGAAATGGGGAACAGAGTGTCATAACACTAGGTTCCTTATATCATGTTATATATGGGATAAATGTGTCTAAAACTATATCAAAATTAGGTAAAGCTTTGGGAGCCAAGTTAAATATTAAGCTCACTACGGCTTTGTTCTCTTTATCTGTCCTACCCTTATATTTTATTCACTAAGATATTATTCAATTTACTTCGAATATTTTTCAGGGATTTTTGGAGCCTTTCTACGCTTCGAAATGAGTTTACTTTGGCGTAATGTAAAAAAAATATTTTGAATTACGTGATATAGTATTATCCACATACCTGTGAAAGATTGAAATTTATGGTTTAGTAAAATGATAGTGATGTATTACTTTTTTTGTTCATTTTCCCAAAGGAATTGCTAAAGGTATTCCTTAGACAAATATTTGATGTTTCCGATTAAAATATCAAATTTAATTTCTGTTATCTATCGGCTAGCATATTTTAAGTTATTGTATAAGAATTTTAAATTTAAATACCTAACTAACTGGCCATATTTTTCACACGTCAGTTACGTCAACTTTCAAATATGCGTGAATAAATACAAGTTTGTACACCCCAGCCAAATATGACATGCACCCTTCAGTAAGACAAATTATTTCATTTCCCTCCAGAGGGACCATACGTGACTCCCAACGATCATTACTTCAGCAGCAGCTACGTACCTACAAGTGGATAAGTAAGATTTTGACAAATATATATAATGTATTTAATATAACGATAATCTTTATGTGTTATATAGTTGAGGCCAGAGTAAACGCGATTATTGTGTATTCGAGTTCCGTACAAAATTAATTATTTACTACATGTTTTCACTTAAATGTAAACGGAACAAAACGGAGAACGGAGAACGTAATTTTAACTTACAGTAGTTTCATTGCTTCTGGGGTCAAAGTTTGAACAAAATACGATAAAATATTTATGTTATGTTGTTGTTATAAATAATAAAATCTTAGATGGTGTTCTAATCGGTGGTATGCCATTGAGAGGCCTATCCAATAATGAACGACAGACTGAGATGATGATCAGAGTCGAGAAAAAATAGTAGTAATACTAGTCAATTATTAAATAGTAAACTGAACTTTTTAGCACTTGTCTGTTTCGCAGATTATTTTATGCATGTTTATTTTCTAATATACATTATAAATAAATTACAACGACAACAGATTTAAAAACAAAAAAAATATTCTATATAGGTTTTATCTAAAGGACATTATGGAATAGTCTCTTAACATTAGCCTATCCATTGACCCTCTGTCTATCGTGCTATGTGCGGGATACAGCGTGAAGCTGTTTTAATTGAATTTTGATTTTATTTTAAAATATTCTAGAGTGGCCAATTTGAAACACAAAAAAAAAATCAAACACTTATAATTAGTCATTTTGGCAGCCTAACAATTTATATACATGACTAGCAATAAGTTTAATTCGTTCTAACACACTAAATGACGACAATTGTAAGAGCTTTTGTACATAATGCATTGTCGTGCAAGCATGATTCATTTGTCACAATTCTACCCTAATTTCAACCCATTCAAGGGAGAAAAATTGTGTTTTCGCATTAAAGTGACGGTATTTTTATTTTTATATATTTTGAGTATATCCTTTCTAAATCTAATTGTAATCAAATGTATAAAAATATATTAGATTTTTGATCATCATGCGATTGTAAGGTGCTGTTTTTAACTTCCGACTTGTTCTAATAAATAAAAAAAAAATAAAGAAATAAATATAAACATTTCATTATGACTAGACGTCATTCTTTTATTTTTGTAATAAGATAATTTCCATATTAAACCTAATGAAAATTAGACAATTTATTTTATAAACATTTTTTATATTATGTCAGTATCAAATAAATAAAATAAATAAGAAGAAATATAATTAATGCAGGCCGACAAATATCTAATATTAATTTGTTTTCGCTGTGGTAACCAGTATGCTTCGAAAACTCGATGGAAAGTCGTTAATGAGAACGATGTATCTTAACATTACGTGTCCAGGTTCCCTCTGACTGCCCTTCTTAAAAAAATAACAATGGTATAGAAGTGTAGATAGTATAGATTATTTTGTGTAATTATATACTATGACCGTAAGCCCCACATATAATTAATGATATACCAAGTAAAACCATAATATAAACACATCAATCAAAATAAATCTCTTATTTAGACACATTTACAGAGCAAATCATAGTATCCATTTTCTAAATTGCTCAAATTTAAATGTAATTAAACTTCAATTGTGGTCGGATGAGGCACTACTAATTCTACCACAATTAGGAGCTCTAAATGCATATAGGAATGTGTATTTTGGCAGCTAAATTTCATATTACCTAAATTCACTTCACTCATAGCTTTGATAGTACTTTTCTTAACGCACTCTGTCATAGTCAAAGTAAAGGTCCAACGGTAATTGTCCTCTGGAGGCAGGACCCATAATTAGGTCCGTTTAATGTTCTGGAAAAACAATTTCATAAAACATCTCCTCGCCGTCCGCATAAAAAGAAATAAGACACTAAATAAACGTCTACTTTCATGGATCGCTTCACGTTTACGCGACGACGAAAACTGCAGTTATCCTTTTGTCATTGTGATGTCGAGCTTACATTCCGTTTTGCGTGAAAGAACAATTTGGTTAAAGCCAAAATTAAAATTGCTATAGGGTGTCGGTGATATTGCTATCGGGAATTCCACACACTAGAAATTTTCTTCCACCCTTATCACTAAGTAATACAGGCGATAATGAAATAATCAATTGAAAGTCCAAGTTTGCCGTATATTCGCTATATGTACTTTCGTAGCTCCTGCGCTTTTATAGCAAATCGTTTGTCGAGTGGTTCTCTGGAAAATTGCTACAGTCTAGTGGACATTAATTTCTTTTAGTCACATGTAAAATGGAGGGTATTTCTCACTGGTCACACTGCGAGTGCCGAGGGTCAGCAGTGTGGACATAATGAGTGATTCTTGTGATATCACAATTATTATTTACTGTCATATACGCGTGTATTGTTTTTAATTAATAATTTCGAAATTTACTTGTAATAAAACTTTAACATAAGGTAAAAGTTAAAATTTAAATATTACAAAGATACTTTTATATCTATAAAAATATAAAACTATCATATTCAAACTAAATTCACGCAGACTACGTCAGAAGTGACCGCTAACGGAACGTCAACGTTAACGGAAACCGGCAATCTGTAATAATAGTTATTACTCTAATTGAATATACCTATAATACTCACTTTCCGTTATCTGCGGAACTTATTAAGATAAGCCGTCACTGATAAAGCCCGTTTGTCTTATTGGTCTGAACGGATGAAACAGATAAATTAGGTAACCCACCCCCATTATCGATATCCTGATGGACAGTTTCAGATTATAAGCACACTAAGTGGAATTAAATATGATTGCTCGAAATAGTTTTATTCATTAACTAAGAGATGAATGGATTAAATCCAAATTTATTCGATAAAATATTTATCAAATTTATTTTGGTAAATATTTTACCGAATACGTTGCGTTTATATTTGAAATAATTGTATCGAAATGTATATTAATATTTTATTTGTTCAAATATGGACGTTTAACAGGCGTCAAAAAAATTGCTTATATTTTTCCTTTATAACACTTTAAAATGCTTGTTACACAGTTAATTATAAATTATAAATATATTGGAATTCCATATAGAGAATTTAACGACCTACACTTGTATAAGCGATTGACTGCAACGAGACTTGTTCGTACGTTCACATTTAGCCATGTCGATGAACTTACGGAAAATACACAATTTCGAGGTAATACGCCGCTTTTGAAAATGAATTATAAATTTTAATGAAGTTTAAACCTTTCCTGTTTGTATTTAATAATTCTACATTACGAGTTACCTTACTGACTAGATTATATTTGGACATCTTAAATTTTATGATCACATCTGATAATTGATAAATCAGTAATATTCAAAACTTGAATTTCAAAACAGAAAGAAAACAAAGAACTGTTTGTAAGTCTTGGAATAGGAGAAGGGTACAGTGATCGCATACTAAAAGTATTGGGACTAAATTGTATAATATATAACGGTAACCGATGTATCGTTACTGTTATTTATATTTGACACAATTTTCCTATAACTAATTATAATTATTTGTAATTCAGATGTTTTTGCGTGACCAGTAGTAATAAATAAAAAAGCTGAAACATTCAAAAGTTGTCATTATTCATGTTAATTTATTTTAAAACGTAAAACGAAAGCGACAGTGACTAATAGAGAAATATGCAAGTGTCAGATTGGGTACGGTGCATGTGATGGCAGTCGAAATTGCAGGCGACGTTTAGTCACGCCAGTGCCTTTAGTTATACTTGCAACTATTTGTATGGATTGTGTTCTCATTGGGGTACTTATCTGTATTTTTGTTTGTAATTTTGAGGCATTTGTGGTGCAGAAGGACAGCGTCTGACTGTAAAGGTAATGTTCGTGAGTTCGATTCCTATGCTGGTAGAGAAAAGGTGGTATTGAGTTTTAAGACCTTGCTATGCAGAAAAAATAGTGAAGCTGTTTTTTGATTTCTTTATCCTATTTTTTACTTATTATTTTAGGTTAGTAGATATACTAAACTTCTTTTACTCATTTTCTTCCCACTTCTTCCTTTTAGTATTACCGGTACCTACTATTTACGAGGAAACAAATATTTTTCTTATTTAAGCTCATCAATTTCTATTTTTAATGTTCTACTTAAACTATACTAAATCATAGATCGTAGATTCTATTTCCATCTAACATAAATGTTTATAGAACAATCATAAATAAGGTTGTAATATCTTCCTTTAGTAAGTCTTTGTATTAAATTTATTTTGTACAAACGAAGATTCATAAGAATATATTCGCTTAGAAAATAAATGTAGCCTTATAATCTGAACAGTTATGTACAACGTACTCCCCACCAGGGAAATAAATTACGCAAACAATTAAATATCGGCAATAATACGAACATGGGGTGCGACAATTTGTCTAGACCGGTCCGGTGGGGTAGCCCTCTCCGTGGGCTATACAGCGTGTTTTAAAATCTTAATACTAAATTTAGTATAGGGATAGTTCTGTTTTGTTATTTTAACATGTTTATCTGTCGTGTTATATAAATTATAAAGTGATTTGATATGTTCTATTATTTAAAATTGCCTGGCTTAAGCGACAAGTTATATTTATTTTATTTTAATGTATATTTTTTTATATGTTTAAGAACAAACTTGCGCTAGAGAAAGCTAGTAAAACATTCACATTTCTCATATTCTCCATTTTTTAAATTAGACCAGGACAATAACTGTAGTTTAAGTATAGCTATGAAAAGGATTAATTACCTATACAGCTTAAAGAACAATTTTTCTCATAACTATACACATTTACAAAGTAACTATTTTAGATCACACTGTATATTTGCTTTGTATAAGAGTAGATTGTGTAGTTAATGTAATTATGAGGCCGTTGCGTAAACGGCCCTGACTTGTTGCGATTAAGGAATTGTCTCTGGTCGAGTGGTAAGTAGCATTTTGTTATATAAAATGAAACAATAAAGAAAATTGTGTATAATTTATTCATTTCAGAATAAGTAAATTTTTTTGACGGTTTCAATATTTTACAGGAGACCGAAGTCGAAAAGTGAACTGTCCTTGGAGTAATATGAAAATAATAATAGAGAAACACCAAGTATTTATTATTATTTTGTTAGCATTAATACATTTGGGTAACTAGTGTTAGGACACTTCTGTTCCTCACTTTTCGCCGAATTCTGGAGGAATTGCGTGTTGAGTAGCGAAACTCAACGCCGCGCTTTCACGCCTCGGTACCGAAAGAAATTAAAATTATTAAGTAGTGTTTCCTGGAGTGGGCACCTGTGCCATAATATAATACACGAAGCAAATGATATAAATTATCTAAATATTATAGTTTTAAAACGTCTTAATCTCAACTTTTAAATGCATATATAATCTATAATAATCCTGTAAAAATATATATTTGTATTAAACACTGTTTTTAAAAATTATCCACATTGGCCTATACACCTTATATTTAATGAAAAAAAAAACTTGGTAACAGTATAAAATGTTGACAACTGCTGTCTAAAATTAGAAGCAAATGCTTTACATTCATCGGAAAGTTAATTAAACTGGCCCTATGCTCTGCGAGTGCTGCATGGAAGCGTAACAAATTATTGTAATTTATAGTATTTTTATTTTTTAATATTATACATACAGAAAAATACAGTGATATTTACTGTAGGTATATATATTTCCGAGTTGTTGTTATCAAAGTAATTTATCTAATTTATTATTAATATCTTTGACTATTGGGTACTTTTACAGTGGCAGGTCCATTATTGGTTTCTTATACTACACCTAGTTCTAGTTTCGCAACCTCGTTTGTAGGCGTTCTACGCCGCGAAGTTTTCGCTGTAGATTGTGTTTTAGTCATTTAGTAATAAACCAATTTACTATTACTTATATTTTTAATTTCATGCTATACCTCCCACATAGCAGCAGGGAAAGGAAGAGAGAACCTGGAAACCCCCACCACTTCGTTCCCATTGAGACACTTCCGTCTCCCACTTACCGCGAAATCTATAGATATTGTGTGTTAAATGGCAAAAACAACGCCGCCTGGACACCAGAGCCAAGAAATGAAAATATTAAATATTTCATTTCTTCGAGTGCGAATAGAATCCACAACCTGTCTCGCTTACAGCCACACTTTGTACCCCTGCGCCACAAATGACCATTTCTAATACATACTTTTTATTACTTTGAAATAAATTAAATATTATTTACATAAACACTGACCCATTTCAAGTTAAACGATTACCTGAATTAAGGCAATTTTAAGCACAGTTAGGCATTATACCGCGAGGTAATAGACTATGCTGGGGGCAATTACTTACAGGAATAGACCAATTAATCGCCTGAGCTCGGTGTACTACACAAATGTGATGCTGCGAGACCGAGTTACTAAATTACTTGAAATATGTCGGCGCTACCTAATATTATAAGTGTTTCCTCACATTCTCCAACAAATGATGCCAAGTTAGCTTCCGGATAACATGCTTAGATAACATCGAATATTTACTGTGAAATGGGCTATGATTAATTTTAAATACGTTTGAAGTGAAATATGTTTATTTTTATCATAAACTCGAGCCCGTCAAGGCGTAGTGGAAGCATGTGACTGTAATGGGATGGTTGTGGATTCGATTCCTATTCGGATGAAAGAATTATTATTTATTGATACTTTCATTTCTTCGTTTAGATACCAAGGCAAAAGCGGGACGTTGAGTTCCGCCACTCACCATGACATGCCTCAAAAATTCGGCGGAAAGTGGAGAACGGAGTGTAGTGTGAGAGTTACCACTAAGCCACCCCTATCTACAATGCTATATACGGGATACCACGTGAAACTGAAGAAAAAACTATATAGTTTTATCTGTGGGTACACCTGCAGGTGGCTATGAGTTGAATATAACATATTCTAAGTGCCCCAGATAACTCTGACTGCAGGTATAGCGGGTTACATTTAATCGACAAACCCAGGTAATATAATATAGCGTTCTACAATAACGATAGAACACAAAAATAATAATTCAATTCGAAACAGTGGTTGCTGAGATTAGCGCGCTCAACCCAACAAACTCTTCAACTTTGTAATAATAGTATAGAAAAAGACGTGTTAACTATTGTGCTTATCTTAATCTCGATTTTATATATTACAAAGAACTCTAAATTATGAACGATTTCTACGTAAAAGAAATTCCATTTACATGAAAGTAGGTTTGGTAAGGAATTCTACTCGTAGTTAGGACTAAGTCTGTGATCTTATCTGCTAAGATATAGTATAGTGCTAACATTTTATTAAGTAAATATTTTTGTTTAATTTTATTTGATGTGAAGAAAATATCTTAAAACACGCAAGCAACACTTTGTGTTTACTAACGACTCACCTTTTTAACCTCCGACGCGAAAGAAGGGGTGTTATAAATTTTACCTGTCTGTCTGTGGCACCGTAACTCTTGAATGAATGATGCGATTTGATTGCGACTCTTTTTTTTCTCCTTGTTCTTGGTGATTCTTAGCTATGATTTATTAAAATAACATTAATAGTTTAGGAGCTGCAAGCACTTTTCCAAAACGAGGTAGTTTACAACAGGTTGGGGTGTTTTTAATAATCATGATTACTTCATATAATTTTAGGATGCGACGCACGAAATAAATTATAATATATATTTAAAACAGAGTCGAATAGATATAGGACATTATATACTTATTATTTTTAGGCTTGAGGGATAAAGCGTGGACTCAATGAATAGACAACATGTAAGCTCAAAGTTTTTCTATCTGGTTTTAAATAAGTCTTTTTGTTCTTTATATATAGTTCACCTGAAATTCTTTTCAAAGGTAGGCATTTTCAAATTTAAATTCGATTAAGCAAGCGTGTACCGCACTCGAGGCAAAACACGCGCGTTGGAAGTGCAGTAGTTTATCGACACCTACCTGATTTTTTTAACTAAAAATACGTATACCATTAAATACTATGTTATTGTTGTGTTTTAAATTATATTATTTTTTCATTTTTGGTCCATTTAGTTTTAAATAAGAAAATCAAATGTTTTCTAAGTATTTGTTTTTTTTTAGTGAGGGAGGTAGAAAGACTCGCAATTTAAATAAAAATAGTAAAAATGTTAGTTTTTCAAGACGTTTTGAGTATTGTTTTAATTTTATATACCTATATCTACACCTGTACAGATATTATTCTTCACTACATGATACACATTTTTTTACCTAACTGAAAATAATTCAATACCTCCAGTGAGAATCGAACTCACAATATTCTCGTTTACAGACAAACTGTGCCACCACGATGACTTCACATATATGTCTCAAAATACAATATTTATATAACTTTAATTTATGATGAAACTACAATTAACCGACGTGTTTATTTACAAGCATATCCTTAGCGCCTAGCAACGTAAGCGAAACGCGAATTAATTTAGTTTATAATTGAAATTCTCTAGAGAATTTGTGTGTCTCATACGCCTGAGGCGGCGCACGTGTCGCTCTGAGTGCGACAGCACATCGCTTTCATCTAGTACTGTGCTATTGAATAAATTGATTAAATTTGGAAAATATTGCTGTGACTATTTTAGTACAGATCTTACTTAGTAGGTAACCTCACATACTAGATTGTCTCTATCTAAACAATATTATTAATATCTTATTCTAGATATAGTTGCATTATTACTATTCATAATATTAAGTTAGAAAAAGGTTTCAAGATATCTCTCTCTTCAATTACTTTTGTTTCACGGTATTTGAAGAAACTGAAAAGACTTACACGCGCGAACATATACCTACCAGTTTTCTTCTTAATAAATACTTCTATTTTTTTATTTGAAATGTATGAGTTTTACATAATAAAAACAGTTCAGTTCACTTCAACTGCTCTAACGCATAGTAAAATTTTAACTAAATATTTATATTTCTTGCTTATCCTTCGAATTGAGGCTTGTGTGTAAATAAAATACTTAGATACTAATATACACTCTAAATTAAATATTAAAATACTTAAACCTTAATATAAATAATGTATAGTTCCAATCATGACAACCACTACAAGTAAAACGAGATGCGTATTCGTGCACCCCCAATACAAACCTGTCACATCTGAAAGAAAAATGAGAAATTTATACAATCGTTATCTTAGATAAGGCTCGGAAGCGTTCTAGGCTTAGATAGCCGTTTTATTTTAATGCGAGACGACAACAAATAAGGAATAAATATTCCCTTTTTTATTGTTGACTTGTGATGCGTTGTTATTTGGGGTGAGGGGATGTGCGACGAATTGTGGTCGCAATTATTATAGATAGGACCGGATTTATATAACTGTCAGAATATCTAGCATCAAGTTACATCAATTTCTGACCAGCCTCGAATTTGCTTTACAAATAATTTTGGACCTCATATTTTCGGCCGTACACTATAAAAGCTAGGGTTACGTTTGAACCAACTGAGTGCAGATTATAAATTAAACATGCAAAGAGGGGGATAACAAAAATAAATTTCGTGTATCTGTATTTTTTCACACCGACGTATAAATAAAATAACAGTGGCTATCGCATTCACTTGAATTTTTCCCTGTATTTATTTTAACAAATGTAATATCAACTTCACGCTGTATCCCGCACACAGTAGGGTAGGCAGAGAGCTTAGTGTTAAGACACTCCTTTCCCCCTTTCCGCCGAATTCTGGAGGCACAGGACTGAGGTAGCAGAACTCAAGCGCGCTTTGCGTCGACGAAGTTATGAATTTAAATATTTTTTTTCATTTCCTCGAGCGGGGATTGAACCCACGACCAGTCGCGTCACATGTGTTACAGTCACACGCTTATGCCTCTGCGCTACGACTGGCTTCAAACATACAAACGAGGTAAGCATATTTCAAATATATTGAACTTTAAGCTTAGGGGTTGTTCTGGCGGAGTGGTAATAAAAACAATCATCTTTATTTCTTTCCTATAGTGAAAATATAAGAAACACACGCTGCATTATGGGACAGGGTAAACTAATCTTTTTAGGGGAGCAAAAAATTGTGCCCTGGTGATGTATGGCAACACTTTTGCGTTCAGAATTTAAACATCTCGTTTTAGAAACTGTTACTCACGGGTAAGGGCGTGAGACTGACCCTTAATAAATTTTGCATGACGTCAAGGATTACTGAAAAATTATGCTCTACAACGTCTATATATTTACTGAATAAACAGTATACTTAGCTGTTTTGTGAAATAAATATGTTGGGTAATTATTATATTGTTTATTTCATTTGTTATCTTTACTTTATATTTAAAAAGGAACTTTTTAAAAATTTGGAAATTATTATCATAGTTCTAATAAAACTAACCAATCCTAGATAACATCAAACAGCCCTTCATAATAGCTAAACGTTGATTATATAAATAAATAACAAAGGAACAATATAAATAAATGGCCATAAGGGTAAATGTAGCGCGAGCTACATATTATAATGGCAAAGTTTATCTTGTCGCTTTTCTCTCGTCTCATCTCGTTCTTCATCTCGTTTCGAGCTGGTTAGATGCGGTGGTTAGAGATTGCAATCCATTCAATACTAGCAGTGACGCCATATGTCACGATGTTGAATTTAATGTTATAATTGCAAACGTCAAAAGTTCAGTATTTTCAGCAAAAGTACTCATTTTTTGCAACTCCCGTATAACTTAATCTATAAGCAGAGGGAACATAGTGTTAAGGTTCCCCAATTTATAGCGTTACATATATGTTTTTTTAGCTTCCCGCTTTATCCGTCGCAATTTACAGAGTAGCTGGAGAACAGAGTGTTTTAGCAATAGATTATATTTGCATATTTATATAAGAGACAACTTCACACTAAACAAAAAAAAATAAAATACTCATACGTAATTCCAAAACGGACTAAACTCGTGGTTATTTTAAATTCAAGTACAACAATCTATTTTTGTTTGTCCCCGTATCTACTAAGTAGGCACTCAATTTGTTTTGCCAGCGGCGTACGCGTACCCGCAGGCAGTTCAACAGTTCTTTTAATCTCTCCATTTGTCGTACGTCTCCTCTAATAGTAAAAATCCATTTAAAAGTAACGCATATGTGGGGGTTGTATTCCTATACATATATATTTTTTTATGTCGATTTAAAATTACGTANTCCCCAATTTATAGCATTACATGTATGTTTTTTTAGTTTCCCGCTTTATCCGGCGTAGGTAGTGGAAATCGAACTCACAACCGTCGCATTTACAGAGTGGTTGGAGAACAGAGTGTATTAGCACTAGGCTATTTCTGCATATTTATATAAGAGATAACTTCACACTAAACAAAAAAAAATAAAATACTAATACGTAATTCTAAAACGGATTAAATTCAACGTGGTTATTTTAAATTCAAGTACAACAATCTATTTTTGTTTGTCCCCATATCTACTAAGTAGGCACTCAATTTGTTTTGCCAGCGGCGTACGCGTACCCGCAGGCAGTTCAACAGTTCTTTTAATCTCTCCATTTGTCGTACGTCTCCTCTAATAGTAAAAATCCATTTAAAACTAACGCATATGTGGGGGTTGCAAACATATATATATTTTTTATGTCGATTTAAAATTACGTACGGACGCCAGAGATTTATAACTAAGGTTCGATCATTATTTTTATAGCTATTGCTCTTTGAATTTATTGCTGCACTGTTTGAATTTAGTGACTATTAAGAATAAATATATTTTACTGCATCTCACGCTTAATAAAAAAGAACAGCTTCATAGCAAATTGGCAGGGGGGGCTAGTGTTTAGACACTCCGCTCCCCATTTTGAAGCATTGAAAATATTAAATATTTCATTTCCTGGAGTAAGAGTTGAACCCATAACCTGTCGCGTATTTAGTCACACGCTTGTGCCCATGCGCCACTACTGGACACTGTAAATTAAAAATAATATTTTCCTCTAATCTCTCTAAGCACTAAACTCTCTAAACTATTGTATTTTCTTATACTTAAAAATGATCTTTTTATATTATATTCAAACTTAATACATGCTTTCAGAGTGGAAACTCTTATAAATATTACTTTGCAATGTAAATTGTAAATGAATACGTTTTTTAATAAATAATATAAGCTAATTAAGAGCTCTTGTCGTTGTCGCTACAGTACTTGCTACTTTTTCTAACGTTAAAAAGAATTCAATATGAAATAGGTTTTGCAAATGTTGTACAAAAATGGATGTGGCATTATTTATAGTATTTCTTTTACGTACTATTGATTTAACAATAAATAATAAGTATGTTTAATAATAAAAATAATAAATAGTAATTAAAACACTTGAAGAATAAGCTATTTTAACGGTACTGGATTTTCTATCAATTTAGTTGAAAAATAATCACCCATATTCTTAGATTAGTAATAAAAGTCTTTTCTGGTAATAAAAAATGTTAGAGCTTTTGAAGTTTCATCTTTTTTAATCTAAATATTTTTAATATAATCGATGGACTTAAAAATATATACAGAAAAAAAGCCGTATTCAAAATATATAGCTTAGAACATCCGTTACGCCCTTGCACCCTCTTAGAACCCCAGCGCTCTTAACTCCAGAGACATGTCGCATCTTAAAATGTATGTAGATTGGTAAATATAATAAATTGCGCATATTTATCTAGTAATGGTCCCGTGATGGGCGAGGGTGGTAAACGTTACAAAGTGTTCAAATTATTTCAGTTTTTATGAAGCTTTTCCCCTTTTTCTTTAGAAATATAGAGTTTATAGACTGTGCTAAGTGACAAATCACTCAATCCTACGCTAAACGCGGCTTCGCCCGCTTCAACTTATTGTTACATTACGGCCAAAATATTTTCATATATTGTAGCCTATGTGTTATTCTGATGTTTAAGCTTTATTACTGGAACGTGTCCTTTAAATCCGTTCAGTAGTTTTGGCGTCAAAGTGAAACAAACATCCATCCTCACAAACTTACGCATTTGTAATGTTAGTAAGAAATAGATAATTTTTTGTGAAAAGCATATATATGTACACACATGTATGTACATGTATTACACATGTACATACATGTGTGAAATTTAAACACATAATTAACTTGAAGAATATTAGAGTCTAGTAAAGTATATTATACCCCATTTCAACTCAACGCCAACTTTTTCATTTCTTTTTTCAAATGAAGCGAAGTAAACTTTTGCAATATAATTTAGCTCTACCAATTTTATTATAGAAGAGTATTGGGTAATACGAAACAAAATGAAACTATTTGAAATTTTATTACATTCCGATCTATTCTATTGAGAGTACTTAATTTCGAATAATATCAAAAGTTTTACAACACGGTCCAACTTGCGGTTGCAAACTACACTATAAACTGAAAAATATTGGCACAGACCGAAGAATAAATCGGGTTTTATATGTATTTAAGTCAGCAATACGTATACAATGGAAAAATAATCAAAATTTTACATCTGTGTGCCGCTTTTTCATATATTTTGAACGTGAATGGTTGCATCAACATGCGGGAAGTTTATCTGCAGTTATTATCTAATAGTTGTTAGGGAGAGTCTACTAACAATAGAGATGAAACGTAATTGTGATTTAAATTACTCTCATAAATGTTATTGTACCTCGATTTTTGAGGGTTTAATCCGACAAAAATAAAAAAAAAACAAACAAAAAATTCCATTCCAATGATTGCACTTTTAAGTACAGAAAATCACGTAGGTATTCTTCTGTCAAAAGTGTCAAATAAAGCAGAATTACTCCCAATAAGGGTGCCAATTTGGCCCGCGACATGTCAACAGTGTAAAAAGGGCGTTAAAAGAGGGGCCTTCCTTTGAAAAATTGTCAACGTTGATTTGATTAGAAATTTGAATTTACTTATATTTAAACCTGTTATTTTGTTATATATTCAATGTATTTGAATACTATAAGATTAATGAAATATGTAACAGAATTTTACTTATTGGTCTTTAAATTTGAATTTAACAATTAACAAGTGCAATATGAACAACAAAATAATGGTAATAGCTTATATAAAAGCTTCAAATGAAAAGAGACTAAACGAAAATGTATTATACATTTTCATTTGTGAGTACAATAATAATAATAATAATAATCTTTCCTGTCGCCATTCGGACGGTTCCTATCGGAAGCGTTTCACCATTGATTTTTCCTCAAATAATATACTGTATCTCCCAATTCGTTTCATTCGGGTGCATTGTTTCATCTGGCACCCTATTCCACCCTTGCTCTATCCTGTCGCATGGTTCTGAGTGCATTAGTTTCGCTTAAACACATACGGCACGCAGTGCTTTTGGTTTCCTGGACGTCGGTTGACACGTGACTCGTAGTATAAAAGACTCCACGCCTGATCAAATCGCATAGATGTGAAAAGAATTGCCCATATTATATAATATTGTGGGGTGTGTCAGTCCATTCGTATGGCAATGACGTAATTTCGCTAATGATTATTATTACATTTTTTTTTTTTATAAATCTAGAAATTCCAGTTACTATAAATAGTTAGATATAAAATAAATATATAGATGGGATTGAACTGTATATTTTTGATCAGTTTACACGCAAATGCCACTGATTGACCGCCTCGTCATGTTTATTTGGCTATTCAATTTGGTTGTGTAAATTTGTTATTAGTTTCGTGTGTGTTTAGTTTGGTTACGTTTACATTGAATTTTTGACTGTCCACTGATTAGTTTGGTTAATCTAGGGTAACTTTATTTTTATATTTCATAGCCAGTTCTATACATACTATAATTGTTATAAAATTTATACGAGGTAATGTTTAGTTGTAAGAATATAAACATTTCTGTATAACCATACAAAAATATGGCTTATGATTGAAGATTAGAAAATATTTTGTATGAAAAAAAGAGAGCGATGATACACTTACGCTACGTCTATGTCTGCCGCATTAGATAAGCATATAAATCGACTAGATAGCTAATCAACTTTGACGTTTCATGCAAATCTGTTTCGCCCTTTTTTATCTTCAGCTCTTTCATTGTATAACCTGATTAGACGAGCCCTGATAGCACCCTCCTCTATAAGGGTGCTAAATAAGATGCGACGTTTTCCGCCTTAGGCACCTTTGATAGTATTTTTAAAGCTACGTCACGAATTCGAACCTCTCTTTTATTGGTCGCCATTATGATAATTACATTAAGAGCTGTCCGCTGTCGATACTTCGTCTTCTCGAATTTGTTCTGTTGTCACGCTAAGACGTCTGCCTCTTGAATATTGATCAGCTCATTTGCGAAAATCGCACCTATTGTCGACGTGACAGTTTTATTTTACCGAGCCCTCAGCTTATATCTTTCTTAGGTCGCAAATCACATTATGTGAAATTAAAATTGGGTTCACAGATTTTTCGTGTTCTTGTAATATGATTACTGAGAATGGCTGACATTAATTTTTAATTTTCTTTTCAATATATTATTGGAATTTGATTTAATACTAAATTTTTTGTAACGACAATTCTGAGAAAATAAAATATTCTATATATTTTAGAAATGTATAGAATAATAACATCTTAGATGAGACTAGCTAGAGATGAGCTATCAACAGTCACAGCTTGTATACAAAAAGTATGAATACAAATTGTGTTTTTGCAATAATATCAAAACAACGTTCAAATGAAATTCCATTTGCTTGTTCGTTGTATTTCAAACGGTTTCCAGTTGTAAAATAAACAGGTTTTATTTATTTAAAATGTCAAAACGTTTTTTCAGTAGACTTATTTCAATTGTCGATTGTTCGGAACTTTGGTGTGTCCAGCGAGTGTTTTATTAAAAAATTCCAGAATTTTTAAACGAATCTATGTCACAGTCGTTTTGTTATGTTTTTCTATATAACTATTTCAAAACTTGGTTTAGTAAATTATGAAATTTGTTATATTCATACTCGGTATTATGAGTAAGACATTATTATTACAAAAGAATAAAATGTATTTATTTTTTATTTGGAATGTTGAGACTATCGTAGTAAGTTGGCATAACAGTAGTGACTGACTGCAGATGTGACGTTTGTGGGTTCGATTTCCAATTGAAATTTTAATTTCTCCGCTACGAAAGTCAAAGTAGGGTGATGAGTTTCACCAATAAGCAAACAGTTTCTTCATTTGAGAAGAACGCCATAATGAGAGTGTTTTAACACTAGGTTTTTATCTGCGCGAGAGAAAGATCGAAGTTATAAATCTATTAGGTATAAGCTATAAAAACTATATGTTTTATTAATATATATTTATCAACCTATAAGAATGAAGGTACGAATTTTTATTAATGTTCCGTACCGTGATATCTCAATTTTTAATACATTCACCGTAGTGTTAAATTTGTATTTGTTAAATCATGCACAGGAGAATAAAGCAGTGTTCAACAAAAAACTATAAGGGTTGTTCAAACCCTTTTAAAACGTTGTTTTCTTTTTATATCCATCGGAGCGTGAAAATGTAGGCGAATAAAAGCGCCGTGTTAGCGGATTAATGAAATTGAACTGAAAAAATTATAATACATTAAAGGATAATAGCTATAGTTTTCAAATTAAGTTTTTACGTAATGGCTATTGGTTCAAATACAAATAGGGGTAGGAGATTCAATTGATATATAGTATGATATTAGAACAAATAGCTTGATTATATGTAATTATTTAGTACAATCTCAACATTAAAAAATATATTAAGATCTTTTACCAATTTTCTAGAATGTGATGCTCAAATTGCAAGATGTCATATATATAAATAAACCTGAAGAAAATAACGCTAACTGGGCTTTTCTTTAAAAAATATATTATAAAATATAAAAATACTAAAAAATCTACAATACATCCATAAAAACAAATATCCATTACCCATTCCTCAATATTTAATAGTAAACATAAATCAAAACAGTCCAGACCTAAATACCTTCAAAGTAGTGCTAATTTAAATTCATTTCGTAGTATTCAAGCCGTATTTAACTCATACACACCGTTTTTGCTGAAACTTCCTCTGTTTAATGAGCCGCATGCTGGATGGAAGTTTCGCGAAATCTTCCAACATGTTCTACTAACTTCCATATTCTGTATCGTTCATAACTTGTTTCTATGAGTAGATTCTATTTATGTGAATACAAGTTCTTTTTTTATAAATTATCGATTTTTTTTTAATTTTAGTAGAAAAATAAATTATTAAGATGTATGAAGATTTATAAGAGTCGTATTGCAGCGACACTGTATCTGACTGTAAGTCCGACGGTAGCAAGTTCGATTTCCAATTGGGGGAAAAACTTATTTCAATTGTCTCGCTGTGGTAATGAGGCAAGGCGCGGCGATGCTGTCAATTTGAATTTGAATTTTAAGGAAATCACTCTTTACACTGAATTATCTCTATATATTCTGCTATAATACATATACGTGAAATGAAGAAAGTTCACTCACAATTTTGGTTTACTGCTTAAATAAGAATTCTTTAACAAAAGCTACTGAACTTGGTAAAAAGGGTTCTAAGAATAAAGTGAAAACATATAACGTTTATTAAAAATCATATTAAATTTCAAAAAAATCTATATCTATATCTATATATATAATAAAACTGTAAAGGGGGTAAAATCTGTACATTGAATATAAACTAAAAAAAACACTTCAGGGGGACTCAATACAACTAATAAAAGGTAAAAATATGATTTTTGGAATTCTTGTCTGTCTGTCTGTTGTGACTCTTTAACTCAAAAACTACTGGACAGATTTAAATGAAACTTCTTTTGTTGCATAGCTATTAGTCTTCGGCAACATATAGGCTATAATTTATTTTGATAGTCCGAATACCTGATGTGAGACCCTAGCAGCCCGCCTAATCTATAAGAGATATCAATACAACGAATTAGGAAAAGTTATTCAACGTGATGAGCATTTTCTGTTGACATAAAAAAAANTTTTCTTTAAGAAATATATTATAAAATATAAAAATACAAAAAAATCTACAATACATCCATAAAAACAAATATCCATTACCCATTCCTCAATATTTAATAGTAAATATAAATCAAAACAGTCACACGACCTAAATACCTTCAAAGTAGTGCTAATTTAAATTCATTTCGTAGTATTCAAGCCGTATTTAACTCATACACACCGTTTTTGCTGAAACTTCCTCTGTCTAATGAGCCGCGTGCTGTATGGGAGTTTCGCGAAATCTTCCAACATGTTCTACTAACTTCCATATTCTGTATCGTTCATAACTTGTTTCTATGAGTAGATTCTATTTATGTGGGTACAAGTTCTTTTTTTATAAATTATCGATTTTTTTTTTATTTTTAGTAGAAAAATAAATTGTTAAGATGTATGAAGATTTATAATAATCGTAGCGCAACGATACAGTGTCTGACTGTAAATCCGACGGTTGCAGGTTCGATTTCCAATTGGGGCAACGATTTATTTCAATTTCTTCGCTCTGGTAATGAGGCAAAGTACGGCGATGCTATCAACTATTTAAAACGCTATGTCTCGAATAAACAAATAATGGATGGAAAGTGAGGAAATCAGGCTTTACACTGAATTATCTCTACATATTCTGCTATAATACATGTACGTGAAATGAAGAAAGTTCACTCACAATTTTGGTTTACTGCTTAAATAAGAATTCTTTATCAAAAGCTACAGAACTTGGAAAAATGTGGTCTAAGAATAAAGTAAAAATATAAAACGATTAATAAAGTTCATATTAAATTAAAAAATATATATGACAAAGAATGACACTGAAATCAAACTCGACTTTTTCATAAGATTATAATAGCTGTTTCAAATGCAGATCACGATGTTTAAATATAAATTTAGCAAAATTTTATATCATATTTATATTGTTCTTTATATTTTATTATAATAATATAAGTGTATTTTCATATTCCGCATACTTATAGCTGTGTCTAGGGAAATTATATAAGAAAATATAAAGAAAAGTTAAATTACGATACTTTTGCAAGGAGGTTAGATGTTTACTATGTTTGATAAGTGTTACACAAAGGAAATACAAACTATATCAATACAGGATAAAGTAAATAATACGTCTGCCAGCTGTATATCTATTTTATTTAGCCGAGGCCATTGTGGAATAGCACCTGATTGTAAACACGATGGCTTAGGGTTCGATTTCCAATCGGGGGAATGAATTATTGCAAATTTCTTGCTCTGATAAGAAAATGTCACAGAGCACGCAACACCTCGATTTAAATGGGAACAAGGTTTCTATATGTGGGATATAGCATGAAAGTAAAGAAAAGCAGGAAACGGAGAGTTAATAAATGGAAACAGTATAAAACATGAGAAACGCTTTCTTGAAAATAATCAAACAAAATATCTTCCAGTTATGAAATATAAAAATAAATAAAATGCAATTTTGTTCTTTTAAAGTGTACAATTATGTACCTACATGAGAGACGAACGTTCCCGACGTCTTGAAGGATTCTTAAAAAATACACTCACCTACGAGTACAAGCGCACACGTTAATGTTACTTGACTTCTGTGACTTTATAATGACATTTATTTTAATGTTACTCGTATATTCCTTCTAGAATATAATATGTATATTCATTGTAAGTTGTTCTTTATTACATTATGTACGTATTATGTACAAAGGCTAAATTATTTCCATATTTAACAGGTGGTTATATTTCTTTTAGTGTCAAATTTAGTGTCAGGATATATCGTTATCGTTTCATCGAGTGAAACATTCTGATACGATCCCACAGTGCCATGACAGTGTCAATATGGTAATAATAGTAATAAATTTAAATTGATGTATTATTTAAGTAGTCTGTTTTACATGTGTATAAAATAAATATCAACTTATTTGTTCTGGGAAATGAGTAACAAATAAATTACAGTGGCAACACATCGTCGATTCACAAAATAATGCCATTGCATTTAAATTTGGTTCTCGTATTGTGGGACAGTAACCTTTTTCTACGATAACTGATAGGCGGAACTTTTCCAATCAGGAACTGAAAGAAATTTAAATATAAATTGAAACCCCAAATGTTTGTTCAGTAAAAAGTGGTCACTTGGTAATGAAAAGCGACGTGCGTGTTGATTATATTGAAAGACCTTTTATACTTTTTCTTACGTGTATTTATAAATAAATATATAGTAGCTAATATGAAAGTAAACAGAAACAAACAAAAAGATTGATAAAAGAAATTTGAAAAAAGTATAATAGAAGTAATTTTATGTAACTCAAATATAAAACAGCAATAGAGGAAATTGGAATCCAAAATATTTCGGTATATACAAACGTTTGGTTCAAAATAATAAAAAAAATAATATTTGCCCCCATGAAACTAATAAAGCACCTGAGCACCAAAATTGAATATTCAATAAAAAATTCAAAGAAACAAATTAACGGAAAACCACCACCTACAGCCAACATATTGCAAATCGAGTACAATTTTATTACGTGTGCCCGCACTCGTGGAGCAAGATTAAAATACGAAATCCACACAATACGAGAATGAAAAATTTCATAAGGCTGCAATGAAGCGAGCAATTATTTCCCAAGAGTCCCAGTACAGATATGCCGGCTCAGTTCCTAGACTTCCCCTATTTGTCGACTTGATGAAGCGAACTCGTGTGGATTGTATAAATACTTTACGCTGACTGCGATCTCGTTGCCTGATTGTAATAGCATTAATCACTTTTTATTATGAATTTTGTTGTAATATAAGTATGTTTTATTTTTTTCTTTACTCGGGATTCTCTAGAAACTTTAAGAATTTCGCTTGATAGTAGAATTCAATGCGATGTCTATTCTATCATTTAGAAGAACCAGTTCTAACGTACTAAACGAAAATTCTCTATTTAATTCAATTCTTAAATACTTTCTGAAGTATACTCATTAAAAAAACTAAAAGTTTGCCAATAATATCGCAAAATATGTATTGAATTTTCTGCTACGTACTGTAGAAAAGTGTTCGATTTCTGCTGAATGCGCCGAATTTTCAATTTGGCCAGGAATATACGAAATCGGGTTCTATTCAATTGATCTCTAGAAGAATACAATTCAATTTCAAAAAGACAACTCTATGAATTATTTATTATAAGTATCTAAGTGTAATAGTTTATGCGGTAAGCGATACTTGCTATTTTAAAGTTGGGCAAGACACTTTAATTTCCCGGTGGAAGTGAAGGAGCTCATAATTCATAACAAGTTAATATTTTGTCAGTTTGCATTTGTTACGAACGCATGCCTTTGAAGTTTTGCTCCAACTCGAGAACGGTTTTATGCTCCGTAATTAAGAATCTTATTTGAGGCAATTTCCAAATAAATTGGCTTAGAGCTAAATTGATTTTTTATTATTCTAACGCCGTTATTTTAATTGAGCTTATACATCTAATAATTAAATTTTGTTAAATCTTTCTATATATACATTCGACGTTGGAGATTGTATCAAAGAGGCCGTTTCCGTGAGATCAACCAGCGATATATGAACGATTCTTTTGAAGTTCATCCAGGTTTAAAGCTTAAGAAGTTGCTTGGTATCGGATATTCAGTCTACCGTGATCCTTATCTAATTAAAAGCCTTTTTTCATCATATAAATATTCTCTTTAATCTTACAGTAATAATGTTTCTGAAAAGATTAGCTTTGTTGTTATTTATTATTTATATTTTAATAAAAATACATATATATATCTATTGTACTGTAAAGGATAGGACACATGGAAGATAAATAAGAAAAATGATATTGGTGGCATTTAATTACATAATAGAACCAAAATCAATGTTTTTTTTTTCCTTTTGTCTGTTGGCTTGTGCGTTTGTTCATGCTAATGTCAGAAAAGGATTCACTGAGTTAATTGTAGTTTTCCCTATTGTATTTTTAGAAATAATTGTTTTTTTTTTGGCTGAAACTACTTTTAAATGAAGATGTTGTTTTTAAAATGATATTTTGAATAGAAAAAGTAATGTAAAACAAAAAAAAATAAAATGGGTATATGCATAGCAAATTACAGTCCAATTTATAAATGCAGAGAAAGAAATGCCATGGAGCATTACAAAAGTTTAAGAGTTTCACAAACAGATATATATTTTCAAGTACATACATTTATCCTTTTACTTTGAACCGAGCTCTATAAAGGTATACCTGGAAGAGTAATATTATACGATAAAAAATCTCGACTCTCGCATAGACACCAAAAGAAATGTTGACTTTATCTTGAAGTCGTTTTAATAAAATGCTCTACGATCGTTCTTCTAGAGAATATTCCGATAAGTTTCGATAAAGGCTTCGAAGGCGCGGGTTCTGATTTCCTTTCATTTCCTTTTAGGAAACTTAAATAGAACTGAGACTTCCCTGACGACGGGGCACCGAATCAATTATTTGTGTTACAAAACTTTTGTTCGATTTGCTCCGTAATAGAGAAACCTAGTTTTTCTTATCTAATGTAACAAATCTTATAAGTAGTTGTTTTGATAGTTTTATGTTACTTTTATTATTTATTAATATTTAATATTAGATATAGTTTAACGAATACCCTGTTACTAGTTATTAATATATATTATTAAATACTGCAAATATGATATAATATGTCTTTATTTAATTAATGCTTTTAATAACTGGCCACGTGTAACTGATTCTTTTCAGATTTATATAATTTTAATTTAGAGCGGTTTTTGTTTTGTGCGCAAGTGATATTAAATACAAAATATTTCATTGTCCGAGTAGGAATCGAACCCACAACTGACGCGTTTACAGTCGCTTCTTTGCGTACCTGTGCCACGACGGCATCTAATTATTCATATTTTAAAATAAAATAGAAAATAATGATAAGTATAATAGCATTAACAAGAAAAGTTATTTTCATAAAACAAATGGAAATACAAATTTTTATATTTGTTTGACGATCGTGCTCAGTTTGCTAGGATTTGTGCCATGCGTGCGAATCATAGTGCTGAGTGGATTATTTAGTCTCAACGAGCGGTGAAAACGTATATACCTATACAATATATTTAATTAATACGTACTAAATTATTTTTTTATGTTTTATATTCATATTCTTGTTCTTTTTTAAAATACCAGGGTATCTTCTGTTGTAAATAAATTCACTTTTAATGAAATTAGTTTTAAAAGCATTATTAGTTATAGATACAAAATAATTGTGTCAGTC
Organism: Heliconius cydno galanthus; assembly: GCA_036379175.1. NCBI lineage: Eukaryota > Metazoa > Arthropoda > Insecta > Lepidoptera > Nymphalidae > Heliconius > Heliconius cydno. The sequence goes on from JAKRZM010001226.1 coordinate 124,643, forward strand.
TACATAACCCATATAAATAAAAAAAGACAAATATTCTAAAATTCTTCCATTGGCAATGGGAGCGGTGATTCCCTCTTCTTTTAAGCAGTCAGTCAGTATGTCTATAGATATATTTCTCTTTGAGTAAATGTTACACTTATTTCTACATAAGTTTTGGATTTATTGATTGTTTAGAACTTCATGCATAAAGGAGAATAGGTAGAGGAAACCTAGTAGTAAGATACTTTGTTCCTCACGTTCAACCGAACTTTCGAGTCATGGCTAGTTGATTGGTGGAACGCCGGCCGCGCTGTCTATTACCAAAGCAAGGATAAAATATTTAATAATTGATTCCCACGAGTGGAAATCGAACCCACAACTGTTGCGTTTGTCATTTCAGATGTACTTAATATACTCAAAGAAAAAGAATAAAATAAGAACAAAAGGCAACAATTTAAGTTATAGATGCAGTATAACTTGCCACTGGCTCATCAGCAAATTGTAGACTACCTGTATTACTACGGGGACCAAAGTTTTGGCGTAAAGCTCAACTTCTGACACAAACTTGTGATTTTCATTAAATTTCGTCTTTAATTTTAAATTATCATCTTTAGTTACTCCCCTAGAGCAGATACTGTTCTTGATCTTGTTATTATTGACATTTGAATGTTAATAATAATTTATATTATATATGTTTGCAAAAGACGAATGTACTCATTTGCTGTACAAACCTCATTTCTAGTATTATGATCTCGAGCGATGCTTCTTACTTGTCTTCTTACATCTGCAAAGCTTACTGCACAAAATAAAAAGTACAGTGTGAAGCTAAGATGAGAAATTAAATACAATAAAATTGCAATAATCTTGCATAATAAATTTGAACATATATTGGATACTTTAGGATAACACGTAGAACTGTAGGTTGTCAATGATAATAAAAAGAACGGTAAAGAAAAGTAAAATAAAATGTCAACGACGTATTCTATAATGGCTTAAAGAATAGTATTACACATTTATAGTGTCTTACCAGATTTGAATTGATAGACTACCTGCAACTTAAAGTGAATAAGCAGCGACGCTCAGACTGCCATACAAACTTTCAACTTGCAAGATTTGCGAAAATACCAGCTTTATTTTAAAGGCAGGTGGACACAGTTGTCACATGTTTCTAATATATTTTTTAACCCTGTCTTCATATACAGGGTAAAACAAGAAATACTAATATACATACGTATACAAAATAATGAGCTTGTTAAAGTTAAAGTAAAACTAAAATTAGTGATTAGTAAAGCGATGAACGACGGCTGTTGAATGATTTTTTCTTTTTTCTTTCATTATTCGTTCTCCGCTTTATGTCCAAAACACGTACTGTGTAACAGAACTTAACGCCTTACTTCGTCTAACAGAGCTTGAAAATGAAAATAATTCATTTACCCTGATGAACACCAAACCACCTTTACTATGAATACTCTCTCACTGCGCTACGATGGCTTCGAATAAGTTTTTTTGAGAGACATTGCATGTTGAGTTGCAGAATTTAACGCTGTGCTTTACCTCATTACTAAAGCGAATATTTCATATTCTCGATTGGGAATCGAACTCATAATCTACCGTGTTTACATTCGCACAATTATGCTCCTGTGCCAGGAAGAGCATCGATAATAATAAGTTATATAATTTTCAAATTTATATTCGTATTCTAAATTATAGTGTAGTCTTAGTTTTAGAATACGTAGCACTTACACTAGCTTCTAAAGTGGATTTAGAGACACCTTCCATACGTTGTAGGTTGTTAAGAATTTATTTTTATATGATTTAAAAATTATATTTGAATAGATTTTGCATATTTGTTCGTACTTTATTATTATATTATTGTATTCTTTGTTTTTAAAATTAGTTGACTTATTCTATAATAGATATTAATTATTTCTAATTTTGTAAAAAATTGTCAAACTGTGTAAGGAATATGTTTAAAGTTAATCAAAACCAAAGTAAGCTTATCTGTTATTTAGTAATGAGTCGCTATTTCCTTATTTCATCTAATCTTCATTCTGTATCCGTCTTTCATCTAATCTTCATTAAAGTTAATGTAAATTAAAGTCATCTTATTTATTTACTTAACAACAAAATATCTGTATGTATGTACATTGCAATTAGCTAGCGCGTAGCTAGAGGCAATTTGGAAGACGTTTACTTCGTAGGGGTGACAAATATAGTTACAAATAAGTAGTGTTCCTATTTATTTGAATTGAAATATTTAAACTTTTAAGCATTACTTATAGGTACTTTAATAGGCTATCGGGCGCAGCAGCACAGCGTCTGGTCGTAAAGATGACGGTAGTTGGTTCGATTCCCATTCGGATCTACGACTCTACACGCCATGCCTTGAAAATTACGCTTAGTGCCTTAATTTGTGGGAGCAAGAGCATAAAGTTAAAAAAATGAAGAACTGAGACCAAGAATCGCTTTATATTTTATAGTAAGCTAGAAATGTCCTTTTTTATAAAAAATGTAGATGAATAAATTCGTAATATTAAATTTCTACGTCCGACATGAGGTTAAAAAAAACTATACTATCAAAACTAACAAACTGACATAACTTTCAAAATTAAGTCTTGTTTTTTTAAAAAAAATGGTATACTTTAAAATTACAAATTGTGCCAACCCTATTACTATACTTATCTGAATGATAACGATTATTGGCGTCTCTACAGCCTTAGCTTGAATTCGCTGCTCAAATTCTCTACGCCACTGGATTCTAAGGAAGTTGGTACTTTCCAGCAATAACAATTACTGGGAACATTTATTGAAAATAACAAAAAACACTTACTTTTTTAGTGTTTCATAATAAAGAATCTTAAAATGTATTGCTGTATACATTTAATATGGTTTTCTTTTGGAATTGTTTTGGAATGCAAACAATAATTCCAGTAAATAAGTAGTTTTGGAGTTTATCTAATATAAAAAATATATACCTTTTTAAAAATATCAAATATTGTATAAATTGTTTAGTTTAAGATTTGATTTTTTATTTTATATTGCGATTAATATTAAAATGGTCATCACCATTTTAATATTAATCGCGTAAAATATCATCATATTATATTGTATTTTCAAATATAATAGATATACCTTTTGTAAACAGATATTATGTTAATGAAACGGATAAAATGCTTATTGCGATGTATTCGATTCGATCACATTGTTACGATTTTTGACTCCAGGTGTATCTGTAAAAGGCAATCAACGATACGAACGATATATTTACAATCGATATGACAACTATTTTGTGTAGTCACGTTTTTAATCTATTATAAATTAAATAGATTTATAAAGGTGTCGCATCAGCACAGTATCTAACAGTAAATGCGACGGTTATTGGTTCGGTTCTTACTAAGGTAATGAGTTTGTTATTTTTTTCGCTCTGGTAAAAAACAAAGCATCGCGTGTTCCACCACTCCCCATACAATTACCTAAATATATAGAATATGCTTTAATTAGGTTGACTTTACTAACGACTGTCTAAATATGCATATATTATTTCCAAACTAGAATTTTAACAAATTCTGAGAACATGTCTGTGAAATGGTAAGGTCAATTTTCAGTGCACCAAACATATACAATACATTGCGGCACGTATTCTCATGATCTAGTATCACCAGAATGCAATAAATTCTTGTTTAAAAGGCAATTTATTGAGAGATGTTGCTGCTTTAACTATTAACCACAATTATTTCAAACCCTTTCTGCTATTACATGTGCCCATAAAATTGGTATTTACCTAAGTTAAATGATAGAGATAATTGATATAAATGGACGTTTTCAATTAAAATTAATTGATAGTAGAGCAAGGAGGGCAAAAAGATCATGTGTTTAGTTCTTTTAAAGTTACTCTAGAAATAGGCATAGTAACTGCAATATAAAAATTAAATCCAAACCTATATTATAAATTCGAAAGTAACTCTGTCTGTCTGTCTGTCTGTCTGTCTGTCTGTCTGT
>JAKRZM010001227.1:0-21008 GCA_036379175.1 Heliconius cydno galanthus
GCACATAGCAGGATAGGGAAACGAAAACTGGAAACCTAGTGTTAAGAAACCCTATTAGTTTTAAAATGTTAAAAATTTTTAAAATATAGCATTATCTTTTGCTAAATGATAATTCTAAGTAGTTGACATAGCTTGGTAAGATCGTATGGCTTAGTGATCAGAGTACTTGGACGGTTTCCAAGAAGCACTACTTCAAATCCCGATAAGTATTTTTTTTTTATACGTTTTCTAAAAAATATTTACCATTAATTCAGTTATCTTTTATAAACAGTTTTAACTTTGGCACGCAGTTACCCAAATCATCTATTTACATTCCTAACCTGTCGATCCATATTTCAATTTTACAATCGGTCACCAGTAAAAAAGGCGTTTCTAATACGAGGCGTTGTACCGAATACGCCATGAAATTTAAATCAGGCCACCGATTTCCAATAGCAACGGCGTACAATGGACCAACTTTGTTGTAGAAACAATTTTGAGTTTACGACTACGCGACTATTAGTTCCAAAATATTACTCGAGCCAATAGAAGAGTCCAAATTTTGAACGAACCTGTTATCGACGTTTTTTTCATAAAAAACTTTCGAGCCCATAGTACTGGGAGCTAGAATACTTGAAATGGTATATAAACAAGGGATTTTTTTGGTCCAACGATCCTCTCGGTTCGATTCAATTGTATAAATGAACTATTATTTTGTTTCGTTCTTTAACATTGCAGTTCTGGGGTGTTTGGAAAATTTTAATATGGATTGTAATACTAATACTATTAAATAATATATTATCATAAATGGTAAAAAAATGTGAGGATGGATGTTTTTTCCATTTTAACGCGGGAACTATTGAAAGAAGATTTGCAGTAGTATAGATTATACGCCAGAATAGCACACACTATTTATGTAGAGATTTTGTTTAATTAGGTTATAATATTAAAATAAAGTAAAGCGGGCGAAGCCGCATTTGTGTCTCACCTACCAATTCTCATCTTACCGACCAATCCTACTTCTAACATTAGTAGGATAACAATTCTTAAATAGTATCTAATTGCAATAAATCAGTTACGTTATACAAAATCTAGATAAAAGTTTAGCTCTACAACATTTAAACGACGCGTTCGTTGAAAGCTTCTTTACGATTTCATTGTGTAAAGCTGTTATTTCACAAAATTATCCTTTCGACGGGCGCGGAATGTCCCGAGATTTTATAGGGGGAATGAAAATTTTACAGCAAGTGGGGGATATGGAGTCATGACACCATTTTGTTTGCACAAACGTGTTAAAGAATTAATAGTCACTTCATTGTCAACGATGAAGCGCAATTGTATAGCGTTTAAATGTAAACATCCTGTAACCCGCACGTAGCAGGAGGCAGAGAGAACGTGGGTACCTAGTGTTAAGATAATCCTTTTCCATTAAGACACTTCCGTCCCCCAGTTTCCGTTGAATTCTGGAGGCATTCTGTGTTGAGTGACGGTATTCAATGTCGCGCTTTGATGATGGTTATTAATGAAATTATTATCATTTTCCTGCATTTGGAGTTATCTAGGCGTTGTGTTTCGCCACTCAAAATGTAAAATCTTGATTTTGAGCGGAAAGTGGAGAATGTAGCAATTAGGCATTTGTACTTATTACGCGATTAAAACTTTATGCACCACTTCATCTCAAAAACGTCTTTAAAAATCTTCTTATAAATACCCCAAAAATAAACATTTTTTTTATAAAAACATGTTGAAATCTCATAATTATAACATATTTAGAATTAACCATAAAAAAATCATAATTTTTATTAATAGTAAATTAAATTTAAATCATATGAATCAGTAAAAAGTCTGCCTTGTCTTTTGAGCGCACAAACCAATCCAGATAGGTGTTGATAATGTAAGGTCGTGGCTCACACAAAAATCCTGCAATCTCTCCAAACGTATTTCAAGTGATCTTTCAACCTGGATTTACGACAAATTCGAGTGAAAGGGTCTAGGGTACTGTTAAATATACTAAAATGTTCTTAATATTCTATTTAGAATAGTTACAACTAATTGGTTTGAGATAGCAGTGGACTTTTTTTAGTAGTTTCGTACTGTATTCCTCTTATAGAAAGGTTGGCAGAGGGAACCTAGTCTCCGTCCCCCACTCACCGCCTCATTTTCACAACATCGTGTGTTGTGTAGCAAATTTCAACAGACATATAATTTTTTGTTAGAAATTCTAAAAAAACATAAATAGGTACATACGTGAGCAGCAATTGATTTAACGATAAGAAAATATTAATATAGAAATAAATTTATCAATTACATTTATGTATGTATAAACTTAATTTCTCCACTAAAACTGATCTACCTTCATTATTTCAATAGTCTAATATATACCAAATAAATATAGACAAAAAAAAACATTTTTCCACAACAAAAGCTAAACAACCCAGTATGGGCCACTCCCAATTTACAAGCAATAATTTTGGTCACTATTCAAATTCAATGTAATTACACCATCAATTATACACAGATTATAGGTTATGGAGATGGAGATCATATCAGATGACAGCCTTGAGTCAATAATGTTTGGCAATTATATGCTTAGTTTGTTATCGTGTTGATTTATAATGTTTCAACTTTGTAATATACCCTATATTGGGGGGGTGGTAGAGGGTTTGTTTATTGCTGGTACAGACATGTGTTAGATATATTATATAGAGAAAATTATAGTGTATTAAATATATTAAGGCCAGTTGTGGCTCAGAAGCGCAAGCGTGTGCTATAAACCCGACAGGTTGAGGGTTCGATTGCCATTCGTGGATATGAAACAGCGCTCTGGTAACGAGGCAAAGCGGGACGTTAAGTCTGGAGAAGAATTAATAAAATGTCATTATACAATAAATTATAATTTTAATAACCCAAATTACTACAAAAATCACAACAAAACCTGCCAATACACATTGATTTCAGCAAAAACACTACTAGAATATTCTTGTCAAAAATCAAATATCCTTTGGCAACTAGGAAATTCGGACTGGAGCGAACGGCTACGAACGGTGTTGTTAGATTTAACCGGAACAGAGGCAAAAAGGGCGCATTAATGGATTTCTCATGTCCAATTGCAAGGTAGATTTGTAGCATGCAGCTACGAATTGGCCTCCGCCAATTACCTAATTGATTACCTTAAATAAACGCGGTTAAAATAGCAAATAGAGGATTTTCTGGTTTAACTTTGAAATATTTTTCTTTATTCTGGTCGTTTGTTTGTTATTTTAATTCTAAAATGTTTTGATTAATAAATAACCTAATAGTATTAGTTATGACAATTAACATTTATTTTTAAGAAAGAATAATCATAAAAAAGCTACAATTGTATATGAATTTTTATAATGGCTTTGAAAACTTATTGTTTTAAAAATTAATAATTCTAAACTATTCTATATTAAGAGCAATTTAATGTTTCTTTAATTCTTAGAACACACAATTATACAAAATCCTAATAAACAACACAAAAAGTCCACAAACAATAAAACAGACCTGGACAAGAACCATTCCTTCATCACAAACGTAAAAAGGAATAACTAATTCAAAACAAAATCCTGAACAATGTCTATCTACATTCGCAGTTCAAACAAGTTAGACACTTGGAGGCCTGCTTTCTGAAAGTTACAGACGTGGCCTTATCATTTTGAGTAAGACTTGAGGCCCCTGTTTCTTAGGAAACGGTAATTGCCAGAGAAGTGATTTATTTGAAGAAGCACTGATAGTACAAGTTGACGTCTTTGAAGAGTGTAAATTAGATTTTAATGTGGAATTCTGTCTTTTACTTTTGTCACTTAATGCCATTTTGATCTTTGTCTTTGGTTTGGAGTTTGGAGTTTTTGATTGTTGCAATTGTTTGTGAAATGGTAAAAGTGGCTTTTGGTTAGATGGTCTTTGTGTTCATGTATATATTAAGAGGTTATATTAGTTTAGTGGCAATTTCTATTTAAAATTACTTTATTCATATTCATTAGTATATTATTTTAGCTTTGTAAAGGAAACTTGGGAACCTAATGTTAGGTTATTTTGTTTGTATTAAAACACTTTCGTCCTACACTTTCGACCGAATTCTCAGGTAATTACGTGTTGAGTGGCGGAAATCAACACCGCGCTTTCCAAACAAATCAACACAATCCAAACGTCGCGTTAAGAGTGGCATGTTTGTGCCCCTGACCCACGACGACTTCATTAGTAAATTAGTACATGAAAATATTTAAGCCCGCGTGTGCTTGCTACAACATAAAAGATTTCTAATAAAAGGGTAAATATTTTTTTTTATAGATTTTCTAAATAAGTATGGAATAGCATGTAAAAAATCGTACAAATATTCCCGATATTATTATTAAAAAAAAACAAAACAAGCATACACCAAATACCGTTCTACACACAAAAATAAAAACACTCAATCGCAAAACCAGAACTAAATTGCTATCTAACTAGAATTCCATCAAAACAAAAAATCTGACTTTCAAAGCATATTTTTACAATACAAAAATTTTACAGCATTTTTGAAATAACACTTTACTATTATATAGCATACAAGCGGACGCGCGCAGCTTCGCTAGCTTATTTAGGGGTGAATTCTAATAAACCATGAAACATGTGTTCAATGAAATATTTTTAAGAGTCGAAATTTCAAATTTTATAAAAATCGGTGGCGATTTGAAGATTTTTCTATACAAACTTTCAACCCCTTATTTGCACCTTTAGGGGTTGAATTCTAGAAAACCATGAAACATGTGTTCAATTAAATACTTTTAAGAGTCTGAATTTCAAATTTTATAAAAATTGGTGCCGATTAAAAAAAATCGATACAAACTTTCAACCCTTTATTTGCACCCTTAGCGGGAGAATTCTAGAAAACTATGAAACACGTATTCAATTAAATACTTTTAAAAATCTAAATTTCAAATTTTATAAAAATCGGTGCCGATTTAAAAAAATTACAACCCCTATTTCACCCCTTTAGGGTTATAATTTTTTAAAATCCCTTCTTAGTGGATGTCCAGATTACGAAAGTAAACATCTGTCCAAATTTTTACGTTTCTACGCACAGCGGTTACGGCTGTGCGTGCGTCTTACCTCAGTCAGTGAGGACAAGTCCTTTTATATATATAGATTATTTGGAAATACAGACGAAAACCTAAAAATAACAGGTGAAAATTGAGGCCACTCGTGGGGCAGGGGCACAAGGTCTGATTATTCAATATTTCATATACTCATTTCTTCGCGGCGTTCATTTCCGCCACTCAAATAAATTCCTTCGGAAATCAGCAGAAAATGGAAAATGGAAAACTTAACACTAGGTTCCGTTTGCCTACCCTAATTGCCTGATTTTTTTTATAGTACAGTACCTATTTGAGAATACAGGGGAAAATTAAAATAGCCTCCCGAATTATCGCTTCGCCCCACAATTTGTAGGATCGGACCGGAATTACGACCCAGAACACCGTATATTAAGCAGCGGGTGTTCATCTGTAACGTTAAGCTCACATCCGGATATAAATGCCCTCCGCTGCTATCAGATTCTTTAAGATTGTTGCCACATTTAGCTAGAGTTTGGCCAATATTTCGTTGGTATTTCTATTTATTTCTTCTGTTTTTCGGTATTTTATTATTTATATATATATATTTTTTAATATTCTATTGGATTTTTTGTACAAATATTTTGCAATGATTTTTTTTATTTTATTATTTATAAATAAAATGGTTAGGGATTCGGTTCCCATTCAGGGGAATAAATTATTTTAATTTCCTTGCTGTGGTTAAACATTATTAATGTAACTGTAAATGATTATAAATTTTTTTTGTCCCACTTTTGGCGACAGAATCCCTCTTTTTTACTTAAAATGTTTAAAAATCTCGCTTGTCACCGAGATAAACAGACATAAACAGAATTTAGTGTAACTCTTTGTTACTTAAAATTCAATTGATTATTTTGATGTTACTTACTATTTAAAAGGTATCGACCCTTAAAAGGTTGACAGGGGTACCAGTAACAGAATATTGTTGACAGTTTGTGGGTATTGGGTACGGAACCCTACTATTATAGCCCTACTCAATAAATGGACGGAATTTCAAACTAAATTATTAATTAAAACGAAGCTTACCTTGCCCCTTGACATTGGGTTACGAATGACGAAAAATAATATCAGTATCACCGGATTTTAATTTGTAATGTTCTTTGTTTCGGTTCACGCTGTATCCTGCACACAGCAGGTTAGGCAGAGGCAACCTAGGAACGTAGTGGCAAGACTCTCCGTTGCTATTAAAATACTTCCGTTCTCCACTTTACATCGCATTGAGGCTTTGCGTGTTGGGGAAACTCAATGCCGCATTTTTCTTCGAGGAAATGAAAATAATAAATATTTTATTTCCTCGACTGGGAATAGAACCCACAACCTACCGCATTTACAGTTAGACTCAAAGTCTCTTTCAAAAATAACTATATTTCTATACACACATAATATTTCTTACAATATAAAAACACTCAATAGCTCGTTCCCTAACAGCATGGGATCTCTCGTTAAGCAGTTCTTTATTGTTGGAACATTTTTCACAACTCCCACGGAACCCCACTGGGGGCATCTTAAGTGGTTTTTCAAGTTGCGCTCGAAGTGACTTATTTCCTGTATTTATACTGTAAATAATGTAAAATCATAATAATTATATTTTCATTTAAGTTAGCGACAACATGGGGATTAAAATATTATTGTAAGTTTTATATATTCAACGTATTTGAACAGGTTTCACGGTAGGCAAAGGGAACCTAAAGTTAAGACAAAATTGGGGGGGTGAATGGAGAACGGATTCCCCACTCCCAATTTTTGAAACATTACGTGTAGATAGCGGAGCATAACGCCGCGCTACGTCATGTTACCATAGTGAGAAATAAAAAATAAGCCGAGCTGAGACACTTATATATATAAATCTCTCCGACGTAGTATTTTTTAAATAATAAACTTTCTATACGTAACAACTCGTTCTTGTTTATTAGGACTTACATAGATATTTTTTTTAAGTGAAGCATTAAGCTATAATTAAGTTCTTTTTTAAAAAATATATTATTCGATGTTTGTAATTTTCACATAACTAAACCGCACCAATCCCTTTCCTTCTAAACAAAAAGTTATGGCAATAATTATAAGGGTATATAAACAATGGTACCATATTTCTAAAAGAAATATTTCCCATAAGTTCTAAATAGTGTTTCTCAGTAGGCTATAAATTAGATGACTACACGCTGTGATGTGGATTGCGAGGTTTTATTTTCTTTTTTTGGATGCAAAATGATTATGAATTAAAGATTCTATAGAATTTAGTTTATTAATACAATATGAAATAAATATAAAATAAAATAAATCAGCTTCACGCTGTATCCCGCATACATCAGGGTAGGCACAAGAAAACATAGTGTTAAGTTACTCCGTTCTCCACACTCCGCAGAACTTTTCGAGAGCTTTTTGATGTCAGAGCGAAGATATTAAAATTTTAATAAATCATAATCGAAGTGAACGGAATTAACACTAGGGTCCCTCTACCTACCTGTATGCGGGATACAGCGTGAAGCTGATTTAATAAAATTTATAATTTTAAAATACAAAACTAAAACTAAAAACCACAAAACAATTAAAATTACACCCCAATGGGAAACAATTCTGTTATCATTGCTTTATATTACGTGTTCCATTCAACCACTCAAAGACCACCACTGCTACAATGTTTATATACAGGATTATTGCTGATAAGCACCATCACGAAATACTGTTAGATACCACCGCTGTATGATAGAGCCTGAACTGATGAAAATCTGAAATTATTTGTGGGAGAGGCTTGAAATATATTTTGTAATTATATAAAAAGAAATTAAAACCGGTCAAGTGCGAGTTGAAAGCGTCTACGAACAGTTCTGTATCATTATTTATAAGAACGACAAAATATAATTTGTTGTATATATGGGAGTGTAAATAATTGTTTTATTTTAATTTAAATATTTAATTTGATTTAAATATTTAATTTATGACGAATTCACTGCCTTAAAATAATCTAGGATTTCAAATTAATACATATTTAGGATAGCGGAGAGTTCTCTTAACTCATCTATATATATAAAAGGACTTGTCCTCACTGACTGAGGTAAGACGCACGCACAGCCTTAACCGCTGATGGTAGAAACGTTAAATTTGGACAAAAGTTTACTTTCGTAATTTGGACATCCACTAAGAAGGGATTTTGAAAAATTTGAACCATAAAGGGGTGAAATAGAAAAAAATTTAAATCGGCACCGATTTTTATAAAATTTGAAATTTAGATTTTTAAAAGTATTTAATTGAACACGTGTTTCATCGTTTTCTAGAATTCTCCCCCTAAGGGTGCAAATAAGGGGTTGAAAGTTTGTATAGGTTTTTTTTAAATCGTCACCAATTTTTATAAAATTTGAAATTCAGACTCTTAAACGTATATAATTAAACACATGTTTCATGGTTTTCTAGAATTCACCCCCTAAGGGTGCAAATNGGAGCTAATTGTTCTTTTGTTTTGGAAATTTAAATATATTATTTTGAATGGAACTGTGTTACCGGATGAATCTTAGATAATTAGACTTATACGTTTTTGGGAATCTAACGATACGAACACTTTGGAGTAATCCGTAGTCACGGGTACGTAAAAAGCGGGCTCGAAAATGTGTAAAACTACCAAAATCAAAGATTTTCTTAAATATATTTTTGGAAATACGATAAGAATCGTAACTTTCTTTATCTTAAAAAAATATTCTAGAAAATTAATTTAATTCAATTTTAACCGACTTCTGTAAGAAAAGGAGGTTATCAATTCGACTGTATTTTTTATATAATTAAATAAACACGCACATGTCCCATCAAAATTATTTATGAATACAAATTTTCCAAAAGGAGAAATCAAATTCCAAGCCAATATCTTTCCAACTATATTATTACAAAAAAACCTCATGAATTACCAATTTAATGATACTTATTAATGATAGTTCAAATTAATGATAGCAAATTTGAAAAACAGGACAGAATGTCCTAATAGGGTCCCAAGTTCCCTCTGCCTACCCGCGTACAGTAATATCAAATATTGCAAAATTAATTTAGAAACACTATCAAAATCAGCAACTCCACTACCAGATAACGTGAGAAACATACACTTGCCGTACATTCAATATTTAGATGATAAAATTGAATGCTTCCCTGTTACGTGACTCGAGCCACTAGCATTAGATAACATACGATACGCCGCGCCGTAGCGAATGCATAAAATATTTATATAACAAATTCTTACTTGCTTATTTGAGAAGTTTCTATTTAAATTGTATTAGTAGTGAGTAAAGTATTAAATACAGAAGCCAGAAGCCAGAAGAATCGCGACGGCTATGGGTTCAATTTCAAATTTAAAATTATAATGAAAAATTGAATATTTTCATTTCTTAGCTCTCGTGTAGAGGGAAAGCGCGGCGTTGAGATCCGCCATTCAACACGCAATGCCTTCAGAATTCTGCGGAAACTGGGAAGCAAAACGTATTAACACTAGGTTCCCTTTATCTACTCGGGATATACCGGGAAGCTGACAAAAGAAAACATTTTAAACATTCAATCACCCCAAAACGAAATGGTTTCCACAACCTTTCATTTCACCATCCCAAGCTCCCAGAAAATGTCCATCCCATAATATAATTTATTAAATAGAACATGTTATATACCTGTTCTAGGTAAATACTCTGGAAGACGTTCAGAGTGAAGGACTATGTTTGCCCATACCAGATATTTGCTTTCTACTATGAGGTAGTGCAATTACTGACACAAGTGGATTTGTAAGGTGTTTGTTAAGTATCAAGTGTAGAACTTTATGTATTAAAGCTTATACGTTATATGTGAATTTAGTAAGCGACGGTTCTGGGTTTGATTCCTACTTGGGGTTTAATTAATTTAATATTTTTACATTACCACCACTTAACACGTAATGCTTCCAGAATTCCGCGTAAAATGGGCAAGGGAGTGCCTTAAAACTAGGTTCCCTTAACTTTGCCTATCGTACTCTGTGCGGGATACAGCGTAAAGCCAAACAAAACATTTCGCAATTAATTATTAGCTATAGAAAATGCAATAGAAAGAAGAGGAGTAAACGAAGAGTTTTAAAACTAGGTTCTTTTTGCCTATATTGATAAGCGGGTTAATGCGTGAAACAGAATAAGTTGTCAATATGGCGCAGTAGTACGGGTTATGGGGCATACTTAATTACTATTTTTTATTAAAAAAACACCAGGTAAAAGCACAATATATAACAAAGTAAAAATTCCACGTTATAGACAAACACAAATCGACAGTTTCCAAGTTAAACTGCGTTTTATAATCCGAAACAACTTTTATTCGATGATCAATCTCTTTGAAATTGTTTTATTTAAAGGTATACAAGTATTCGAGAAATAGCAAGCGTTCCGCAGGCTTTTCCCGGACGGGAAAGTTTCAATGGGATTGTATTGGCTACCAACCAAGTTTGGAACTAAATCTGATGAGTTCTACTTTAGTTTCGACTGGCGAGGTATGATGGGCGATGTACTAATATTTTTTCGTTGATATCTTCAATCAAAAGTTGGGTTTTGTTGAAAAAAGGATTAAAAATGCTTTTATTTTTTATGAGTTTTTCACTTGTACTTGAAAAGCGCACCATTGTCCATACTGAGGACGTGGTAGCGCAGTAGTACAAGCTTGCGTCTGTAAAGGCGACAGTTGTAAGTTCGATTCCCACTCCAGGAAATGATATATTTAATGCTTTTATTTTAGTAATGAGGCAATGCACGGCGTTGAGTTTCAGGGCCTTCGGAATTCGGCAGAAAATTAGAAACGGAGTGTTTTAACACTAGGTTCCCTTTGCCTATCCTGCTGTGTGCGGGATACAGCGTGACACTAAATAAAAATAAAACACCTTGTTACAACAAATTTCCTTGGCTTACTATTTGATTTTATTTTACAAACTTAAACCATAGTTTTTCATATCCCATATCGAACTTCCCTATGGAATGCTAGAACAGTTTCAAAAGTCACCAACTTTAGTGTTAGATATTGTACTCTGAATATATTAAAAAGAAGAATAATTATTGAAGCAACTATTGAGAAAGAAGATTGTAAGTTTCAAACAACTTCGAAACGATACTATAGTGAAGTACTTACAAGTATTACAGGTACAAGTTAATTTGTAGTTTTCTTTTTATACTTATTGAAAGATATAGCATTATAGGTACATTTATTTGATATATTTATATGATTTTTTTTTATTTAGAATTTATAGTAATTGTGTTTTTAGTTACTGAAATAGTAATACTGATTCTGATGGACGATTGTTTATAATTAAGAAAATATATTAAATACAATAAAAGTCGTGAAATAATATAGAAACTTTTTTCAATGTACTGTAATTTTTTTGAGGGTTCCGTACCTGCCCAAAAGGTAAAACTTGACTCTTTTACTAAGATTCCGCTGTCCATCCGTCTGTCTGTCCGTTTGTATCTCATAAACCTTGATAATTAAACAGCTGATATTTTTGCAGGTGATGTTTTTTTATTGACAACAAATACTATAAAATAGAATAAAATACATATTTAAGAGCGCTCCCGTACAAAAAACGTATTTTTTTGCCTTTTTATGAATGAGTAGGAATCGAACCCATCCAAAATTGTATTCATAAACAAACAAACTAAGAAACTGATATTTTATTAGAGACGAAGTTCCACCGAGTTCATTTGACCAAAATTAGTTTATAGCCGTTAAATCTATTACTGGCGGGTTGCGCCACGCTTTTATTATCCTTTATTATTTGATTAACGTCCCTTCGTGTTGTCGTTAGGCGGTATACTGTTTAGTTATCCCGTAATATATACCGGGTTTGAAGATTGTGAATATTGTATAATTTGTTCTAGGTTACTACTATATAGGTATCTCTATCTCCACCTCAAAGGCCGGCAACGCACCTGTAGCTCCTCTGGTGCTGCACGGGGTCGTGGGCGGCGGTGATCACCATCAGGTGACCCGAACGCTCGTTTGCCTTGTCCTTTTTCCATAATATAATATTAGACTTGACATTTGAGGTCAGGTACTTGTTTATTAGCCAAACGCGACTATTTGTGAGCTTACATTTTCATTTGTTAAATATTCCATTTGCCCGAGTGGAAATTTAAAAGTGGGAATTCCAAATTCCCTCTGTANTAGAAACGGAGTGTTTTAACACTAGGTTCCCTTTACCTATCCTGCTGTGTGCGGGATACAGCGTGACGTTAAAAAAAAATAAAACACCTCGTTACAACAAATTTCCTTGGCTTTCTATTTGATTTTATTTTACAAACTTAAACCATAGTTTTTCATATCCTATATCAAACTTCCCTATGGAATGCTAGAATAGTTTCAAAAGTCACCTACCTACTTTAGTGTTAGATATTTTACTCTGAATATATTAAAAAGAAGAATCATTATTGAAGCAACTATTGAGAAAGATTGTAAGTTTCAAACAACTTCGAAACGATACTATAGTGAAGTACTTACAAGTATTACAAGTATAAGTTAATTTGTAGTTTTCTTTTTATACTTATTGAAAGATATGCATGTAGAAAATATTATAATTATATTGTTTTTTCCTCTTTTTCACAGATTCACGCTCTTTCCCGCATAACGCAGGAGAAAAGGGAACCTTGTGTTGTGTGTGAAGTCCCCAGTAGAAATCGAATCTAGTCGAATTGTATAGTAGTACTAGTTCTGATGGACGATCGTTGATAATTAAGAAAATATATTAAATACAGGAAAAGTCGTGAAATAAATTAAGAAACTTTTTTCAATGTACTGCAGAATTTTTTTAGGGTTACCTACACAAAAGGTGACTCTTTTACTAAGATTCCGTTGTATGTTGACCTGTCTGTCTGTCCGTTTGTATCTCATAAACAATAATAATTAGACAGTTGAAATGTTTCAAGGTGATGTATTTGACATTTTAACAACAAATATTATAATAAAACATATAAGAAACGTACTTTTTTGCCTTTTTTATAAATAATAGTGGGAATCGAACACACTCAAAATTCTATTAATAAACAAACAAACTAAGAAACTGATATTTTATTAGAGACGAAGTTCCACCGAGTTCATTTGACCAAAATTAGTTTATAGCCGTTAAACCTATTACTGGCGGGTTGCGCCACGCNTCAGGTGACCCGAACGCTCGTTTGCCTTGTCCTTTTTCCATAATATAATATTAGACTTGACATTTGAGGTCAGGTACTTGTTTATTAGCCAAACGCGACTATTTGTGAGCTTACATTTTCATTTGTTAAATATTCCATTTGCCCGAGTGGAAATTTAAAAGTGGGAATTCCAAATTCCCTCTGTATACCCTGCTGAAAAGCGTGAAGCTAGTATATTTATTTTTATATAATGGTTTATTTTTAATAATAGCCTTAGAAATCACTTTCATATATCCTGTATACAGCAGAGTAGGCAGAGGAATTCTAGTTAAGACACTCCGTTCCCAACTTTCCGCTGAATTTTTCGAGGTATTGGATATTAAGTGGCGTGAAACTCAAAGAAAGGCTTTTGCGTTGGTGCCAGAGCGAAGAAAGGAAAATATTAAATAATAATTTATTCCATCGAGGGGCGATCGAACCTACAATCCTCGTGTAACTTCTAATCGACGGATTCTTTATAATACTATATGCTTACATAAAATAGGTATAAAGGGAGAACTATAGAACAAGTTCAGTTTTAGACGACAAAGTAGTTCCTAGGTGAGCAAGGCGGTGGCCTTTCTAACGTAATCGAACTAATTAAACAATAATTTCCATGGAGTCCTGAAAGTTCCACTTCAGCAGCACTTTGTACCTTTGAGAAGGGTTGTTCAGGTGTTTTAACTTTTGCACCTGTAAATTGTTTGAGAGTTCATGTTTTTTATTGTTAAATTTAGATAAAGGTGGAAAAATAATATATACGTTAGAGAAGAATAATAATAATATAAATGTACTTGTATGACGTTTTTCATATAATTTGGTGAGTAGTACACTGACGGTACTTGATAATAGATTATTTTGCAAAGCTTTGCCTCGACACCAATGCGAAGATATGAAAATATTAAATATATATTTTCCTCGAGTGGGAATCGAACCTACAACCAGTCGGGTTTACAGAAATTGGAGTAAATACAAGATAAAGCTTAAATATTATGAACAATGTCCATGTCTTTGTAATCAGAGGGTAGTTTCTAATTTCCCGCTCATATATGGGAGCATATTTGAAGAACTGCTTTGAGTTACCGACACTGTCTTTTACAAGCTAAGCTTAGTTTTAATATTAAGGTAAATTCTACTAAATATTATATTTTAAGTTATTTTGTAGCATTAAAATTTCAACGTTATTTTTCAATACTTTTATAATCACAAACTTACCGAATATGTTAATATTTCGTATATTAAGGGAAAAAAATAATATTAATTTGTAATTTGTCATTCATTTTCTTTCTATAACGACTTTGAACCCACTATCATCTTACAATAGTATAGGTATATGTTATCTTTGTTCCTATATTTGAACATTATACGCCTCTGGCGATGTGATCCGTTTACTTTAACTAGATTAGCGTAACTACACTTGACGTAGCCATCTAGATTATTATTCGACTTTGACCTTTGACGTAAATAATCTCATTGTTTGTTTGTTCTCACTGTTTATTTCTATTAAATCTCTTACCAGTATTATTACTAGGCGGAGAAAATAAAAATAATAATTTCCCCCTAGTGGAAATCGATCCCAAGACCGTAGCATTTATATGCCTAATAGGCCGCTGCGCCACTACGGCCTCTAAAACATAAATACGAGTACACTATATAAATAGCATAAATATACAAGATTTTAAAATTTTCTCGTATTGAAATTCCTATCACGAATGGATTTTAAATATCAACTATATTTTTTAAGTGCCTCTCCGGTTATCAAAAGATTGCACTCAGCGCATCCGAAATCGTTTTTTTTGCATTACGGTTGCTACTCATCCATATTCCTTCTATAGGCTATGTGACAAGTATGAATATTATGTTTTATTTTTTTTTCAGCTTCACGCTGTATCCCGCACACAGCGGGATACGGAATCTAGTGTTAGGACACTCCATTCCCCACTTATCCCCCACTCCGTATTTGCCTCAGCACTAGAGCGAAGAAATTAAAAAAAGAAATGAAAGAAGAAATTAAAATTATATAAATTTATATAAATATTTCGTTACCTCGAGTGGGGATCAAACTCAAAACCAGTCGATTTTGCAGCACACTTTAACCTCTACGCCACGACTGGCCTCAACTTTTTACCAAACATAACGTAAACGATAGCAGCAACTACTAAGCCACATTCCCCCAAAACACCAAATTCCAATATACTCACAAAAAGAATGAAATAAATAACATTTTCTTTTAATCTAGCTAAATTCCAAGCAATAAACTATTCAGTAAATATAAAACAAAAGTCCACTTCATTCCATTGCAGCTAGTGTCTGTAATTATTCAGAAAGACGAATACTGTTTAAGATAATTCATAGCACGTACCCTCCTATCTCAGTGACAAATTGTAGCCGACGTGACGCTATATCTCAGGTATTTTAATGAAGGTTCCAACTTAAGTTTAAACTTAACTATAGATAAGGGAAATATCTCGAAACTTTCCAATTCTTTCTGGAATTCTTATTGCTTAATTGGTTTCAGTTCAATTTTATGAAGTATTTTGGAAATTCTTCAATGTTCTTCAATAGACGTTGGTTTTGACGAGAATTATAGTATTTTGACGTTTTTTTTTATTATTTAATGTATCTCCAATAAAGCACTTCAAGATTTGGTATACATTTCAATAACAAAAAAGACAGCCAAGTGTGAGCGGAGCGAAAAATATATGTCAAATTAAGATCGATAACATGTACTATAGTTCAAACATATTGTATTGTTCTCATTGTAGAGTAAATGTGTTAAGACACTCCGGTCCCCACTTTCCGCCGAATTCCGGAGGCATTAGGTGACGGAACTTAACGCCGCGCAGTGATGAAATGAAAATATTAAATATTTCATATCCTCAAGAGGAAATCGAATCCACAACCTTTTGTGTTTACAATTTTTTTTGAGGCCAGATCAAAAAATATCTAGTAGATATCTTATACACATACTTATATATATTTAAAATTACTCATCAAAATTTTCTAAGTCTTAATTATATTAAAAGAGAAATTACTTTTGATTATATAAGCGTATAAAATTATAAAGACAAATAGCACAATTTGCTAAATTGTTGAAAATTAATAAACAACAATGATCAACAGCCGGGGCCGTTATTAAGTTACGCGTCAAAATTTATATAAGTGTACGAACGAACTTTAGCTCGTTCTTCTGATATTGCCTTATTATTATTATTTAAGACATTAATATTAGGAAATGTCTTAAAGCTAGTGTCTTAAATTCCGCTTCCCACTTCTCTCCGAATTCTAGAGGAGAAACTCGCGCTTTGCCTCGATGCCCGAGCGAAGAAATTAAAATATTAAATATTTAATGTTCTCTACCGGCAATTGAACCTATAACCTTTTACGTTTACAGTCACACACCTGTGGCGCAGAGGCCACGACTGGCCTGCTTTTCCTGATTATTGCAATAAACATTTATTAACTTCCGTAGTCTAATATCAAAAGGTTTTGATGGACTTTAGATTTTATTTATTGCTTTGTGCTTAAAGCGAAAACGTGGGGTGTTAAAAATAAGAATTGAAATGAAGGAAGTAAATGAGTATTCAGAGTGCCACTCGCGTTTCGCTCTTTTATACGCTACTTTTTTGTAATAATTTCATTTTTATATGCTTTTACAAGGTAAAATCTTATATATAAATTCTCTATCCTTAGTATGGTTGCAAGAGAGAAAAAAGTCGATGACGATACTATAATTTCGAAGATCAACTGAGGTCTCCTCCTACTTCTCTTATCACCTCTTTTCCATTCTCACTGTAACATAAACATAACAAATATTAGTTCATGCCATTCTATGTAAATTATGAACAACGTATAAATATAATATATTATTAAAATAAATATATTTCATAACAATCGAACGCCAACTAATAATGATTTACCATTATGTCCGCAACATCATTTAAACGGACGTCATTAAACAAACGCGTTATATAATGTGGAATAGCTCGATTTACACAAACACAAAATTATTGTCCATTCCTATAAATAAGTGTTAATTGCGTTATTGTTTTTATTGAAATGTGTTATTCAGTATTTATATAATAAATGTGGGTAGTTATCAATGTATATAGCTTTTCTTCTTCCTCCTGGCATTAATCCCGGCTATTGCCAGGGTCTGCCTTCCTACTCAACCTACTCCTCTTTTCACGGTCTTTTGCATCCTCGGTGGTTAGACCATTGGCTCTCATGTCCTGCATCACGACATCCAACCAGCGCTTCCTTGGGCTTCCGGGAGGACGGAAGGAAATATTTCCAACAGCTATAAATATTCATTAAATAAATATTTCTAACTGTTGGAAATATTTTGCGCACCCTCAACTTAGTTTGCACTAATTTCCAGATGCAAAATCTCATTTTTTCCCATTCCCGCGATTTTTTCTGGAAATCGTCTCTTATAGTGAGTGCCTTACTTCAGTTACTCGGTAACTGAAAAATTTCACCTACATTGACTTCTTTACTACTAGGTACTGTCATAAGTGATAATAAATCTAAAAATATTTTATAAAATCCATTTTTAGTAAAATCAAACTTATAATAACATTCATGCATCACTAGTTCCGGCGTAATTGACATCATGATATGAACTGATTCTGCTATTAATGGTTCTGTAAATATTCCTTCTATTTAAAATTTGCTATTATAAAATGAATTATTTAAAGTTAGTAATTAACGTTACGTTAATGGTCTAATTGACATGTCTCAATCGATATTGAAGGGTAATTGAATTAAATAATATTCATGGGAATCTTTCTATACTCTACGCGCAAAAAGTGTTTTTTTTTTCTGATTTTATACTTGTTATTTTTGTTAGAGTTCGACTTGAAATGAGTTATTCTATTATTATTAGTTCTCCTTGTTCTGGTATAAAGACAAAGCGCGACATTGAATTCCACTACTCAATAAGCAATGTCTAAATTGCCAGTAAAATATAGAACGGAGTATCTCAATATAACTGCCAACTCTGATGACCGCGTGTAACTAAAAGGGGATACGGGATAATGCGTGAAGCTAAAGATATATAAAATAGTATTGGGTTCTACAAAACGTGGGACTCCGGATGAGCATACCTTTAGATTCCTTGGCTAGTTACTTCATAACCTACAAATATTTTATATAGTAAGTTAAGCTGCTTTTCAATTTTCCGATACCAACATCTACAAATATATTATTTTAGTATAAATTTATCGTTTTCAACATAACAATAATAAAATGTTTGTATGAAGAATTTTAAAAATACATAAACCTAAACAAAGTCTTACGGAACCTGCCATTACGGATGGCCGACCAGAGAAAATACAAGGCGACTGAAATGACCCGTACACCGCAATCCTATAATGCAGTGCATTTGAGCGCTACAGTTTTCATTTTTCTTTAACTTAATAAATTCTACTATCAATATTGTTGCAAACTCCTTCTCAACTCAAAATATATATTGTATTGTTTTTAATAAATTCGATTTCAATTTCTGGTATACAGAGTACATATTATAGGGAAACAAGTGTTGAGACACTCCGTTCTCCAGTTTTTGCACAATTTCCAGAGATTTCACATTGCATGATCGTCAATTTTAATTCAAAACATTGTTGACCTATTAATTATTTATTATTGAATATTTAATAAATATTTATTCATAAAACATAACAAAATTACTTTATGGCGACTTCAAATTAAATTTAATACACATATTTTATCAAAGCATAATTGGTCCTTTCATGTCGATAATTATAGAAAACCTTTGATTGTTATTGCCATTAAATATAAATTATCGTGAGTGAGTTGAACAGCGTGTTTCACTGTAAACACGATGGTTTATGCTATTTTTTTTTTAGTTTCACAAGGTAAACTAGTGTAAGAACACTCTGTTCGCGGAACTCAGTACCACGTTTTATTTTGTTACCAGAACAAGCAAATGAAAATAATAATTTTCCTCTAGTTGGAATCGAACTTACTTTTGCCTTAATTTTCATTTACTTAATTTTTATTCCCGACAGTACCTATTAACTTACTTTACTTAATTTTTAAATAATTTTCAATCCCCGTTTTGCGTGGCGTTGAGTTTCAATTTCATGAGTTGAAAAAGAGAGTGTATTGGCACTATTTTAATTTAGGTCACTTTTGAATTTGGAAACATTATAATCGTTATAAACGCTTCCACGTGCAAAAAGAAAGGTTATTCATTTACTTGAGTTAAAAAATCTCCTCATTTTGTAACAATGTAAAGTATCTTGTTTAATTTGATAAAATGATTTCGAAAAAAATATTATAATAGGTACACGTGCCAAATTATGAACCTGATTTTTGTTGTAATATTTTTAATTAACATTAATATAAGACTAACAATAACTTAAAATAAGAATAGATTTTTAATATAGATCGTTTACAGAATATACCTTCTTGTATTAAAAATAATATAAAAAGACACAAACCTACTACCTATCTATACTAAACGATGCCCTAATTAAAAGTAGCAAATATATACTATTAATTTGTAAGAATGTTGATACGTCCATGATATATACTTTAGGAAAAAACCCGTAACCGACCAGGTCGGTTCCAGGAGGCGCGTGATCAAGTCCCGCTAAGTTCAAATTTTTATAAATTTTCTAAATAAATACAAGCTAGTTTTTGGATTCCTTAAATTTTCAAAAGAAATTGAATGCAAAAACATTTTTATTTAATTTAACACTTCCACTATCACGTGCTCCTATCATGTCACGTACGAAAATCCATTACAGCTATCAGATTTTACATCACAAAATAGTGAACAAAGGTAGGTTGATTTTAATTTTGGTGATAATACCAATCCGGAAGGGGAAGCCAGTCAGATATTTCATACGGTTGGGTTTAATACTGCCGCAATCAAAAACAATGAACGCCGTATTGTTTCTGTACATTTATGGCGGTTATGAGGAATTTTTATGGCATATGAAAGATTGATCTCGGACAATTAAAATCTGTGCGGTTTTCGTTTTTGTATACATTGTAGGACTGGTATGGGTTGAATGTAGGCTTTAGATAAATGAGGCTTGCTGAAGTGTTGGATTTGGAGTTTTGTTTCGTTGTAAAAATCCATGATTGTTTCGTGCAAATAATAGGTATATAAAAGGAGAAAAAATATTAATAGCTGCTGCTCTAACTCTCTGATGAATCAGCACTCATATGTTTCGAGAGAGTTTGTCATGAATACCTTTCAAATAAGCAACATCTTGCCTTGTAAAGCGTTTCTGATTAATTTAGATTGAAAAGGTAAGTTGGGGGTCTAAAATCGTTAATTCAATTAACTTGCTGAAGTTTTATGCCATTATGATAAGATTCAGATTGGATATGGATGTGAATACCGTTATATATAAGTGATATAGTTTCGAAAGTGGGAAACGGAAGTGTATTAACACTAGGTTCACAGGTTTTCTCCGCCTATACTGATCGGGATACAACATACAGCTAAGAAAAAGAAATATGTACCCGACTGTGGATTGAACTAACAACAACCACGTGTACACACAGACACTATCGGAAGTCACTGGTGTGATCTGTGATCGCAGGATACCGTCCTAACTCTTATCCGGCCAAGGAGATCGTGATCGATGCCTCCAGACTCGTGCATGACGGATCCAAGGTACCTGAACTTTTCCAACTTAGGGGATGGCCCAGGACTTATAAGGATAGTGCTCGAGTCCGGGCTCTCGCAGGCCATATACTCGGTCTTTGACACATTGCCAATATGCATTTCATT
>JAKRZM010001227.1:21204-41889 GCA_036379175.1 Heliconius cydno galanthus
GTCACGTACGAAAATCCATTACAGCTATCAGATTTTACATCACAAAATAGTGAACAAAGGTAGGTTGATTTTAATTTTGGTGATAATACCCACCCGGAAGGGGAAGCCAGTCAGATATTTCATACGGTTGGGTTTAATACTGCCGCAATCAAAAACAATGAACGCCGTATTGTTTCTGTACATTTATGGCGGTTATGAGGAATTTTTATGGCATATGAAAGATTGATCTCGGACAATTAAAATCTGTGCGGTTTTCGTTTTTGTATACATTGTAGGACTGGTATGGGTTGAATGTAGGCTTTAGATAAATGAGGCTTGCTGAAGTGTTGGATTTGGAGTTTTGTTTCGTTGTAAAAATCCATGATTGTTTCGTGTAAATAATAGGTATACAAAAGGGGGAAAAATATTAGTAACTGCTGCTCTTTCTCTCTGCAGTCATAGGTTTAAAGAGAGTTTGTCATGAATACCTTTCAAATAAGCAACATCTTGCCTTGTAAAGCGTTTCTCATCAATTTAGATTAGAAATGTAAGTTATTTGTCTAAAATCGTTAATTCAATTAACTTGCTGAAGTTTTATGCCATTTAGATAAGATTCAAATTGGATGTGGATGTGAATACCGTTATATATAAGTGATATAGTTTCGAAAGTGGGAAACGGAAGTGTATTAACACTAGGTTTACAGGTTTTCTCCGCCTATACTGATCGGGATATAACATAAAGCTATGAAAAAGAAATATGTATCCGATTGTGAATTGAACTAACAACAACCACGTGTACACACAGACACTATCCCACTGAGCCACAACGACCTCGACCACCACCACCAACCAACCAAAAATACCAGAAAAATCAAAAAAATATCCACGCAAATCCAAAAGGTTTTCAATTAAGTATTTCAAGAGGCCATCTATTTCAGAATACTGTTGTGCGAAGATTAACTGACACGTCGACACGATCGCAATAATTCCACCAAATAAATCATTCCCCGACACCGTATATTGATGAAAATAGCTATAAATTGGAGCCTTATGTGAGCTACATACATCAGCTGCAAGAGTTACGAACTTGTACGTAAATTAAGTATAATGAAATTAAATTGGGTAAGTTCGAACGCGATGGTTGTTATGAGGTTCCGTAGAGTTTTTTTTCTTTAGTTTCACGTTTATGCCGCACTGCAGGGGAGACACAGAACCTGGACAAGCGGAAATCTGATTATGGTTTCCAGGAGCCAGGAGTTCCCCTACAGGAGCTTTAAAAAAAGCAAAAAAGATTTTCGAAAACCAAGAAGACCTCATTAAAAATTACATAATTGCGAATGCGTGATTGCATTACATTATAATTATGTTTTTTTTTTTCATAGGCAAAGGCAACCTCAGTTAAGGCACCTCGTTACCCAATTAATACTTCACGTCCAATTTTCTTGCTTTTTTCAGAGGAAGAACTCAAGAACTTTCAAGAACTGTGGCGCTTGTAAGGGATGTGGGTTCGATTCCTACTCACACGCTGCGCCTCTACGATGGTGTCAGTACAAAAATAATAATAACATGAAAAACCTAAGTAAAATAACAAATTACCAAATTGTATTGAAAATTAAACAAGTTGTACACAATCGATCTTTGTTAACTTAAAATTATTAGCTACTCTGCGTCAGCCGATGTTGATTGATTTATGAAAGATGCCTCGTACAGCAGAGTTTTCGTACAAACTTTTCCACTTCAAAAATTTAAATTAACCAATGAAAATTTGTATTACAAGAGTGCCTAGTGCCCAGGTTCCCTCTAGAGTGAGGGAACCCTGCGGTAAGTGCGGGTTACAGCGAAAGCGAAAAAATAAATTATTGACCGTTTGGCGCCGCGCCTTCCCTGGCTACTCCTCTAGGGACAATACGTGAATCTAAAAATTATTGTAATTTTTTGAGAGACATTTTATACACCGTTTTCCGCTAAATATAATTTATTTGATATATTGGTAAAACCTAAATATGTGATCTTACATCGTGTCTACATATTTTTTTCTTAATTACATTCTATATCACTCACGTAGCAAGCTATGCTGAGAGAAAGTCACTCCGTCCTCTACTTTCATCCAATTTTAGAAACATTTCGTGTTGAATGGCGGAACTTACCGCCGCACTGTGTCTTGTTACCAAAGCGAAAAAAATAATAATGCAACCATTATGTTAACATTCACATGCTGTGCCGCTTTTCTCTGATGGCATCATTTCTTTAATTTCTCTATTTATCGATTTCTTACTATCCCGATATCTCTCGATTTCTTATATATCTCGTTTTCTTACTGAGATATCTGTTGCACACTAGATATTTAACACTAAAATAAACTTAATATCGATTCAATAAGATAAAAATTAAAACACTAGCCAGGCTCTAGTAGAAAATAAGCATATTTTATAAGCAAAGTTTCCTTCATTAATGAATTCCATGTTGGCAGGTAAGTAATTTCGTAACTTGGCTCCGTTATAACGATCGCCGGCATCTTTGGAACACGCGCCGCTTAATAAATCATTCCCCTGTCTTCAACATGTCTATACTATACTAGTCTTGGATTCCAGGTTTGCTTTTTTAAAAAATGTAAACTTATTAATTTTTTATCATAAAAAATATATGTATGTCCTGCCAGAAGTGTATGTGCAACCGCGACGGCTGTGGGTTCGATTCCCACTAGAGGAAAAAAACTATTTAATATTTTCATTTCTTCGCTCTGGTAACAAGAAAAAGCTCGGCTTTGACGATATACAATGTTTCTAAAATTCGACAGAAAGTGAAAATAATATCATTGAACCTTTTTTAATATATTTTTAGTGTTATTCCACACCTGGGAAGTTAAAATACTTTTAGAAATCATATAAAAATATATCCTGCTACTTTCAAATTTTTATGTTTTCTAAAAACTATTTATCTTTCTATTCCCAAAACTATAATATAAGCAAAATAACCAAAGCCAGTATCGACATAGTCAAAAAATAAACCACTCCAGATATTAACCTGATTTTTCCTCATACCTGCAAGATATTGGAACAAGTATCACAGGTTTCCTCCTAATTATATACCCTGGTATAATAGCCGGTTATTATTTTTTACGACAGGACCCTAATGAGCGTCGGCATGATGTTTACGATATTTACATTATATTTCCTTGTAGCGGAGTAAGTAAATAAGTTGGTGGTGGTCGTCCTTACAAGATAGGGTAGAAGAAGTGATTAATAAATAAGAAGATGTGAGTAGAGACCAGTGGTGGAGCAGGGGAGTGTAAACGCGACAGGTTTGACTCTCAATCGAGGAAAATGAAATATTTAATATTTTTACTTCCTTGCTCTGATAACGAGACAGAGCGCGGCGTTGAGATCCGCCACCTATCGCAATGCCTAAAGATTTTGACTACATTTTTCCAAAGCTACCAACCAACCAAAGTCCCGCAATCTAGTGTTGAGGCTCTCTGTTTTCCAAGCATCACTAAATTTTCGCACATCGGATTTTTGAGTGGAAGAATACTCCGTCGCGCTTAGTCTTCTATACCAAAGAGAAAAAATAAAAAAAAAATGTTTCCC
The DNA here is from genome assembly GCA_036379175.1 of Heliconius cydno galanthus. NCBI lineage: Eukaryota > Metazoa > Arthropoda > Insecta > Lepidoptera > Nymphalidae > Heliconius > Heliconius cydno. Next base: position 24,771 of record JAKRZM010001227.1, read on the forward strand.
TCAGTGGAAATCGAAATCGAAACTGTTACATCTAGAGTCAAACATTGTGCTACTACACCATGAGAACCTCAATGGCCTACATTAGCCTTAAATTCGTAAATCGTTACTTTTACAAATAAAAAGTTAAGCTCGTACAAAACAAACTAGTATATCAAAAAATCTAAATAAGCTTAAAATAAATTTGACATTTGAATAAAAAAAAATAGGAACAAAAACTCAAATGTTTGGATTGTCTGAATTTTCATTTTAGTAAAGTGTAATTGAAAAGTTTCACGCTGCATAGTTCGAACTGAATGAAATACGGCTTTATCGATATTATGGTTTAATATCCGAAATGTTATTCATTACATCGATATTTAAATCTATATTCGATATAATCAAAATGTTTCGTAATAAAATAATATTATAATCTCTTATGAGTTTAAACAAAAAGGGGATCGATTTACATTAATGCTTGTATGCAGATATTTAATTATTTTCAATTTTTTTTGTGTAATAAGTGATTGTAAACGCAACGGTTGTGTGTTCGATTCCCACTTGGAGAAATTAATATTATATTATTTTATCTTCTAATAACACGACAAAGTAAAGCGTTTAGTTCCGCCACTCAACATGCAATGTCTCGAAAATTAGGCGGAAAGGGGGAAAGGGAATGTCTTAACTTTGGTTTGCTTGTCTACCCTGCTATATGCAAACATGGCATTCCTCTTTATTACCTTTACCTTACCTTTTATTTTTTTTAAACTTTTTAGGTACAAAAGATATTACTTTCGAATAGGAATTTTGAAATTACCGCTGTAAGGCCATCCCTACGGGAGGGATTTGAATCCACATTCAAACATAATCAATTTAGTAACAATGGCAAATGGATAATACTAATTTATTACATCACTATCGAAACGAAGTCTCAACTCATAAAAAATTCTACATAAACTAACCTAATTTCATAAGTGAAGTGTTTCAGGTCAGAACTCTTTTAACCCCCACGTGCCAAGAATACAACCCCCCAACCATATTAAGTAAATAATTTCATGAACAGTAAGGGATTCTTCTGATTGCTAAAAAGCATACGTGGTGTTAGGGGTTCCAGCCCCCAGTAAGAATTTGGGACGTCGTCGCGGAAACTGGAAAATCGGTACAACGTGCCCCGAATAAATGACAGAAAAGTTGTTCAGGGAAAAAAACACAGTGAAAATTTTCGCTGTCTGACCCGAATGCCTACCTGAATTTTGATGGCCATTGATGAAGGATGGCTGTGTGCGGTCTTATTTCGAATTCTGTGGGGCGAAACGTGTTCATCTCGTGTATTTTGCGTGTGGAATCTTGTTTGGGAGGTTTATTAGGTAGCGTTTGCTCTTACCTGTTTTAAATCTCGCTGAGTAGTGAGTAGAGTAAAATTCAATTGCATTAAAAATATATTTTATTTGTAAATAATGAGAAATCTTGTTAAAATTATTAGGAAAATATTTACAATAATTTGACTTTTAAACAGCTTTTAATAAATTAAGCAATGGTCTTATTCTACAGTGTTGCAAGATGCCTTTTGTTGTCACTTGAAATACAAATTTTAGAAAACTTCACAGTGTATATAAATAGTTACTTACGCATATATTTTTTTCAGCTATACTCTATCATAATTCAAGCATAATTCAAGGTAGGCAGAGGGAACCTAACGTTAAGATACTCCGATCCCCTCTTTCCACTGAATTTTCGAGGCATTGTGTCATGCGTGTTGAGTGACAGATCTCAACTTGAGTGGAGTTGTCGACTCGCCTTATGGCAATCGTGGGGCAGCGACGTTCACAGTGGGTTCGATTCCCACTCGGGGAAATAAATTATTATAAATTAATATTTCCATTTCTTCGTAAAAAGGTTAAATAATTTATTATAATAATTAAAAGATTGTCCATTTGGTTTTCTAATCTTGTGAAAAGAATTTATATTTTCTTAAACCGTTGTGAGCCACTTAAGTAACACCAGTACGTATAACATATACTTATATAGAACATTCTACTTATATAGAAAACCACACTATTTTACAAAGGTTATAACCAACGAACTACAAGATGTGTCTAATATCGAGGTTAAAATAATTAAATCTTGATATAATATAATATAAGGCCGCGTTCGCACGTGAGTTATGAAAATTTTCCAATTAACATCCGTCGCTCATTAACTTCAAAGGCTTTTGCCGCCTAATTTCACCGCCTTTACGGCCGCTTTTCTCTCATATTAATGCATTTTCACTGTTACTAAAAACACCTTATACCACGTTTCATACATTAGTCAAATTATAATTTCCACACCTTTTAAAGTGTCCTACTGAAGAAGCGATTACGTACGTATATTTTTGGTGTCTGTAGGCTCTTTAAAAGTATTTGTTTTTAACTTTTTGTTATGAAGAGAAAAAGAAATTGAATTTAATGACAGATTATTTTGGTTTCAAGAACTAGATCTATATTAGTCTATTTTACATAAAAAATCCACCCCTAAAAATTGAATTCAAAATCATTTCAATTTCGCCATTAATGCAATACGGATATTTATTTTACTATTCTTTAGTGTTTTTTTTAAGTTTTAATATTGTATCCCGCATATATAGCAGGTAGGTGGAAAACCTAGGCCTAGGCTAAGACATTATTATTTCTATTGAAATCCTTATAATGATGAGATGAATGAATGATGATACAGTGAAGAATGGAAAATGGTTTTCATTTCGTCACTCTGGAACCAAGGCAAAAAGCACGGCGTTGAGTGCCGCCACTGTACAAGCCTCGAAAATAAACCTCGCTATATGCCTCTATATATATAAATTACCAAAAATATATTTTCCTTAGACACAATCATACATAAATCGGTAACAACTCAACGTTTTTCAGGACTGAATTGACCGAAAATTTTACTTTCATTCGCTACTTGCTCCTTTACGGATGCGTGCTCTGAATCCTATGTGAATTGAGCCTTTATATGTGTACGCCATTATGGCAGAAAGGAAGGCAGTAGTTTTTTTTATTATTTGTAGCGAATTTTATTTTATCGAGTCATATTTATTGAGAATTTTGCCAGTTGTGACGAATTAGCACAGGTTGTAGATTCGATTCCCACGAAAATTGGGTGCATTGAGTGTATTATCACTGGATTCTCTCTGTCTATTTTCCTAAGCAAGAAATATCATGAAGCTTGCTGGTTAACAAAAAATAGCTATATAATTATTTATTATTATTATTCACAAATCTTAATATTATGTCTTCAAAAATCTTAATAATAATGAGGCTACAAGAAAATTTTATTTATCTTCATAAGATTTAAGATCTTTTTCTAGATAAGAGACTCGTTCCCATTAAGACACTTTCGTTCTCAACTTTCCCCAATTTTTTTATTGCATTGCGTATTGAATAGCGGAACTCAACGCCGCGCTTTGCCTAATTACAAAAAGATATTGTTAATTAGCCTTTTTTACCCTATCAAGCCAATTTTACTCACTTTGATCACAAAAGCCAATATTGGGTCATAAATTGATTGCCCTTTGAATCTGTAACGGTCTAAAGTGATAAAGGCATCAATGGAAAAAGGCCATAGTGGTATAGTAGGACAACTACAAACGCGATGGACGTGAGTTTGACTCTCTACTTAGGGTAATGTTTATCTCTGATAAAATAAAACGTGGCTAACGTTTCTCTATTGAATATGCAATATTTATTATGCAAAATATAAATTTAAATAAATATTTTACTACCCCGAATGGGAATCGAACGCACAACCAGTCGCGTTACACTCACACACTAATGCTGTGCCATAACTGGTCTAATACTTGCTTAACTTGTACGTACTTACGATGCAAAGCGATGTTACTGGAAACAGTTTCAAATTAATATGGTAATTGACTAAATTACTGCGAAGCAACTCGCTACTCAGATATTATTGTAACTATTACCATCTTTAATTATAAGCATTAGGAAGTTTTAGAGTTAAAATGTTATTTATATTCGACCTCGTCAGCGTTTAGCATTGAATTTAGCACAGCGTGTTTCTTGGAATAAGAATATTCTGGAATTCCATGTTTATAGGTACACTGTATTTTCATATATGTATGTATATGGAATTTCATATAAAAATTAGAATGAGTTCTCAAATTTTTCTATAAATAATTATAAATATTTTGAAGCCATCCACAAGCGTGCATCTGAAAGCTCAACAGGTTGTGGGCTCGATTCCTATTCGAGGAAATGAAACATTAAATATTTTTATTTCTCTTCGCTCTAGTAAGGAGGCAAAGCGCGGCGTTGAGTTCCACCACTCAACATACAATATCCCCAGAATTCGGTGGAAAGTGGGGGCAGTGGGTCTTAACACTAGGTTCCCCGGACCCCTCTGTCTACCTCACTAAGTGCCCGCACATACAGTGTCAATCTAATAAATAAAATAGATATAAAATAACATTAAAACTGTTACCCAAAAAAAGTGAAAAATAATCTTCAAATAGTATTTGGTTGCCACATTCAGTAATTACAACTCTTTCGACATTCGACTCGCGTCTAACGGCAGAGCTTAGAAAGACTTTTTACAAATAATTTAGGTAATTGCTAAGAGAAAAGTTTATCCAATATTAGCTTTAGCATTAACTTATACTGATTATAGTTCCCAACTAATTCTTAGTAATATATACCTATTATGCTCTGTAAATACATATATAGTAAATTTCAATTTTAGGGTTCCGTAACGCAAAAGGAAATCGGAACACGAATAATACGGCGATGTAGCATAGGTTTAACGGAGGATGAAAACTAGTGATGGGCATCACTAGTTTTTCTCTGCCTGCCGTGATTAATGCGGGATACAGCGTTACTAGCAACTATTTCTTTTTAAGAAAAAAAAATTTTTCACCATATTCAAACACTAGTCGTGGCAAAGGGGCGCAAACTTGACTGTAAACTTGACAGGTTGTGGGTTCAATTCCCACTCGAGGAAATGAATTATTTATTATTTTCATTTCTTCGTTCAAATTTCAGCATCGAGCCAACTCAACGCAACGCCTCTAGAATTCGATGCAAAATGGGGTACGAAGTGTCTTAATGGAAACACCAGGTTCCTTTTGCCTCCCCATCTGTATATGGGATATAAAAAGCTAAAAAAATATATATATACATTGAAGGTTAAGTAAGACATTCTGTCCGTACGCGAGCAGGTGTAAGAGATCCATTCATCATATTCATTTTGACACGCACATGTGTTAGCGAATTGAACAGTTTCTCTTCAGCGCCGAATGAATGGGGCTGGGATTTCTGGCTGTATCAAGATTTTGAGTAATAATTTATATGGCATTTTTTTTTTTTTTTTTTTTAGTTGGAAATGTGGGTTATTTTGTGATGATTTATTATTTTTTTAGTATGCCAGTTGAGGGTTTAATGAAAATGTTATTTAAAGTTAGATTTAAATTAAACATTTTCTTATAACATTTTCTTAATAATAACCGAATTTTAGATGATTGCTTCGAATGACAGTCTTAGTTTTAAACATGAATCTTTTTACGTCGTCACATGTTACATTTACTTTATTTTCATATTTTTTTTACTTTAAGGAAATTTATATAAATATCAAAAAAATCTAAACAGCTTCACGCTGTTTCCCACACACAGCAGGGTAGGAACCGGGAACCGGGAACCAGGGAACCTAATGTTAAGACGAAGAAAAAAAAATTGGCGGAAAGTGGAGAACAAAGTGGTCCCTAATTTTTCGAGGCATTGCGTGTTGAATGGCTCAAACGAGCTCAAACAGAGATTAGCACGGAGTGTCTTAACACTAGGTTCCCTTCCTAGAATACAGCGTGAAAATGAAAAAAATAAAAAAATATTTATAACTTATAAGAAATCCGTAGAGCTAAGCAAAACAGGGATTTTAGTTTTTATTGCTTCTGTGCTGGTAAGATACCAACATCGCCTTCTGCATGTTTAAAACATTATATTAACATCTAACTTGCATAACAAAATGTATGTTAATTTCCTTTCTTACTCGGTTTACGCGAAAATACATAAATTGAAGTTAAAAGTATAGTAGTTTTTGCAGATTTTACAAGAAAACGAATGTTTGCTTCGTTGCCAAGTTGGAGAATTCTTTGGAATTAGTCATAAATTAGTTAAAAACTATTTTTAATAGTTATGTGCCTCAGAGGCCGGTCGTCACGCCTCGTCAGGTTGTGGGTTTGATTCCCACAGGAGAAAATTAAATGTTCATATTAATTTTTTCGCTATAACCAGGCAAAAGGCGACCTTAAGTGCCGATACTGGATACGCCTCCAGAATTCTATAGAAACGTAGAGGATGGAAGTGTATCAATGAGAGTATAGTGTATTAATGTTCCCAGGTTCCCTCAGTTCACCTTTTTACTAGAACGAGGAAAAGAAAACATAATATACTTATCAAAAATACAATAATTAATAGTTTAAAGCTTAACAAAAACATTTTCAATTAAAGTGAAAACATAAATAAGTAAATCGTTAACAGTTTTACTCGAACAATACTTTAAAGAACTTCGTTACACTATTAGTCCACGTCGGGGCGGACGCTACGATTCTTTAATTTTACTTTCTCGAACTCTATTTTAAATGATCATATTATTTGTTTTGGTAATAAGTTTTAACTACTTTATTTATATAAGAGTTTTTTAGCTTTCAAAGATTCTGTGAATATTAAAATAATTTTAAATTAAATAAAAATCTTCAAAAAAGGATCTAAATACCAACATTGACATTTCTTTTTCATATTTTTTATTTTTTTTAAGTATTCCTCTACTCAAGGGAATCGCCGTAACTTAACGCCGTGATTCTGATATGATTCCCTTGAGTAGACATCGAACTCACAACAAACGAGCTTACACTCAGATTTTATCATCATTTTATATAACACAGACCTTACTTTGCAAAGGAAACCTAACCAGACTACTATATATACCTACTTCTATATACATAAGTAACTAGCCACCAGCTTACGAAGTCATAGAAACTTATCACATGTGTCCAGAACCAGCCCCCACTAAAGGGGGTGTGAAATAAATCTCATTCTGCGGACTCGACCCGACGGTTGACAGAATCGGGGACGCGCACTCTCAATTTTATATAATATTTTACTTTAAATGTTCTTATTTGTGCTGTATTATTTATATTCTGTGAATTTGCTTATTTTTGGGATTTTGTACCACAAAAGAAGACAACAGAACCCCTTATGAGATCATTTGCTATGAAAATAATTATGTATAAATATAATATACGGATATTTAAAAGTCATCTTCACGCTGTAATCCAGCACACAGCAGGGTAGGAAGAGGGAACCTAGTGTTAAGTCACTCCGTTCCCCACTTTCCGCCGAATTCTGGTGGCATTGTGTGTTGAGTGGCGGAACATAACGCTGTTGATTATTTAATAAGTTAATTTTTTTACAAAACTCTGCGTTGAATTCCGCCACTTTAACACTACTTCAATTTACAGAAACAATACATTTTATTCTATCTCTAAAAAAACTTTCCCGCCATTTTTCTAGCAACTTTATAATAAATATTTTATAAATATAATTTGTATACTTATTTGATCTTCAACAGAATACGAGCAGCATTTCTTGAATTGGCGGAGATTCTCTTTATTTGTAGGAAATGGCGCTACGACAGGATTGCCTGATATTTTGCTATCAACTAGTTTCGTACAAATATTACTGTATTTCCTGAAAATTCGTGTAAACTGTTATTTTACGTGGATTTCCACATTTTAAGAAAGAAAAGGAATAGAAAAGAAAAAAAATATTTAACACTCTAAAAGTTGAAATTATACATATTATTAATAGTAATACTATGAATTGCAGTAAGGGCATCGTGGAGCAACGGCAATATAGCGTAGCGTTTGATTCTAATCGGGATTCGTGTATTCAATCCCCACTTGGGGATTATAAATCTTTAAATTTTGTTTTTTTTCCTGTTCTAGAAAGACCAATTATGACGTTCATCTCCACCATTCAACAGCAAGATCTGAAATTCAGTTTTTACAGTAGGTCTTTGCCTACATGAAAGAAAAAAACATTTTTTTTCTTAAACGTTATTTAATGAATAAAATTATTTAATTTTTAATTATTTAATATTGATAGGTTATTTATTTTCACTGAAATATTGATGTATTAACAGTAATAATAAACATAAAGGAAATCTTATGAATTACGTAGCACCGCTACGATACTACGTAGATGCCAAAAAAATATAACAATTTAATAGATGGTTAACATATAGCTTAATTGACTTTAACTTGACTGGTGTAAATGTAGTGCAGGTTCGAAATATTATTCCATTGTAGCTTTTTAAAATGTAGCTTATTAGTACTATTACTACAATATAAATCCAAATTTCATCAAGAAACAAAATTGAAGCAAATTGGAAAATAATGCCTTCTTTTCGTTTGCAGCTAAAAATTATCCAAATTTAAACTTTCAAATCTTTATAGCAGTTAATGTATTTACAACAGAAAATAGCTCGTTACGTGCAAATACTTTTTAGAATGTAAACGAGAACGGGTACGATACTGGTTTAGTGTTTTGTTATTATTACTTAATTTAAAACTTTAAGGCCGTTATAGCACAGGGAGACAAGCGTGAGACTGTAAGCGCGACGGATGTGAGTTCGATTTCCATTCAGATTCATTCCAGAGACCTAAAGGAGGCAAAGCGCGGGATTGAGTTCTGTTACGTTTTCTCTGGTGTCAAGGCAAAGTGCGACGTTGACGTCCGCTCCTCAATACGCCGTTCCTCCAGAATTCGACGAAAAGGGGGGAGGAAAGGGGGAGGAGGAAATAGGTTCCATCTGCCTACCTTGCTGTGTGAGGGATACAGCGTGAAACAGATTTTTTTTATTGTGGGTTATGTGGTTGATTCATTTATAGTCCCTTCCCTGCCACATGTTGACAACAAAATTACAACTTATTAGGGTTACGATTGGTAAGAAAGGAGAGAGAGAGAGAATATAAGCAAAATAATTAAAAACAACAAAATATTCCATTTTCAGAACCACGACGAGAAGCAACCTTCATGGAAACCACAAACCATGCTTGTTATAACGCACATAGGCTTGCTACATCTAACGTACTACGTCCGTCAATCTGTCTGTCATAGACCACGTATCAGCTGAGATTAGCCAGACTTTGAAAGGAATACAATCGAATACAATGGTTTATACAGTTTTTTAAAATAGCATCGTCGATTCGACGTAGGTTATGAAGCTAGGATTAAAAAAAGTTTTCATTTTCGACATCTATTGAATAATACTATACCTTATGTATAAAAAAAATTAAACGCCAAAAGTAGTACACCAAAAATTTATGTCAACAAATTTAGTTTAAGAATTAAATACTGTATTTAATTCTTAAACTAAATTCCAAAATATTTCACCTAAACTCCATCAATTATTTAACCAAAAGCGTAACACTAATACCATAAAATGGTGACCTATTTCAGGGTTCCTTTCGAAACCCCTCTTTCGAACCATTGCCTCCCTTAGCATCATTGCTTTACAAATCAAGGTACTATTAGCGATACTGCTCAATAAAATCCACTCTTCCATACAAATTGAAGGTATTCCCAATTTAATTACAAAATACGAAGATGTTAAAATTACTGGCATCGTTGAGTCTTCGTGAATTAATATTTGATAATTATATATTTCTGTTATTTTAATGAAGTATTTAATTAAAATTGGGATTTTAATTTATACGAGTATAATATATACAGGGATTTTGTATATTTCTTACTGTTGACTTAGTTATTATATAACATTTTTTTAATATATACATTGATATATAGGTTTGTATGTTTATAATTATTAATATACTTAGAACGTATACCTCCATCAGTTTTCCGAGTAAGAGTAATCTCAATCTACATAAAAAGCTCTACCGAGTAACTGGCAGACAAATACAGCCAGAAGTGCGCGACTTCACGCGAACTCATGCAAAACCTTCACTTCATTAAATGAATTTGAATGATTTTATCACGTCAACGTGGCGTAGACTCTTAGCCACTCAATAGGCAATAAGTCAAACGGAGAATAAGTAAAAACGGAGAATTTAGATATTAAGAAATAGATAGTTGCCTAACTTAAAAAATGTGAAGCAATTTTTTTAAATTATATTAAATTTAACTCAAATTCCATCTTTTATACTAAACCAAGGAATCCATCTCGAAATGGTTATACAAAAACTTGGACGTCTTGCATTTAATTAATCAGAAATGTTTTATTACAAACTCCATCCCAACTTGAGCCACTCGGGAGCAATCACAATACCTTAAATCTGTCTCCAAGTTTTAATTCTGTCTTCACTCTCAGTTATAATGTCGACACCCAATAAAAAGTAACTGTTCTCAATTAAAGTTTTGAAATGCGCCGTTTAAGTACGACCAGTCTTATCTCGTGGATTTATTCAAGGAAGATTAATTTTAGGTTTCTTTTAAAGTATCATTTTTTTAGATTCACACGGTTTCCCGTGTATAGCAGGATGGACAGAGGGAATCTGGGAAACTAACGTTAAGACACTCCGTTCTCATTAAGAACAGGTTTCAGCGAATTCTTGAAGCATTGCGGATTGAATGGCGGAACTGAACACCGCGCTTTGCCTCGAACCCACAACCTATCGCGTTTCTAGTGCTTATTAATTCTTATAAATAAAGAAAACAATTTAAACACGTAGATACCTTATTTTTACCTACTTTTAACACTAAAGAAAAAAAAACTATCTCCATAATAAATTTAAATTTATATATATACAGACAGATGTTTTATACTTAAAAAATTTCATTGAAATACACAAATCTATTTCTTTGATGCTCTGCGACGCTGTATGAATATATTAGACGGATCTCTTTTAATACTGCTTAAGAGGCGGGTTGCTTCTGCACTCACTCACCAATTTACGAAGACACTGTAATTTCAAAAATAAACCTTATCCCTATAGAAATAAGAGTATTTGAAATGAAAATATAGCGTGGAAATGAAATTCTTACAAGAATTTTCTCGGAGGAACATTTTGTTTGTAGTTTTATCTTAAGAATGAGCGTATATTCAATGCAAGATGCAGGTATTTGCGTCTTACCATGGGCATTAAATGTCAAAGAATACCAAAATGGCGGCTTTCAGTGACCTTTTTCTACTTTTTATTTAATTTAAAATGGAAAGAGGTTTAGATTTGTAGTATTAAAGTGTATTACAATTTTATTCTGTAGTAGTTAGGCTTTTGAAGATCTTGAAACTTTTAGTAGGTTTGGTAGTCAGTGTGTTGCTAGTTTATTTAAGAGAGATTATTTTCTATCTTTTTTAGGTTAACGCTATATACCGCACATAGCAAGGTGGGCAGATTGAACCTAGGAACGTACTGTTAAAACACTCTGTTCCCATTGTGGGCACTACCGTTCTCCACTTTCTGCCCGATCCTCCACGAGGGCCATATTTGTATGTTTAATACATTCTCAATCTAGAATGTACATATATCACATTCTCTTCTTAAAAATATTTAAATTGAGTGAAAATAGGAGAATGTAGAATCTCACCACTAATCCCTCCCTCTCTACGCTATAAAAAAATATTTTAATAATTAATTTAGAAGTTATATATAATTTTCTATAATAACATATTATATGTATAGCCCGCATTTAGTGACATGCTCAGAAACCACTAAAGACTATTATACCCACTAACAATAGGACCATATCGCACTAAGATAAACACTTCCCTTATGAGGCTGACGTGGGCTTACGTCAAAGTGATAAGGATAAGCCGTATGCGATAAAACTTTATACTATTATAGTTAAATTATTAATTATGTTTTGTTGGTTAGTTGTTAAGATTTTTCGTGTAGAGGTTAATTTCTCGTAGTGCAGGTTGTGATTGTAAACGCGACGGTTGTAGGTTCGATTTACATTCGATCGATTATCAAATAAATACGTTGAGTTCCATCACTCAAAACATAACTTTGAATGGGAGTGGAGTGGTTTAACACTAAGTTCCCTTTTGCCTACTCTGTTACGCGATTTTTTGATTATAATATATTTTTGGATAATGGTATGTTTCATTTTTACGAACTTTGCGGTAAGTAGAGCCTAGTGTGAAGACTCTCCTTTTTTACATTTGCTTGTTTTAGTGATTACTTTCTGCTGATTTTTTGGAAGCATTAAGGGTGTGTTAAGTAGCGGATCTTAGCTCCACGCTATGGCAGTTCACTAGAGCGTAAAAATTAAAATATTAAATATTTCACTCCCCCAAGAGTGAATCGAACCCAGAACCGTCGCCATTACAGCCAAACTCTTGTATCTCTGCATCATTACGGCCTCGCTTTAATACATTAGTGTATATACATAAGTGTATGTATGTATGTTTACAACTTAACTCCTAACTCTCACGTGTCACTATGAATTGTTCAAGTTTTCACGCTAAAGTTAAGAATTAAAGTGCTGTAATTATATGGGGAGTTCGCATTTCTTGGCCGTAGCTTACTCCTTGTGCTTACTTGCTTAATTTGTTGCTACGACTGTATGCAGGAATAAATGAAAGTTAACGTTAACTTTGTGAGTTTAAATTGTGATTGACCTTTTTTGCTGTGTTATTTTAATTATAGCAGAGTAGGCTGGGGGAACCTAGTGTTACGACACTCCGTTCTTTAATTCTCATCCAATTTTTGAGGTGTTATATGTTGAGATTTCAAGGTCTTGCTTGACTGGTTGCTAGAGTGAGGATGTGAAAATAATTCAATATTCATAGTCAAAACGATTCGATGTCCATTTTTTATACCAATTTTCCTTTCCATTTTATATCATGATTTTGTGTCAATGTAGAGGTCCCCGTGGCATAATAGTTATATTTAATTTGTTTATGTTTCGTTTTGATAAACATACCGGTATTGAGTGCCTTTAAAAATGGGCAGAAAGTGGGAAATGGAAGGTCTTCACAAGGTTCCCTGTGTCCACCCCACTAAGCATGAAGCTGCTTTTATTGCTTTATATCAATAATAACTAAAATTCACACTAAAAACCAATTATTTTCATATCATCACAATCCTATAAATAATTTATAATAACATTTTAATAGTAATTAATATACAATCTAGAAGTTCTCCGAAACAAAATTCCAAATTGCAATACAAAAGGAGTTATTTTAATGTAATTTAGACAAGTGTCAGCCATTTCGCGTCGTCTGGGAGAAATTTCTTAAAGGTTCCCAAAGTAGCGTAGGAGATAAGGGACCTGTCTCTATGAACGCTAATTTGAATTAAATTCATTAGATTATGGGCTTTTGGTGAAGATTGCGTTAAAAATGGGTTTTTTTCTATATAAATTATACAGATAATTATTATAGGTTGATAATGAATGAGTTTACAATATTTTTGTGTGTTGAAAAATAGTTAATTTCTGTAATGTTTGTGCAGAGAGAACGCAGTGTTAATACTCTCCGTCCCCCACTTTCTGCTGAATTCTGGAGGTTTTGCGTATTGAGTGGCAGAACTCAACACCGCGCTTTGCCTCGACGCCAGAGCGAAGAAATGAAAATATACATTTAAATGAATATTTCTTTTCCTCGAGAGGGAATCGAACCCACAACCATTAGATTTTGCAGCACACTAGTCTCTTTGGTAATTAATTTTTCTATTTATTATTATTGGTTTATTATATAATACATATATAGATACTACGATAGTCTTTATATATTTTAAACTAGGCCCAAACAACCTCTAAAACGAAAGTAAAAAACTACCCAGCATCGTCTAGCGGTCACAAAGCAATCTATCCTCACTTCTTATACAATCTAAGTTTACAAAACAGTTGTACTACAGTCCCAAAGCGGCTCGAGACCTTGTTAACAGGTTTACATACTTTACTTCTGAAACGTTTATATAGAAAGACTAGCGGCCCGCCCGCGGCTTCGCCTGCGTGAACTACTTTATTATTAATTTCTGTCTCCATGAGTACCTTACGTCCTATAAGTGACGTCCATGCAAAATTTGAGACTCCTAGCATTTATAGTAACGAAGTTTTATACAAACTTTCAACCCCAAAAACAACCCCTTAGAAGTCGAATATTGCAAATTCCCGTCTTAGCGAGCATCTACGTCCTAAAAATAACTCCTATGCAAAATTTGAGATTCCTAGCACATGTAGTTTCTGAGATTTGGTGATGAGTGAGTGACCTTTCGATTTTATATATATAGATGTACGATATTGAATGATGACGTCGTCGTAACTTGAGGATTTGGTTGAGGACTTTTCAGGTGGATATTGATTTTATATACTTTTTTTATCAGGTTCACGCTGTATCTCGCATATTGCAGGGTAGGTATAGGGAACCAAATGTACACTCCATTCACCACTTTAACCTGATTTTTCGTTGCAGTGAATCTTATGCTAATACACTCCATTCCCAACTTTTCGGCCAATTTTCGGGATACAAGTTGTTTGTCGGAGCTGAACGCCGTAATTTTAGGTAGTAATGACTCTAATAACATTATGTGCGGTGAATTCTCCAAAATAAAAATATGGAGCAAGTAACATTAAATAAAATAGACCCATATCCTTCTCTCAACTATATTCATATATTTTACGTAAATAATTAAGCCAAGTACGTAAAGAAAAAAATCGTAAATTTAATATTTTGAATAAGACTTTTATAATAGATTGAGATACCAAAGATCACCAAATCCCTTTGGTATCTTATTGTAACTTGCATGAAATAATATTTCTTTGAAATAACTTTGACGCCGTCCTGATGCGGTTAGGATGTGCCGCTTTGAACATGATGATTGGCTTCATTTCCTGCTAAATAAGGAAGATGCATGGAGATGAAGATGCATGAAGATGAAGAACTTTCTTCGGTAGTTTTAATTTGTTTTATTTTGCTTAATTTCGCTTAAATCTAGATCTAGTTTAAATCTAGCGTAGAGACCAGTTGCACGAACGTGGACCTGTACGCGATAGGATGTGGGTTCCATTCTTATTCAAGGAAATGAAATAATTTAAAATTTGCATCTCTTCTACCTACCCTTCTATGTGCGGGATACAAAGTGAAGCAAAAAAAAGTACATTTAGGTCGAACCCGTTACGTCGTTATGCAGCAGTGCGTCTGTAAACTTGATGGACGTGGGTTCGATTCCTACTAGGCATCATTCCTCACTTTCCGCCCAATATTTGAGCTATTACGTGGTTATTAATGGATCTTAACGCCGCATTTAACCTGTTTATTATATAAAGAAATAAAAAAAACGAAATCACATAAAATGATGGTCATTATTGGTAGCCTACTATCCAAGACCTATTCCGGATCGAGGTCACGTGTATAATAAAGCCTACAATAACCGTAATTACTGGGAAGATAAGAATTATTTATGTTTTATCTATGGGTAATGGCCGTTTAATATTTGTGTCGATTGAGTTATGGGATGCTTACAGGTTAACGGGAATATATTTCGTAATTTTGTTTATATGGACATATGTTATAATAATAGCATTTGTGTATCTTAAACGTGAGGTTGTGGAATCGATTACCACTCAGAAGAATAATATTTAAATAATTTCCACCCTAGGAAGCGTTAAGTTCCGCCATCCCAAACATAATGCGATCGATTTCGGTTTTTTCGCCAATTTTGCAGAAAACAGCTTAAATATATTAAAAAAATATGATTTGTAAATAATTACAAGTAAATAAATATTTCATTTCCTCGAATGGGAATCGAAACCACAACCTATAGCATTTAGTCACGTTAGTGCCCCCGCATCACGACGGCCTCAATATATATTTTTGGAATACTTTACTTAATGTCAACCATTTAAATAATGGTATAAGCGATTTGTTTTGTTTGTACTGTGATTATAATTATGAATTGGCGTATGTCGTGTCGCTTATCGGGGGAATCTTGGAATAATTGAAAATTGACGATAAAAGCACAATTTTGTATTACGTATATTTACTGTTATATTTTATTTAAACGTCATACAGAAAAAAAAACATTTCTATTTACTAGTTGTTTTTTTAGTTATTTTTTAAATATCTACTACATAAGAATCGATTAAAAAGACAAGTTTACGTGTGAAACGAGCGATATTGTAAATTGAAAAGAATAAATTTAACAAATTTGCATTATAACGCTATAAACAACAAATATTACGACAAGTTTTAATTTTTCTTATATTTTCCTTGCCTTAGTTTATAAACAACCCTTAATTATAATGAAACCCTCTAAATTCGATATTAAATATGGGCCTAACTATAATATCGCAAGAACCGCATACAACTGTAATTATATTGTAAATTGAATTATTGTCCTTGGAGACCGTTGACAGCGGTTGCTGCAGAACCCTTTAGGCTGACTACCCACTAGTATAATATAGTTTTAATTAGAGAATGTCTTTTAAAGACGAAAAATCCACATAATATTCTAGAAAGAGAGGCTCAATAAACATACGTTCCATTTTATTATTATTAAGACTAGACTTAAATGTTTGAAATAGAGAACCAAGCCTTAAGTCGCTTCATTCTCTTCTTATGAATAATATATATCAATACTAACAGATATAAATTAGATTTTTGTTAAAAAAATATTATACAATACTTTTTTACTTTGTTGTCTTTGGTGCAATGCAACATTTGACTGCAACAATGCAACATTCAACAACACAACAAAAATTTTTTCACGAAATTTCTTGCAATTTATACTACTTTCTACAAGATTCTACAGATTTACTAAGCACTATGAGTTAATAGTAAAAAACGAACATTGAATCTAATAATTCCTATTACATTACTTTTAGGTAAGTATATTTATTTGATATATTCCTATAAACAAATAAGCCTTTTAAATATATTTTATTAAAGTATATACGATATTTTTTCTATAAAAGTGACGAAACTATCAGTTTACAGTTTTTACATAAAATTGGATACCGAAGCTAATATACGATGGATAGACGGACGGTCTTATTGAATTTATTTACATGTGAAAAGGTCCAGAACAAAAGGTAAGCAATATATCGTGCGATAAGGTGTCTATGTGGTTTTCCTGCAGGTTATTTGAAATATTACACGAATTTCGCGTTATATTTTCGTAATTTCTCATATT
>JAKRZM010001229.1:0-17415 GCA_036379175.1 Heliconius cydno galanthus
TTTGAAGCATTATTTCATACCTATTACCATTCCTCATTTTTAACCTTGTCCTTGTCTGCATCAAATCATTCTTGCTGAAATTGGTTTTATATTATTTTAGTTGCCTTCAGCTCCAGATGGCGTAAGATTATATTATTATCCAAATTATTTTCAGAACTCAACAAATCAACAATACATAAAGAATATTTTTTATACGGTAGTTGAACACCTGTGTTTGTTTAATTTTCGTTTTAAAATTAACATATCCAGTATACTTTCAAGAGTCAGCAGAAATGGATATGAGAGTCCTGATCTTCTATTTCAAGCTTAATTAATAAAGAATAATAACCATCACTATATATATATTATTATTATTCTTTTATTAAAAGACGTATAATATTTTTTATTAAAAATATTTTTATAATCTACTACAATTGACCAATTGTCAATATTTAGGTAATATATTATCCTAACCTAATTTTATTTAGATTTCTATATTTATGTTTTATTAGTATGCCGCTTTACCGTAAACCGAAAACATTTACACCTTTACTAGTCGCTGCTGAAAAAAGAGCTATCAAAAATGGCTTACACCACGCAGTATTCACCTCTCGGTTTGATAGATACGTTGGTGATTGGAAGAATGACTTAAAAGAAGGTTAAGAGATCATTATGAATGATTTAATTATTTTTAAATGAGATAGAGAATAAATTAGATATACCTTAGTTAACAATTATAGGTATGTACTCTCAATTTCTCTTATAGAATTTTCGATATTACAGTAAAAAAAGTTATCGATGATAACTCGATTTTTCAAAGTTATTATCTTTTTTTGTATTGAAATTGTTTTAAATTTAAATATCTGTAGACGGTTCTTTTTAGATTCACGTTATACTTAATATCCCGCTTATAGCAGAGAAGTTTTATATTAAGATTTTGTTAGACAGTTCAGATTTTTCGTAATTGTTGTATCTACTTATTTGTAAAAGAGTTCAAAGTCTAAAGCACGCAAGCCATCATTTAAAATTAAACCTTGAACGATTAATATTATTGTGTAGATAACGCAGTACCTACAGTAACTATATTTTATATAAAATAATCATTTGTATTTATAATAATAGGTAAAGGATTGTTTTTAACCGTTACTGGAAAATTATATGAAGGAGACTGGTTAAAGGGGTTTAGGTTAGTAATCATATTTAAATATGTTAAACTCCTGCAAATACCTACTTACTTGCATATAAACTCAAAAAATTCTACCATATTATTATGGTAAAATATTTTGGGTTTAAATACGTACATAAGAATTTACGGATGAGATAAGAATTTACTGTTAAAACATTTATATAAAATACTTATGTTGTATTGTTGTATAAAATAATATGGTATTATTATGGTATTTAAGTTATTATCGAGATTACCTATATAAAGACCCAATAGGTACGCTATAGGTATATTTAATGTAATACCTAAATCAATTTTCTATGAAACAATACCGAAGTATTGTTAATAATATCGATAATAGATTAATTAATTAATATTGGATACAAATTAACAGACATGGCTTCGGCGCTCTAAGTAGAAAACTACCAAATGGAACATTCAGTCTCGAGTACAGAGGTGACTGGGTGAGAGGCAAGCCAGAAGGCATCGGGTGGAGGTACTACGACAACGGCGATGTTTACTTTGGATTCCGGAAACGGGGCTGTCGTGACGGCTACGGCAAGATGTGGTATAGCGACGGCACATTCTATGTCGGTTATTGGAAGCAGAATAGGAAACACGGTCTTGGCATGTTTGTACAGAGTTAGTATTATTTTGGATTGTATACCTACTTAATTAAAAGTAACAATTGGCGATGGTTAGGTATACTTATTATAATTTATGTTATTTTTTGCACTTATCTTATATATCTCTTTTGTGTTCTGATTATCAGTTATGCAGCAGCATATTCATTTACTTAAGTACATCTTATAGATTATTACATTAGTACGTATCTTATAACAATTAATTCAACTAATGGCTTAGGGCGGCTTCATAATACTTTATCTAATCAAAGTTATTAGGTACATTTCTAAGTTTAGCTTTGCGTATACGGCACATAGCATGGTAGGCAGGGGGGAACCTGGGAACCTATTACCCAATATTAAAACACTTCCGTTCCCCACTTTCCGCCGCATTCTGATAGCATTGCGTGCGTTGACTCAACCGCGCTTTGCCTCACTACGAGGAAATGAAGATTAAATATTTAATTTCCCCGAGTGGGAATCGAACCCACAACCTGCTGCGTTTACAGCCACACCCTTAAGCCCACTTACGCCAGGACTGGCCTCGCATTTCTAACGTGTAGCGTGATAAATAATTGATATTATAATAATCCTATGTAGTAAACGGCAATCGTTACGAAGGGCACTGGGAGGACGACCTCAGACACGGCTTGGGTCGCTTCTACCACATGCACACGGGTCAACTGCAAGAGGGCTGCTGGACGCGCGGGGCGTGCGTGCGGTCCAAGATGTCTGATATCATTATACGACAATTCTGCGATTTACCTACGAAATATCCTATTGAAATGGTAAAGACTTTTAATTTCAATGTTAAAAAGACGCTATTTTGTCAACAAGATTCCACGTGAGAGAATAAAATTTGGGCATCGGACCCATAACTATCGTGTCAGGCAGATGCTGTTCCACTGAGAGGTACAACTATAAAATATATTTACAATTCTACAGGAGACATTACAAAACTCAAGAAAAATCCTGGAAGAAAGTAAATTATGGCTGGCGCAAAGGATCGGGGAGTTGGATAAAAAATTAAAATACTGTATTGATCAAATGTGAGGTTTATTGTGAAGTTATCAGATCATTCCGACGTCGTCTACAATTATCTTTGCGCGACATCTAATAAACCCTATACAAAGATAAACACGATTTTATTACTATGTCATACTCATATCACAGTAATTATTTATTGAATTACTTAAGTATCTACTCAATAGTGCAGCAAACATAATCAAAATTTACACAGCTACACTTGAAGAACATAATAATTCTAAGTTAATAAAATTTTTTTATGTATAACTTTGTAACGAAAACCTATTTGATGTTTGTGATTTACAAAAAATATATACCTAATTTGTAATACCTACAAATATTATAATAATATAAAAATGGGCAAAAGTTGTCGTATTCCAATAGAAATTATATCTTATATGGTAATAAAAAATATGAATTAAAATTACGACCTTAGACAAACTTAGGATATTAAGGAAATACCTAGCACCTTATTTTGGTTATTATTTTTATTTGGTTTAAGTAAAGACAATTAGTAAGATTTATAATTGACGATTACATAGGTACATTTAAATATATCTAAAATCCATAATTCAACATGAAGGATGAAAAGTCTATCGATATTCGCACTTAGAATTATAAATAAAATTATTTTTAAAGAATGTATCGCGTACAATTTGGAAAAATTAATCTTATTTTAACTCGTTTTGAACACTACAGAAAATGGTAGTTCTTTACCACCATAGTCTAGTTCGTCCAAATTATACACAATAGAAACTTTTACAAAATAATTATGTTTTTATTACTATTTAAATTTGTCATTAGCGAAAAAGTTGCAATCTGCAATTGCTGCTTATAGGTACATTTATCTTTCTTAATATATAATCACAATTAGTTAATATTTCTCATTAGAGAGTACCACATAATAAATGTATACTGCGTTGCGTATTGGGTGATGAAACCAACGCCGCACTCGTTATATTTACAATAATTAAAAATCCATTTGTTATGTCAACATAATAGCCCAATCATAAAATTAAGATATGTTATCGACTTAGTGAATTGTATCATATCAACCTAGTAAATCATTTAAAAAATCTTTTTCTTTAATAAACTTTTTGAGTGTATCATATTAAATTAAGAGTTAGTTAGTTAATATTATGTTTCGTTATGTTGCGAAGCCTGTTTTCTGTTCGGTATCCATTTGATGGAACGTTTATTTTATTTTTTATATTTAACCACAATTTTTAGTTAGAAAAAAAATTAATGTAAAGATGACCCACAAAAATTATCCCCCTGAATCGATGCATTCGATCGCATATATTTTCTTGTTTTCTCTCACCATAGACATATATTTCGGACTTTTCTTTAAATTAATATTTCCATCAGAAATTGTTATTCAGACAGAATCTCGTAATATTGTGAGTAATTTGAATAGAATAGAACACGATGAAAACGTACAACGAGCCATGGTTATAATACCAACGTGTTGGCTGGCGTGACACATACATTTGAATAATAAAACAATAACAGTGCAGACGTGTGACGAACGCTCTAATATTTGCGTCTGCGCGGCGCGACGAGCGATGATGGACGAGCCCGTATCTCATTGGATAAACCTTTCATGATTATCATATAAATTATCGCTATAATATTATATAAGCACGATTATCAGGTTCACTGTATCCTGCATACAGCAGGGTAGGCAGAGGGAACTAAGTGTAAAGATACACCGTTTTCCCACTTTCCGTCGTATTTGAGGCGTCGAGTGGCAGAACTCAACGCTGGGCTTTTGACTTGATGCCAGAGCGAAAAAATGAAAATATTAATAAATAAGAATTCATACCCTCGAGTGGGATCGAATTCACAACCGTCGCGTTAACAGTCACGCCTTTGTGCCCCTGCGAGCACGATTAAACGTTTGTAAATTGACTAAATGTGCTAATATATAATTATAATGATATAAATAATAATGCACAACTATCATGTGGGAGAATATTAAAACAAATACTAAGAAAATGTATTTAAGAGATTAATCTCGTAATATTTTCTAATCTTTTAAATACATTTAAATTTACGGCGTTGGTTTCAGCCAAACCTGTTTATAAATATATGGAGTACCGAACTATGTTTAGTTCTCTCTGTCAATTCTTTTATTTGCATAAAATGCATACGTGAACAAGTAGAATAATTCAATAGTTTTTTAAACTATCCCTTTTCTGAAAAAATAAATCATAAGTAATGAAGATGAAAAAAAAGTTGCGTTAAGTACCTAGTAAATAGAAGAGATTTAAATTAATATTTGTTAGAATTTATGTCCCTGTAATTTTAACAATTTATATTTCATAAATAAATTCTAATTTAATTTTAGGAACGTAATGTTAGTGTTACAATTTTTTTGCGATATGAATACGTAAATTATATATGTAGGTACGGTACACCTGATTCAGTTTTAAATAGATAAAAAACCATTACAATGTACATTTTCTTAAAACGATAAGTGATAAGAAAACACAAATATTTGCAATTTACATTTACTTGGTCACGAGCTAAAAAGCAATAAAATAATATTTGCGTCCTAAAAAACCTGCTAAACTTAAAACTAAAACATATAGTAGCTAGATAAAATACCAACAATCCATCAACATGAAAAACACCGCGTTTGAGCAACTGATCTAAATAAATAGACACATATTAATGGATTAATGTACTAAACTTTTATTTGGTTCTGAAAGACCTTTTAACAACATTCAAAACTATAACATAAATATTTGAGGAAATATATTAAAAAAATAACGTAACGGGACTTAACCCGCGTAACTTGGAATCCGTTAAAGTGTTCTAACTAAGCCATATGTTCTAATCAAGCTACGTCGAAATTCTACTACATTTGTTATAATTTTTTTATTGTTAGAGCGCTTGAATTGTTTCCACGAGGATTCTATTCCGAGTACGTTATTATTTTTATAAATTTCCTTAATATTTTTAGTCAGGAATTAATTATTTCCTTAAAAAAATTATAAAACTATTGATTATTATTAAGTAAACAATACAATACATAGTTAAAATTTATTTCTCTATAGAGATTCTCATGACATGTATGACTCACCGTTATCGTACACAATTGTATACGTTACGTTCCTCGTTGATTGTGCATTAGGTAAGTACGAATCTGATAAGTACTCTTATGAACTAGAACGTATTTTTGAACGTCCAAAAAAAACGTAATAACTAAATAAGGATATAGGAAAGAATATTAAAAAACGTCTAAATTACTATTAAGTTAAGTAACTATATACATAACAATAAGGTAAAAAATGTTAGGGCTAAACCACTCTCTGCTCTAAAAGCGTGAGATTATTCATACGCGAGTCATGATCGCCCATTTCTATTTGTTCCTTGAGCAACTCCAATTCTTTAATACCTGTTACAGTCATTTCATACTTGTGCGTCGCGAGAGACATGTAGAAATGTATGGCGAACGCTAAAAATATTATCATCACCGGTATTAGTACTACACAGGCCGACCAAGCGGCCGTTTCGCTTAAATCATAAAATTTGACCCAGCATAATATAGCTATTTCAACAAGAAACAATATAAGGCCCAGTAAAGTTGAGAAGGCCCACGCGATTTCTATATACCAATGCAATCTCTCGTGAGGAGATTCGTGCACTAAAGATATGCTGTGGAGGTTTCCCACGGCTTCAATGTTAGGTAATATGCAAGTACTGATCATTAAGGCTAGCATATGCACTGCTACTAACAATGTGGTACATACGGTGAAGGCCACTAGCATGGCCGGCGGGACTTTAGTCTGGTTTGGAGGATTCAATTGCACTTCCACCATTGCTACCTGTTAAAAAAGATTACTTGCTGTATTAATATAAATTTTCCATATTATGTAAGTCGTTAGCATTTTTGTATTGAACGTTTCGAACAATTAAGTAGTTCATGGTCAAGGGTAGCCTTTACTTGTTTGACTGGTATAGGTACAGCACCCGAGAAGTTGACTTAAAAATTTAAAAGTACTTTCTTAAAGTATGTACAACGATGACGTCGTACACTGGTGTAAAATATTTTTATAAAGTTCAATGATAATTTGTGTAGGCCATTCCATTCATAAATTCCATTCCTTGAGTAGATATACGTAGGTTATTGTGACAATATTAAGCTAATTTAACGGTATAATATTTTTTTCATTAATTTATTCGTATAGGTCTTCAGTTCACTCTAATAAATTATGCATTTACACATCACGCATTTCTTATTTGCTTCTTCATTCCCCCCCTTTCCGTCTAATTTTAAGGCATTACGTGTAGGGTAACCATGATTTCTTCAAATGGGCATCGAACCCACGACCATCATGTTTACAGTCAGATATTTAATCACTGCACCGATGACAATATTTTAATATTTATAAAAATGAAAATTTCCACTATTATTTTTAATATGAAAATAGACCATGTGAAATAAATTAATTTTTAAAAAATATGGGTCCCAATGTACTTACCATAGCAAAACCTGAGAGTAATGCAGAAGTTTTGCTGGAAGCCTTTAACTTGGCACGACTTAGCTGCAGTTTCCGCCATGAAAGATACGCTGGCGTGTGTAAGGCATCGCCCGACTGTATTGGTGTCTCACCTGACATTACGCACTTGTGCTGCATAAGGGAATGTAAAGTAATTATTACTTTTAGATAAAGTATTTATATTTTTAAAGTGTTATTTCACATTTAGGAAAGATGAATAGTTTCTTAGATAACTTATATAAATTTGAACATACGAGCTTCGTAGTTACGAAACCGCGCCTCTTGCAAAACGTACCCTTGGACGGTTTGCAAGAGGCGCAGCTTGACTACTGCGCCATATATCTTCACCAAGCTACGTCGATATTCTTACAAACTTATTACACTTTATTTGTTTTGTTCGTTAACATACAAAAATTTAAACGAAGTGGACTCGAACTTGCAACTATTGTATATCGTCCATTTCGAGTCCCGCTAAAAAAATTATATGTTTCTTAAAAATATTTCTTTAACGTTAGTGTAGAATAAGAACACCACAAATGGAGAACTTTATTAAGCTATTTTACAGGTGTTAAATAAATGCAGTAAATTTAATCATAGTTTGAATAATTAGTATTTTTTTAGTTTTACTCTGCATCCTACATATTAACAGGGATATAGTATTCAGAGGCAACCTAGTGTTAAGATACTATGTTCCTCCTTATTGCACTAGCACTTTGTGTTGTTACTCATCTCCCTGAGTCAGGATTGAACTCATGACCACCACATTTACAATTAGATAATATTTTTTTAATTTATATTTAATAAGATATAATAAAAGCAAATAAAAAGATAGTTGTATTAATTTATTCAAGGTAACTTATTGAAATGTAAATTTACCCAAGAGGATGGTAAAGACATATGTATACCACATTTACTACAATAATATTTTTAAATGTTATTGTCATATTAGTTTAGTTATTTACACATTACGTTTAAAACATATGTTGATAAATTTTGCATGGTATTAATGTATACATAATTAGATAAATGTATGTTATCATATAAATAAAATGGTAATATATATATTATATAATGTACATTAAATTGAAAAGAGGCATAATTCAAAGTCAAAGGTTGACTAGAAAAAGATTCTCATTTGTCTGTGACACTCTCATTTATGGAGAAAATATATTCTTAACACATGGTAAAAATCAAATTAAATCAGCTCCAAGATGTAGCAGCAGGGTAGGCAGAAGGAACCTAGTGTTAAGAAATTCCATTCCTCAAATTAAAATATAAATTGAAATTAATAAATCATTTTCTTGAATGGGGATTAAACAGAGTTATAACATAAAAAGTTATAACTTTAAATGTCTACACTATTAATTTTGTGTTATATATACTTTGAATTATGCTACTTTTATATTTAATCATTGGAATAATAACAATTTGATAAACAAGTAAAACAAAACATTATTGCAGATTTTTTTAAAAATAGTACACCTCATCCATTAAAGCATGTAAAGAATTTCTAAATGTAGAGAATATTAGCTTGTATGAAGAGAGAAAAACTTATTTAATTGGCAACAAATGGAACCAGATGAGTAAAGCCCCTGCCCAAGTTTTATATTTTCTAAACTCACTTTAAATATTAAAAGTGATCCAACTGTCACTTCTCCAGGATGTGCAGGATATACCAAATTTAAGGTGTCATTAATGATCTGTCATCAATTTCACTAAGAAAAAATTTTAATTATTAACTGTGATAATAAATATCATGCAGTGTTTTATAAATATTTTAAATAGAAAGTTTGTATTTCATATATTAATTGTGCATTATAAACAGAATTTAAAGAAAAATACCACGATTCTTTTAATTAAAATATTATGATTAAATATGTTAGGACATCTCAAATTATAAAGCAAACAAATTAAGATATAAACTGATTAATTAAAAATATGTATATATGTAATATGAATAACATCATACCTTAGTCGGATTTGGACACCAGCTATTAGATTGGCTATAACGACTATTCGAATTCCCGTAGTGATGATTATTGCCGATAGTACTTGCCGACCAAACCGACATGCCTAAATAAATTGCACGACAGTCCTTCAAATTAAGAGGACGAGGTCACTAACTTTTCAATAACGATGTATATTCCATTGGCACGTATATTTTACATCCAAAATAATAAAGAATTCTAAACTTGTA
This sequence comes from Heliconius cydno galanthus, assembly GCA_036379175.1. Taxonomy (NCBI): domain Eukaryota; kingdom Metazoa; phylum Arthropoda; class Insecta; order Lepidoptera; family Nymphalidae; genus Heliconius; species Heliconius cydno. The sequence goes on from JAKRZM010001229.1 coordinate 9,499, forward strand.
ACGCATGTAAATCGTACAAAATCTTATATTTTTCTAATTTGTGGCATCTAAAATAACAAATTCTAAAAGTGACGTAAGCAGTCAAATGACAGACAATGACAATTAGAATAGGTTATAAATATAGAGTATAGATTGAAGAAAAACGAAAATTTAATAATAAAGTTGATATATTTATGCATATCAAAATATAATTTATTTATTTAATTATATACTGTTAAATTTTATACAGCAAAAATATTTAATTTTAAATCTTATACAATTCTTGTACAAGTATTCGATTGCGTTATGCAGACTGTGCGAAACAAAGACGGATAGATTTATCTTATCCAATTTTGTAACGGTACTGCGTCCGTACGGGAGTGTCCAAGAAAGTCGGGCGCACAGTTGGACGAGAATGATAAGCGAATTGCTTTACAAGTGGATAATGTAGGTCGGATATAGTAGTTTGTTTTGGTTTATCATTGGTTATATGCTGTGACTTGATGCCCGCTGTCTGGATTGTACTTAGTGATCTATGATATTTCGAATTTTAGAATCCGAGATACTGTGACAGGAACATACTGTAAACATTTGCTCTGTGGTTAAGTGATTTTACTATTTTTTGTGCATCACAATGGCCGAAGCTGCAGCAGCCACTTGTGCCAATAATCCTAATGCCGAAATTGTACGAGGCCAGGTGTTTGAAGTTGGCCCTAGGTACAAGAGCCTCCAGTATATTGGCGAAGGAGCCTATGGCATGGTTGTGTGAGTAATATGATATCATATTAAATTATATTAAAATTTTCCTTAACTTTGTTTAATTGCACACAACTTGCTATTAATAACAAATATACCAAATATAAGAAAGAAACTTTGAATATTTAATAACCTGAAAACTCTATCAACCTCATTCTAGAGTACAATATTATGCACCTATTTTATGTTATGTATAAGATATATGACACAAAATAGGCGTAATATTGTTATTATTATTTTTATAAGTAATATCATGGCAGTTTGTCCAGAAATTTTGTAATGTTTAAGATGAAATCTGTGATTAAAATTGTTACCATGGTAAAAAGTTTAAGAAGTTTTATAATAAGAAATATTTTATCTAGGATTTTTTATTAGATAAATGTATAAAGTAAGCATTTACCAATGTGTTGTAGTTGGTTCATTGATAGCCATTAATTGTATAAAAAAAATAAATTGTATATACATATTTCAAGCTTAACTTTTAAATATATTGTTTGTAAAATATATCATATACCAACGTAATTAGAATTAGATGCAGAAATATGAATATATTTTCAGCAATTGCTATTGATGAAATATTCCTATATGGTAAAGTGGCTTTTGAATAAGGCTTTGGTAAATCAGAATTAATTTAACATAGTAGTTAATAAAAAAATAAGGAAAATCAAATAATAATAAAGTGATTGTAAATGTGATTCATATCAGTTTATTGAATTTTAATATGTTAGCATTAAGACTTTCTTATTTCCATCTATGGCCCAATTTTTAAGACATTGTATGTTAAGTTCTGGAAGTCAACACTGTACAATGTCTTGTTACCAAAGAATAGAAATAAAAAAGCTTTCTTTTGAAATTTAAAATCTTAATTATTAATTAACCGATAACTTTTTATAGTGAGAAAATATCTTATTGGAAAATTGAATCACACCGGCAATATACCTTTAGCTTCTCTGATGTTAGACAGGGGTGTGGGCGTTGATGATCACTTACCATCAGGTGACTCGAACACTTGTTTGCCTTGTCTTTTCCCTATAAATAAAGAACAGAAAATCAAAAAGCTATGCAAGCAAATATTGTTGTGTAATTGAATTAATAAACTTAACAAAATCATCAATAGAGTAATTATTTCGTGTTTACCCAAAAACAAAATATAATATATAGAAAAAAATAGAGTATGTTGTATACTACTGCTTATATTAATTTGAATTATTTGAATGAACATGTCATTTAACCAGTCCGAATGTTTCTTAAAACTAGGCCTGTTATGTATGGAAGATGTAAAGTAGATTCACACTCCACTCTACCCTCCTTTCATATAAGAAGGTAGATAGAGGGAACCTAGTATTAATATATTCCGTTCTCCTCACAATGGCGAATTTTTGGGACTTTGCATGCTTAAGGGTGTCAGTCAATGTCGCTTATTGTCTTTTGACCATATCATGACCATACCATAACACCACATACAGTGATACAAAATTTTACATTTTGACTGTAAACATGGCAGTTGTGGGTTCCATTCCCACTCAGATAGTTTTCATTTTGTCGCTGTGGTAACTAGAAACTGAGGCAAGGAGTTTGATCACTAAGAACGGAATGTCTCGAAAACTGAGCTGAAACGGAGGCACTAAGTTCTGTCTACCCTGTTAAACAACACACAAATGGTATCCTTGTTACTAAAAAGATTTAATTAAAAAAAATATAAAGTTTTAAATGAAACTAACATAAACAAAAATAACAATTGGATTTTCAATTAAAATGCTTATAAGATTAGTCTATTTCGATACAACAATTCTAACCGCGTTGTGAACATCGATCACATTCTATCCACGTACTTGCTACTAGCGCCGGCTTCGACTTCGTTCAGTGGTGAATATAACTTTTTCATCCGAACTTTGACTTCCATTTACTAATGTGGCCTATTATATATTTTTTTAAATACTGTCCTGTCCGACAATTCATTTAATAAATTCAGAATATCTTTATAGTACACAATTCCAATATTAGTTTTATGGCACTATGATTATTCTAATTATCAAATACGACATCTTAATTGTAATTTTTGTTAGTAAGAGCATCTAGCTTATTAAACATGTGTGTATCGTGTGTTTTTTAATTATAGGTTTCACATGTCCGTTTTTCATGACTACAGACTAATTTTGTTTTATATTTTTACGTGTTCGTAAAAACAAACAAAATGACAAACGTAATCATTAAACACAAAAGAAGTAAAGAANCACTAACTGATTATTCTAATTATCAAATACGACATCTTAATCGTAATTTTTGTTAGTAAGAGCATCTAGCTTATTAAACATGTGTGTATCGTGTGTTTTTTAATTATAGGTTTCACATGTCCGTTTTTCATGACTACACACTAATTTTGTTTTATATTTTTACATGTTCGTAAAAAGAAATAAAATGACAGACGTAATCATTAAACACAAAAGAAGTAAAGAAATGTCCGTTTGATAAGTTTTATTCTCACACCATACAAAAATTACATATGTTCAAATATTGTCATAATAAATCACAAACTAATAACTTAATTTTTCTCATTTAGGATAATATATTAATATTTTGTAGCGTAAAAAGCGCCTTGTTTTTGCTCACAGCTGACCCAAAAACGCTTCCATAAATGCGATCAATTTTATCATAACCCTGACCCAGTGTTTCATTTGCCAATTTTTCTTGTGCTTCTTCAACCATCAAACGCGCACAATGCCTTAATAATGAAAGGTTAGTCTACTCTATTCACAAAGACGTTATAAAAGATATTCCCTGTCTTGTACAGATACCGACCTTCCACGAAAAAGTAAATAGATTTTACTTATATATCTTTATATTTTGATGCTTGTCATCTTTGTTTACAGAAAAATATATGATAGAAATTTACAGTACTTTTTGATAACATGCTTGTTTGATATAATGATACAGAAATTCTTGTTTTTTTTATATTTTTTTACCATGCCCCTTGGTTCCGCAGATAGGCAGAGAGAACGTAATGGTAAAGCATTCAATTCTCTCACTACGTTTTGAATTCGGTTTCTGTTGTTTATAATTGTGTTGTCATTGACATCTCTAGAAATATAGTAGAATAGGTAAAATTAATTAATTGGCCTTTCTGCAGCGTATAGCTTTTTTGAGGTACTGAATACGTTTGTGGCAAAACATGTGTGCAGTATGAAAGAAAATTAAAAAAGTAATTTAAGGTTCATGCAGCTGGTTAGTGTTTTCTCTATTGGCGTCATAATGTTGGCTCTATTGTTTCCTTTGTTTCCAAACTATGCGGGCTGATGAGAATTTCCAAGCACCTGCTTCTTAAAACAGTAATTAACTCTTATAAATATTTAATAAAAAGTAAATTATCAAAATATTAAGTCTGCCATTTTAAAATTGTTATTTGACATGACGTTTTTTTACATTTAATATGATAATCCTTGGCTCTTTCATTTTAGATAGCTTTTATCAAAATTTATTGGGCGCTCGGAACGCCATAATTAAAAGGACTAAGCGAACTAAACTATTATTAAAAAACAGCTTCACGCTGTATTAACAAGGTAGGCGCAGGGAACCTAGTGTTAAGACAATCTGTTCTCCATTTTTCACCGAATTCTGGAGGCATTGTGAGTTAAATGACGGAACTAAAAAAATGAATAAATATTGAATTTCCTCGTGTGGAGATCGACATCGATCACGACGATCGATCCACAACGAGTCTCCTGCGCCACGACTGTCCTCAATTATTTATTAATTTAAAAGACTAGTCAAAGAACCACATCATCGTAGGGTGAATATTAGCTTTAAAAATCTGAAATCGAAATATATATCGGATATTTGTAACCATATCGCCTTTGCCTGAGGCACGAAACGTATTTTTCCAGTAGGTTGCACTGCAAACCTCTAGGTGATACGACAGGGGACGGAGTCAAACGAGCCACATACTTTAATATCTTGTTGCCGTGTGTTCTTTGGTATTTTGATTTGGTGAAGTAGATGAAAAATTCTCTTTCACCTTTCTTTTACCTTTATCAGATTCAAATTTGTTTTTCTTTTTTTTTAATATTTCATAAACGTAAGTTTTTGCTATACCTAATTAGTTATTTTTTTAGTTCCACGTAGGATACCGCACATAGCAAATTAAGCAGAGGGAACCTGGGAACCTAAGTTAAGACACTCCGTTCCCATTAACATATTTCCGTTCCCCACATTCCGTTTTATTCTAGACACATTTCGTCTAGAATTCAGCGGAATATGTGGCGGAACTAATTCGTTGCAGCACTTTGCCAGGTAACGAGGCAGTAAATGAAAATATTGGGCGAATGAGTAGATGCAAATGTTAAATATTTAATTTCCTCGAGTGGGAATCGAACCCACAACCTGTCACGCCTAATTATACGCTGAGCTCCTGGGCCACGACTAAAGCCAGTCGTCATAAATTAATTTAATTTTACAAATTTCAATGTGTTGTTTAGAGTGTTATCGTACGTGCTACGTATTTTCACGGCAATAGTTAAGATTGCAATTATAAGATTATAAAATAAATCAATAGATGCCTAAATAAGTGTATTAGTAGAGTCAGTATCACAAATCTCTATTATCCTTTTATAGAATCTTCAAAATTATATTTGTAATATACATAACAAACCGATAGTATATCGGTCGATAGGTCAAATGATGCTAGGGGTGATATTACATGGTCAAGTGGACCGTGATATAATGGCGTCGGTCGAGCCTCCCGCACTCGTATTACAGACAGGTGATGAAATTAGTCATGGGGGTTGCCCTCTTTACAGATAGATAGATTCTATTGTGGAGTGATATGTGTTAAAATAGCAGTGTGTATCATTTTTGTCGGTTAAATTCTATATTTCTATTCTTAATATAAAAAAAATATTATAGCCTTACTTTTGGGCTAGTATATGTCTTTACATTTTCAGCATTTTGTGGTCTTATTACAGTAAAATCCAAAATTTTAGATTAAAATAGCGTATTTTATTTTTCATAATATGTCTAACCCGGCGTTAATTTCCTCCACTTAAGACACAATGCCTCGAAAACTTCGGGGGAAAGTGGAGAACGAAGTGTTTTAACACTCGGTTCTCTCTACCTACACTGCTGTGTGTGTCAGATATATATATTCACATAGAAATTGGAGTCACGTATCAGTCATGTCCAAGTCACGCTGTAGTTAATTAACTAAAACTGGTACACAATATGACCTCCGCCATGAATAGATCCGTTTATACGGAAGCGATTGTCACAATTAACCTTAATTAGAGATAGAGAAATCGTCACAAATTTGTCTATTTACCTTTGTAAGTATTATATGCCGTATATTGCTTAATATACTAGGCGCGCGAACCGGACCTCAATTTTAATTCGCTGCTCTCGCAAAATCTCGGTAGTATTCACATGTTGAGCAAAGCGAGAAATGAATTTTAGACTTTTTAGAATTTTTGTTCGCCTAAAACCATCTACGTAGTCATATCTATATGTATGCTAATTTTCATCTCAATCGGTCAAACCGTTTGGGTGCCTATTGGTGACAAAGAGTGTAAAAAGTCTCCAGTAGAGCGCTTCGCTCAATTATTCAGTGCTTACTTAATAGTAATCCTTACTTAATTTACGTCATTCATCTGAATGTTTGTGAAAGATTATCTTTGAGATAGAGATTTTGAAAGATGAACTCGATTTTTAGTATATCATCTTTTTAAATTATATCTTACCCTAAACGTTTTTATAATAGAAGGTTATACAGATGTTTAGAAGAAGATAGAGTTATTTTATTTTATGTAACTATAGAATCAGTATATTATAAGTAATATGTCCTAAATCTAAAATATCATTCATTAATCTCTAAATCTAATTACTTTGTGAAGTCTAAGCGATTACTTCTCGCTCCATTACACATCCACATCATGGGTACAAACAACGTAAATGTCTTTGTTGGTCATACAGTAAAACTAATATAATACGGTCAACGAGCCGTGGCCGTCGGAAGTTAGGCTTTCTGAACTTTTGCGTCGTATATACTCGAAAAGAATATAATTAAAAGTAAGAAAGTTATTGATCCTCAAATTTAAATCTGCTCAGCCATCGTCAGCGAATATGGCGACAACGACTCGTCTACTCTATTGTAGGTAGTTTAATTATAAAAAAATCAGTGCCTAGAAATCTAAATAACCATAGTGGGTTGGTTAGACTATCTGATTTTATATACCCAAAGTTTTCTCATGAAAGATTTTCATATTACTTTTTTCAGCAAGACGTATGTTTATAAATAAAATATTTTATCAACTATCTTATCTAGAATCCGCATACATGGTGTAAAATATATATGGTGGAAATAAAGACATAGAGCGCGAGTGGATTTTGCGACATTACATCCGCTAGGATGTCGCATTATACGTATGGCGTTCTCGTGACTCAGTTCTGCCATAGAGTTACGTCATTCCTTGTTGTAGTATGATATCGTATTAATTATTTTTATTATATTCGTAATATCTTAGTGTTATTAGTATGTTAAATTTGAGATGTTTTAATTAACATTTTTTTCTTAATTTGTTTGGTAATTGTTTCACATCAATAAATGATAATTTAATTTTTATTTCTCGTTTTTAGTTCCTGATAATTAAAAATACTTATGATTTAATTTACTAATTTGGCTGAAGTTGTATGGCTTCTAAATATCAATAGACAGAGGAAACCTAGTGTTAAGATACTCCATTCCCTATTTTCCGCCAAATTTTAGAGGCATTGCGTGCTTTGTGGCGAGTCAACGCCACGCTTTGCCTCTACATCAGAGCGAAGAAATGAAAATATCAAATATTTTATTTACTCGAATGGGGATCGAACCCACAATCTCTCGCCTTTACAGGCACACTTTGTACCTGAACACCACAACTAGCCTCAAATATAAAATATCAATCTTGTATATTATACATTTAAATTTATATACGTAAATAATAAAATATTGTTTCATTATAACATGAATAAGGTAATTATTAGCAGCAAGCAGCACAGACGTCTATATCGTCGTATATTTTGAACGTATAAGTAATACAAACTACATTTTAGATTGGATCCATATAAAGTATTGAGGAAAAAGGAAACTATACCGACGGATTCCATTTTGTGAACTTCGTGGAGTTATGATCGCACGTTCATTCTATTTATTTACTT
>JAKRZM010001229.1:18102-38395 GCA_036379175.1 Heliconius cydno galanthus
ATCTAGATTGAAATTATAGTTTACTGTATAACATTCTAATAAATAATTAAGGAGATGTCACTGATTCGAAATGACCTAGCCTTCGGGCGGCATAGTATGAGTATGACCGACGCGAAAACATTCTTATAAGTAGTTCAAGCAGGCGTAGCCGCGTCCGGGTCCACTAGTATATATATATAGATATAGATAAGTACTCTACTTCAATTCTAAAAATTGTTATTAATTCCGTCACAATTCCTACTGTCGTACTATTGTTTGTGAACAATAGTTACTACACAAGAGGTAATACCTGATTCTTTTTTTTTATTTATTAGTTGAATGGCTTTGTTTTCAACTTATATTGACTTCATGTTACTTGTTATAATACCATTTTATTTTAATTGTCTACTAAAACCTATTTGATCGTAAATGTTGATAATAATCGATTTACATTATGAATCTATTAACGTACTTCCGACATTTTGAGGCTAAAAGGCTGTTAACGAATAGCCTATACGTTTTTTTTTTCATGATGTAATAATATAAATGATCCTATAACTGGAAGTATACACAATTATACTTCTTTACCATGTAGTAACAAAGGCCCAGGGGCACAAAGGTGTGACTGTAACGCCACAGTTGTGGGTTCGATCCCCCACTCGAGGAAATGAAATATAAATTTAAAATTATATTTCCATTTCTTCGCTCTGGCGTGGAGACAACGCGCGGCGTTGGGTTCCGAAACTCAACACGCAAAGCCTCCAAAATTCGACGGAAAGTGGGGAAAAGAGTGTCTTAACACACTAGTGTCAAGACCCTGGCAGGGTAGGCAGAGGGTACCTATTCTCCCTCTGCCTACCCTGCTGTTTGCGGGGCATACGTGAAGCTGATTTAATTTGATAAAATTTTCTATTCTATGAAGTAAATTTTTTTTTTATTTACTTCATAGAATAAAAAATTTAATCAAACTTTCATCCTTCGTTGTTTCGAATCGAACTGTTAAACTATTCCGATGGATGTGATTAATGCCTTCCCAAATAACGAAGTTGTGAGTAACAGCCGCGTGAGCGCCAATTTGTGATTAATCTTACCGCTTCTTATTTCAACTTCCTTAAGTATCGTTCATATTAAATTACCCCAAACTTGAGAGGATGAGGGGGTGCTAGGGTGTGAGTGAGCACTATGTAATTAGCTAAGAATCGCCTAGCCAGTATTTGACAGCGGTTTGATATGGGTGCCGGGAATATGAGCTGGTTGCTATTAATCATAAAGCATAATAATAATTTATTTTATTATGGACGCCATAGTTTTCAGGACATTCGCCAACTTTGACGGGGATGAAAGATATTACCTACGAATAATTTTCATTTTCATCGTTTTCGATGACTGAACGGTAAATAAAATGTCTTATAATTTAAGTTAGATATGCGGTCATAAAATTGAATTTAAAAATATTAACTAGCGACCCGCTCGCGGCTTCGTCCGCTAAGAAAATGAAATTATTTTTTAGTAAATTTGAATTATTTTCATGTCTTAATAACATTACCATTTTAAATACGATATCCATATATTGAAAATTAAAATTTTACATTGAATAATAAGAACCGTAAGCTATATAAAAATGACGCATTTTTTCCTATATAAATTAACTGAAAAAAGATAAATATAAATTCAGTAGAAAACTGTACCGTTTTTATTTTCCAAGTAAATTAAATCTACAACAGGGATAACGTTGCTAATCAAGTTACGAGCGTAACTGTAGTTGAACGCTCACTAAACTTTTCTCCGTAGGAAATTGCCTCCCGACTAACAAATGTACTGTAATTAAGAATCCCAACTCTTACATTAATGGTATTGTTTATTTATTTTAAACAAGATATTTTTTATCACTCTTATCGGTTTCAATTGTTTCTTTATCACTTGTGTTGATATTATCTTTGATTATTTGTATTTCGCACTTGTCGACGGTCAAGAATGCTGAATGAATTGCTTTTTGTATTTTAAAATGATATTAACTTGATAATTTTCCTTTATTGTTAAACTATTATTTTTTTTATTTTTCGGCGTCGAGTTCTGCTACTCAACACGCAATGTCTCCAGAATTCGGCAGAAAGTGGGGAACGGACTGTTTTAACACGAGGTCGTGTCGTGTGACAGACAGACAGACACGTGTTTCTGCCTACCCTGCTGTATGCGGGGTACAGCGTGAAACAGATTTATTTTTATTTTATTATTTTTGAATGATATTTATATTTAGGAGTATCCTTCCTCGCTAGAGTAGTTTTACATTCTCTTATTCGGCACATAAAAATCATTTATAAAGTTAGATCTATTTTTGGCATGTGGCGCGAGGGGGAGAGAACGTAGGACTTCATATGTGATATAGGGATACTTGAAAAATACGAAATATATTGTTTTCTTTATTGTACTGAATATTGATACAAACTTTCTTGAGCTTCTTCTTCATAAAAACTTCGTAACTCTCATGGGGACTTCAAGAAAATTCTTTTTATACGGAATACTTTTGTTTTAGTTTATACATTGATTGAAATAAGTATTGATAAATATATGTATGCAATATGTATATATCTCTAGGTAATATTGTCTTGTTGTTAAATCATATTTCTATAAGAATATACCGAAGCGTTTTTTATTAAACTCGCCAGTCCAAGTATAAATAATTATAACCACGCTACATATAAAGCATTAAATATAAAATATAACATATAACGAACGGAGTGTCTTAACACTAAAAAATCTGATTTGATTTAATTTTGATTTTTTAACATATAACCCCCCTAAAATGGAGGTCGTTTTATAACCACTGGTACTAATAAAGACACGTTATTTGTTCACCAATGTTACCCTAAAGTATTGTGTGTACTAACGCATATTGTTGTCAATAAATTGCACTTATTCTCCTCATATTTAATGGATTTATGTTAATACCTAATAGTATAATCCAACCACGCTTTGTGTTTATAGTAGTTTACATGTCTTTTGAATTTTCTCTTTTGTTGCCGATACCTTCTTTCGCAGGCTTAATCCGCTTTTGTGATTTACAATTGTCCACGTAAAATTTCAATATTTCACGTATTTTTGTGCTTTGTTGCGTTTGACTCTGATATAGGTATACTGACAGATTATATTGGTCTTTAAACACGTTTGTGTTTATAATATGTATCATATTTCGTATAGAATTTATAATTTACATAATTTTTAATTTATATTTAAGTGAAGCCAGTCGTTGCCCAGGGGCACAACCGTGTGACTGTAACGCGATTGTGGGCTCAAATCCGATTTGAGAAAATTAAATATTTAATATTTTCTTTTCTTCCCTCTGTTACAAGACAAAGCGCGGCGTTGAGTTCCGCTACTCAACACGCAATATCTCCAGAATTCGACGGCGGAGTGTCGATCCCTCTGCCAACCCTGCTATGTGCAGAATAGAGCGTGAATCTAAAAAAATTAAATCTAAAATATATTTATAAGCAAGTAGGTTTAATAGTACGGTCCGTTCCTCACCCTTGCTACACATATAACTATATCGATCTAAAGATATTTATAGTTTTCTGCAAGAGTCGTTTCTGCGTTTACCATTCTGTATCTCAATAGTACGGCTTTCAGAAAACCCTGTTGTTATTTTAGGTCAAGTAGAAAGTAAACGTTGGCGTCGAAGTCTCTGCAAAATTATACTTCTATAGGCCGTTGTAGACCAGCGACACCAGCGTTTAACTCTAACGTGTTTGTTGTGGATTCGATTCCTGCTTGTGTTAATGGAAGATTATTTATAAATATGTTCATTTCTTCGTTCTGTTACCAAGGCAAAAGCGCGGAAAAAAAGGCAAAAGTTTCGAAAATTCGACGGAAAGTGGGGAACGGAGTGTTTTAACACTAGGTTCCTTGTACCTACCCTGTTATACGTAATATATAGATTGAAGTTAAAAGAATGCGGTAAAAGGAAGGCATTAGATTTTATTTGAGTATCAGTTCATTAAATAGTCCTTACGTTATATACCTATACATACTTACATAGAAATATTACTGTCGAAGATAGTTTTTTTTACTTTTACTTTTAATTTTTTTTAGGGTATAACCATTTAATTACTATTAGATATTCATAACGTCGTTTTCTAGGAATATAATTCCGCGAATTGCGCGCGTATATAAAATACAAAATACGTATTTGGAATGTTTTTTTTTTCATTCAAGCATGTCATGTGAAATAATAATATTACTTCTTTTAAAGTAAAATAATAATATTAAAAAAAGATGGAAGCTTTTTATTGAGTTTAATTTTCTCTAGAACAGCTTCTCGTTTGATATACGATATGGCGAAAAAATTCAGGTAGAATGTGTTTTTAACGCATTTTTTTTTATTAGGGCTGTGAAATGTTAAGTGAGAAAATATTTTTATTGGATGGAACCGAAGCCTCATATTTTACATATTCGCGGTACATTTGACCCGCCCCTCGAGAGCTACGTAATGTTATCACTTACGGGTCGTCGATTTGCCCTCGTCGAAAATTACGGACTTTTTACTTCTGCAAATACCAATATTACTTACATGATAACCTAGCGAGCCCGAAGGTTAGTGGATTGAATTTCTTTTTTTGCCAATTGAATTGCTAGTTAGGTTTTTTCATGTTTATACTTAATTTTTACTATTACCAAAGTGCCAAACGCTAACTAAATTAGAGACTTCATTTTTAATTAATATGAAATTGTTTTCTTTTTGGTAAATTAATAATAATAAATAATTATATTAACTTGTAACCGCCTGTGTCAACATCTGCTTCGAAATGTTCACCATGGTAACATAATATTCTTGAAACTTTTCTGCTAGTCAGTACGTAATACTCCGTACATAAGTCCTTTATCCTACGTATGTAGAGGCAGGTGTAGTTAAGGCAGGACTAAGTGAATGTTTTATTATATTTGGAAATTACCTTGTATTATTCTTTTCTACATAATACATTTATTATAATACTTTATAAGACATTATATTATTATGTTATTATAGAAATCCTTTCAATATTTTTTTAAATACTGTAAAATAACTGGTAAATTTTACCACCACGTTACATAAAAAAAATTAAAAGTCCAAAGAACTTTTTTAACATTTTGGTTTTTTTAAAAGAATGTAATGTTTTTCCTAGGCTTTTAATTATTTTAAAAAAATATAAAGGTTATTTGATGCCACTGTGCTTTAGCTCTTTAAACTCTTAAGTAATGCTATAAAGAACGAAAATCGACAAAAATATTTGTTTATATCATTCTCAGATATAGAAAACCGTAAGTAACGTAACTGTAGATCTCCTTAGTTCTAAAATTATAAATAATGCGAGAAATAGTAATAAACTTTTTACGACGACGACGTACACATTACTCTTCATATAAGCGGTGGCACTGTGTGAGTTGTCACATTCGTTTCGCGTAACTGCTTACTAAAAGCATTGTATTTTATACTTGTTTAAAGATGTAGCAGCTAGTTTCTTGTCACCTATAACTTTATATAAAAATAATTTAAAATACGAGAATAGAATAGAGAGTTTTTCAATGTTAGCGCGACTTCGTTTTATAAATATTGATTTGTACGACTGAACGTTTTGTTAGGTACGAAGCACGAAGCAAAAATATATATTTTGTAGCTGAAAGTAATAGCAAAGGAAACCCATTAACTTAATGAGTGATCATTTAAAGTGCAAATAAAATGTATGCGCGCTCAGCCACTAATCGATCATCATCATCATCATCTACTATTTTTCTCAACTTTTACTAAACCTAGGGAAGTAAGTTTAATTTAATTATCACCGTTTTTTTAGACTTCACTAATTCCTTTGTAACTACCATAAGGTCGGGTTTCAGTAGGTACACAGTTACCAGCATTATTTTTTTCATTTTCAGAGGGAGAACTCTTATGTCGAAAAACTCAGTTCTCGATGTTCCGCTTGAATTCGAGACGGAGTATTGCAAGAACGGCTAAATGAATAGAATTGATTTTTCCAGTTAGAATCGTACCTACAGTCATAGCAATAGAGATATTACCAGCGGCTAGTATTATAGAAAAAATAAATTACATTCCCCTTTCTACCTGATACCTGCTATCTATCTTTCTCAGCGCAAAACCTTAATTCTGTTTGATGAGAATTCCCGTCTCAAGGGATTTTGATATAAATTAAATGTATTTCGAATATATCTGTGTTAAAACAAGTGTTCGGAGCAAAAGGGGATTTCGTGGCTGCCCTCGGTATAGTCAATTTCGTTTGTGACTTCATAATCACCGATAATTTAATTTAAATTACTTCAGGCCTTTTGGAACTGTAAGTGTTTTATTTGTTTAATGTTATATATGGAATATATTAACGAACCGAAATTGAAAGCTATTTCTTTTATTACAATATCAATTTTAATAATTATAAGAGGAAAGTTTTGCAGTTTAGACTACTTTTAACGTACGAATTTATAGAGATAACTTAATTCTATGTCATTTACTTTACAATTTGAAATATGAGATTCTGATATTGTCAAGTTCTTGTTTTAATAAGTTGCATAGGTACATTGATTAAATCGTTTTTTTTAAATAGTGTTAAAGTGACACTAAACACAGTGCCTTAACAATTCGAGTAGTAGGGTAAATTATTTATTTAAATAAGCCAATTAAGTTTATACTTAAATGGAGGAAGTTATAAAAAATATGCGAATATTAACTTCGTCTAACTCGATCGTCCTATACAATATTTGTATGAATAGAGTGAGGTGACAAGTAAAATCGCGAATACAATTTAGTATTTTAGCATTTATAGAGTTACAAGTATAGCCAGAAGCCATTCAAGAACGGACGTCGGATTTAGGTAAAGCGAGAGCACTCGGACTCCGCCGAGAGCACTCGCTTTCATGGCTTTTAGAGCAATTTGAATATATAAAAGTGCAGAAAATCTGGATTTAGAATATTGATGAGCACTTCTAATGGTTTCGAGACGAGCTACTCAATGTAGTGGTTGGTAACTTGGCTAAAATACTAAAAATTCTATATGTTTCTTTTTATTTTTATGCCATTATAACATTAAAAGACTATTTTAATCGCCAAAAATAAGTATTGATTAAATAAATCAGCTTCACATATCCCACACACAGCTGGGTAGGCAGAGGTAACCTAGTGTTAAGACACTCCGTTCGCCACTTTCTGCCGAATTCTGGAGGCATTGCGTGTTAAGTGGCAGAACTCAACGCCGCAGTTTGCCGCGACACCAGACCAAGAAATGGAATATTTCATCTCCTCGAGCGGGCATCGAACCCACAACCAGTCGGTGGATTACATTTCTTTATTATAAATATGTATTATGATAGTATTGTTCGTCGGTAGAGTGGTGATGTAAAATAACTACACTATTTTACTAAATACACTGATGTTTTTTCTTGAAACAAAATTTTGCCAACTTCGCTCATTAAGATTTCTCATGTTGTTTTATAACTCACGTCTTATGTTCAACCCCAAGCGAATCTACATAATTGTATCGTTGAAATTACTTTGTGTCGAGCTTATGCTAAATTATTAATATGTATTTTATGAATCCAGACTAATTTACAATTAGTTTTAATTAATTATTAAGATTAAGTCAAGCATTTTAGTTCTTAAATAAAAAACTAACTTAAAGGAAAAAAAAATCACGCATCGACCAAAATTTTACTTGTACCTACTTCTTTACTTAAATTAAGCAAAAACTCACTCTCAAAAGCGCTTATTCGAAACTTTTCTAATAGTATTTGGCTAAGAATGTACAAGAATCTCCCCAAAGTACCTACTATATAACTTCTAAAACAACTTTAGTTTGAATTTCTTCAAATACTTATTTACTTTTGTTTTGAGAACATTTCTAATGCTATAGGTACAATAGTAATAAGAATTTTCGTGAAGAATTTGGCTTTAACTAAAAGTTTTTTTATCTTTACTTTTTGTTCCGCAAGACACTATTTGTGATTATCCGCTAGAATTAAAGATATTTTATTTTGAATGGCGGAGCTTTTTACTATTAGAGTGGAAAAATTATTCATTCTCTCGAGTGTGGCGCTTAAAATGCCGTATTATATGTTAAAGTGGCATATGTACTATATCGAGGCAAATTTACAGAAAAATAACCCGGAGATTTCTTTTCTCTACAACTATTAAAACGCTGTAGATTTTTTATAAGGTTTTCCGAAACTAGGTCGTCATAACGGGTTAACGAATGTCGTTCAGGCAGTTTTCAATTGCGCTTTACCGCCAAAAAAATGTGAATGAATATTCAAAATCACTGCCAAAAGCAAGAGCACTTGCTGTAGAAATTAAATTTGTTAAAGTAGGTGACACAGCCTTCTGTATTTTAATTGCTTATAATAAATAACTATTGATTTTTATATTATATTTTTCATCTTACCTGAAAATTGTGTTCGAATCTATGTAGTTTTAGTTGACCAAATAACATACGATACAATATTATATATACATCTTTTAAATTTTAGTTTTTTTCGTAAGAATTTTTGCTTGTTCGTTAATTACAAAATTAAGAATAACTAAGAGTTAACTGACTATCCACTTATATATGTACCTATTTACATTTAACTAGTTACAGTTGTTTCAAAGAAAAGTCAGCAGTATTTTGATACATATTTGTATATATTGATAGAAAAAATATTATTTGTAACGTAAAAACAAGCTTTTACTCGTTGCAACGACGTTAAAGCTTTTTTTAAATGAAAAAACGGCAGCTCAGCCATCAGTTTGAGAAGTCAGCGTAGTTCTGTCATATTTTTTTAAATTCCCGTCCTATTTCACTTTGTGTCGTTATATTTTTTAGTTGGTGTTAAACTTCATGGACATCGAGAATTCTTTTCCAATTTTTGCTTTTTTCATTGACATTATTTCACTGCTCATTTAAAGGGTTTTAAGTTCTTTTTCATCCTTCCAAAACTAAAATAAGAGAAAATGTTAATCTTTTAAAATATATGTAAATGTGTTCAATGTATATGATAAGACAAATATCAATAGGGATAAATAAATAACTTAATTTTTATATTTCGTAAATTATTTTTTTATGTACAGATCCGCTTACGACAACATGAAGTTAACGAAAGTAGCCATCAAGAAAATATCCCCATTTGAGCACCAGACATACTGTCAGAGGACGCTGAGAGAAATAAAAATCCTCACCCGATTTAAACATGAGAATGTAAGTTTTTGGATATATCACTTTTTGCAACCTTTACGGGCGGTTCTTTTATTTATGTCTTGTGTGTATAATTTGTATGGAGAAGATAGTGATAAATTTTCCCGATTCGATTAAGTAATACAAACTAGAACTTGGTCCTGTAATCTGTTACCCGCAATGACCACGTGTGGGTAAGAGCCACAAAGGACGAAGCCATTTCTCTAACTTCTTAGTTGTCTTCGCAAATTTATGGAAAATGTCTAGGAATTATATTATTATTTACTAAATGAGTACTAAATACGTTTAAATATAAGTACTTATTCACATAATACTTGCAACAAATTACTTAATTTTAAACAAATAAATTAAAATGAAAAACACAGATTTTTTAAAATTTTTAGTAAACTTGCAATAATGCATAGTTTTTTATATGCACTAAAAAAATGATATTAATTATTGTCTATCTATTTCTATTTTGTCTTACATACGTGATACAGCTATCAGAAATAACATTTGTTATTTTCTCGAAATATACAAGAGAAATATGTAGTTTATTACCACATCAGTCAAAGGAAACGCCGTGAAGTTCTAATTTGCATAAAATCACTATAACTGTTTCTATTGTACATAAAATTTTATATTATGCAGTCACGAAGCATTAAAATTTTCTAAGCGTTATTTTCCATACTAAATATAGTACATAGGAACATGCAAAAGTACTGGAATGGAGGATAGTATTTTCTCGTAACAAGACCGCTCGGGGCTATAAAGTAAACATTTACGGCACTCTCCCCGTCACGGAGTTTATAACGTTGTTGCAAGGTTGCCATTCTTTTTCCACGTTATATAAGGTTGGCAAGTAGGTATCTTCTGCTGAACAGCTTGTGCTGGTTTGTGTTTGTGTTTCTTTGACGAGAGGAAATGTTTGCCTTTTATTTCGTAAAGCATCACTTTGAATTCTGTCACCCGATGCGGTTGAAGATGAGAAATGACGTTTATCATATTATTTTTTATTCTGTCCTATACAATTCTTGGTGATAGAAAATACAATCTATATATAAGATGTTTTTATATGAATGTATCTCAGAAATGCTTTTGGTGGCATTTAATAATTGTCTGTTTGTCTGCTTAACTGATTTAATTGCAGTTTTCACTATTGTATTTTGGCAAGCTTTTCTTAGCATTTAGTTGTTTTATTCCAATCGGTTAGAAATAATAAAGTTATACCATTTTAAAGAATGTTTGACAAAATTGCGATAAAAACTGTTTTATTGAATTAAATGAAACTTTACGCTTCAATTTTAGTATGGATATTGTTTTTAAATTGATATTATTATTAGAAAACGGATATATTGCAGATTAGTTAATTGTTAACTATATAGTTCTAGCGGGCGAAGCCGGAAACGGCTCGCTAGTATATAAATTTAAGCGTTAGTAAAATTTTGTTAAACTAATACATTGTGTTTTGTTTCAGATTATTGATATAAGAGATATTTTAAGAGCAGAAACCATTGACCAAATGAAAGACGTGTACATTGTACAATGTTTAATGGAGACGGACCTTTATAAATTATTAAAAACACAGGTAATGCAATAAATTTCATTTAATTAGTGTAGACGTCGTCGTATTCGTGGCGCAGCAGAGGGGTCGCTACTTTCATTTCTTAGCTCTGGTAAAAAGACAAAGAGAAAGAGAGAGCGTTCTAACGATAAGTCTGCTATATGTGAAATAAAATATGAAGCTATTAAAATACTTTAAAAACAATACAAAAACATATTCAAGTATATATTTCTATCCACAGTACTTCTAAGAAAAAATACAAAAATATCTCTTGCCTCTATTTTAACACAAAAAAATAAAACATCCATACATGTATAAAACATGTTATTATTATTGTAATAGAATTTGCTCCTCGGAAATAATGTTATTCAATACAAACAAAACGAGCTATGCTATACAGTGAAACCGTAAGAATGTGGTAATATAAGATTCTGTGTCCACTTTGAAAAAACGGTAACCAAGTTCATATATCAGCATGTTTCGAAAGGGTTTCATAGCTCGAACTATACTATACTGTAGTAGTTCTTGGAGTTGGACTGGGTTGGAAATTTGTATTCCAAGTATCAACAAATCTTTAAAAGTTCATACATATTAATGCAATTTGAGTGTTGAAATATTTTAGAGTTTAGAATGAAAATATTAACATTTTAAACTTCACAACTATAAAGCTTCACAGTTTATTTAGGTACTGCTGCTGTTACTGCATTCGCTTTCAGCTCGATTTTGAGAATGCAAATTCAAAAGGCGGAATTAAACGCCGCATGTTATCTTTAAAGTGTATGAAAATGAAAATAATTAATTTCCCTCCCATAGGGGATCGATACCGTGTGGTTTTTACAGGTTTTTATAGTGAAACACTGCGAAACGATGTCCTTTAAAAGAAATTTGCTAATAAAAACACCTCTACAGGCATTATATGGTTTTGAATATAATAACTTGGAGTTTTTTTGTTTTAGAAATTAAGTAATGACCACATCTGCTATTTCCTGTACCAAATCCTGCGAGGGCTCAAGTATATCCACTCGGCGAACGTTCTTCACCGGGATTTAAAGCCGAGCAACCTACTGCTTAACACCACATGTGATTTAAAGGTAAACATGCTTGTTTTAAAATTTAACGAAAAATCATCGAAATTACGTTTTATTGAAAACCTTTTTTGATTAATTATTTATCTCGATTTTCTACAATTAAAGTTAAATTAGCTTCTTCATAAATATCCTAATTAACTCTTTAAGCTACAGTCGTATGAAAACATTTCTTGGTATATTTTATTTATATTTCGCTTATACTGAAACACAGCTTGTTAATTAGAGGAACTTCATCAATTTCCTTATGTTCTTATTAAGTGCAGTCACGCAGTGCTACGCAATAAAGGATACCTCAATATTCCTACGGGAACAGGAGAAAGAGGATATTAAAAAAATAGGGTCGTAAAGCGATTTTAAAATTTAAAAAGCACGTTTAAATTATAGGATCGCATACTTAACCCTAACCAGCTAGCTATACCTACCATACGAAACGGGGCCGCCATTGGCCCCTAGACGTATAAAATTTAATATAGGTACATTCCTCTGAATTTCGCTAACACCAAAAATATGATGTAGAATATTTTAATAACATAATTTTCCACAATTTACTGGAAAAGAACATCTCTCACATTTCATAATACCGAAAATGTGAAAACTAAATTAACTTAAAAATATACGCGAAAATCCACTTTAAAATTAATGTTATTTCAGCTGTAGAAAAGCTGAGAACGATTTGAAATACAATTAATCAGTTTCAACGCCCTTAGGTTGGATGTCGTCAGCCTTCATTTACTATAAGAAATTATTTTAATACTCAGAATAGAGAACTCCTAGAAGTGCAACATGGCGTACTATGTTATTTACTATATTATATTACATAATTTCTGTGTAACGAACGATCTATAGATAGACATCACGCATTTGTTTGATTTTAATGTTGGCGGTTTTAATTGTTGCGATGATTGATCCTTATACTTGTTACAATAGAATGTTCATATGGGAAATATGTTTGGTTCTTTAATTAAAAAAAAATTATGGCGGAGAAAATGAAGAACGGAGTGTCTTAACACAAGGTTCACTTTGCCTACTGGAGACATTGCTAATTAATATCTAATATTTTAAGAATCCTTCACCATTTCAGTATTCCATACATGTAATATGAACATAATATCCTCATGAGATTCGCATCATTAATTGGGAGGAAGAGCTGAGATATCTATTGTAAACAACACAATAAACTTTCAGCCATATTATACAATAATAACAACAGAAAAGATACTGCCAGAATAATTTTGTACAAATTGATTTTTGCTGAAGGGCATTGTTTCATCAAAGTTTTAAAGAAACCATGGCTCGTCCCGCAATTAATTAAGCAAATATTATCATTTTACAAGATAACAAATAGCTTTTGGCAGCACCTTGTTACTATAATGAAAGTGCTAAACGCAAACCCGCTGCGTTGATAGACCTCGTTAGTTTTAATCTTTTCACTCTGTCTTGTTAAAATCTTTGACCGCAATTATTTTAAATATCATATTTTTTATTTAATTAAAGCGTATTTAGACTTTTCAATACTTATTTCTTTATTTTAATGATGTCTTTTTTAAATAAATTTTTAAGATACACTTTAGTGATATTTTTATATTACTAAACATTTACATATATATAACAATGACATAAGAAAGCAATTTTTAGAATATTGATGTATGAATTACCGATACACATCTCCGTGTATCTACTGACAGTCTTTGGCATAAAATTCGTTTATGTAACTTTTTAGATATATAATATAAAATCTATTTACATTTTTTGTCAATATTTAGATTTGTGACTTCGGTCTGGCGCGAGTGGCGGACCCGGACCACGACCACACGGGCTTCCTCACGGAGTACGTCGCGACGCGCTGGTATCGCGCACCCGAGATTATGCTTAACTCGAAGGTAAATAAGATATATGTGATGTTAAGATATATATATATGTGTTATATTAACTAAGGTAGAGAGGTCAGTGGTGGCGCAAGTGCACAAAATGTGCTGCAAAATCGACTGGATGTGTCGAAGAAAAAAAATATTAATTTCAATTTATATTTTCATTTCTTCGCTGTGGTGTCGAGGCAAAGTGCGCCGTTGAGTTCCGAATTAAGCGGAAAGTGGGGAACAGAGTGTCTTAACACGAGGTTCCCTCTGCCTACTCTACTGTGTGCGGGATACAGCGTGAAGCCTTGCCTTGCCTTGCTCTTAGACTCATATCAATTATTGTGTATTTTAACTGATAAGACAGTTATTTTTAATACAATATAATCATATTATATTAAAATGTTCTATATTAGTGATTTTTTAATATATATTTAGGTGTTTATGGTAGGTAGATTGAAATACAAAATGACATCATTTTTTAAAATAAAGCACTGTTACCTGCTGGAATAATGTTTAATTATTCAGTCATTATTCATCTATCTATTAATCTATCTGTCATTGTTTGAGATAGGACAAGGGAAGCCTGGTCACGGACGCAAAAAAATTAAAAAAATTCTAAACGTAATTATTGACGAAGTTTGATTTTACATCGCGCGAACTGCGCGGTAATAATTGATTTTAACATATCGGAGGTAATAATTTATTAATTAAAGTTTGAAAATTATTTAAAAGAGGCCATTTAATTTTTTTCTTATTATAAAATCGATTTTTTTATATACGGTTTTATATACGTCAATTATCTATTAGTTCGGTCAGCAACACATTTAATATGATTACGTTATTGCGTGTTTTAAGTTTAACGGTTCATGACATCGTATCACTTACATTTACATATTTAGTACATACAAAATTTGTATATTAATTATTTGAGCGTGAGATTTTTATCATTTAATATTTATATTAACTTAATTCTTTTTTTTTAATATTAACTTGTTGGTTTTTATATTAATTGCTTAGGTTTACGTAGTTTTAATTATTATCGTTACATTTATTTTTTTATTTTTTTATTTTACTTAATGGATCCACTATAAGGTTCAAAATATAGTGTTAAATGTATTTCTTTAGTTTAATACATAAATAACCTAAATTTTGATATTATAATGTGAAATAAAAATATTTTATCGATTCTAAAGTAAACGAGGCACGTCATTATTCTCAGCCCCAATGGCGTGGCCCGGTCGCTCGGGAGCTTCGTAATTTTTCGCAAATTGCGCTTCAGCCTCATAAAAGTTTCGCTTGAAAAATCGTGAAAAGAGATAGTATCCATCGAGAATGACGTGCATAATTTGTACCGTTCGATTGTTTCGATGTATTACTATCGAAAAATCGATATAGAACTTTATTTTAATTGAATATGATCGATTTTATTTATTAATTTTCACATAATATTATTCTTGTTGGTATCAATTAAAATATAGCTAACGAATGGGATAATGGAACTATTGAGAGCACTTGTACTGAGGGTAGAATATCGATTTGTCTCTTTGGGCAGTTGAAATTGAATCCAATATACAATTATAGGTAGTATGTTAACAAAATATTTTTTTGTTATAAATATTTTTTATTTTTTTAAATCTAAGAAATCTTTAAATCATCGATTCGGCATAAGCTTTGAAAGCTTTCTTGACGTTCGTTGTATGCTGAACGTAACGACTTCCAAGAAATTGTGAGCTTATGATATTTAATAAGAGCTAAGCTAAGGAACAGTATGAACACATTGAAAGGGGACACGAACATCGCTTTTTTTAAAATCTTATATTAAATAAGAAATATCTCAATTTCGTAGCAGCCCTTTTTATATGTTATCTATTGTTTGTTTTACGAAATTTTTTTTTCTTCTCTTTGACTGTTTCTCTTAATTATTGTATTGTAAACAGGGTTTTTCGACCATAGCGACTCGACATTGTGCATTAATTAAACTTTTACTGCTCTCGTTGTCTGGTATATCGTTCTTTTAGGAAACCAAAATTTTAATGAAAACAACGAAATATTTTTGTCATTACTTCAAGATACAGCGAGGGCAGCGGGGGTTCAATACTTATTCAGGGCAATAAGGAATCATTCTTATTGTTCGTTCCGGCACTCAATACGCAATGATTGGAGCGGATGATTCGAGTAGAAAACGGAGTGAATTGTCACTAAGTTCTGGTCTCTCTCATCTGTTATATATTTACAGGCAAAGCGCACAGTTGAAGACATATACGTGGAAAGTTTTTTTCTTGTTTTAGCGACGTAAATAATCTACTTAACATAGTATACTTACTAATATTTTTTTAATGTAACAATGGATAAATCAACATAATAAAAAACAATTCGTGCAGGGCTACACGAAGTCCATCGATATCTGGTCGGTGGGATGCATTTTGGCTGAGATGTTGTCAAACCGGCCAATCTTCCCCGGTAAGCACTACCTCGACCAATTGAACCACATCCTGGGCGTGTTGGGATCACCCAGCCAGGAGGACTTGGACTGCATTATCAATGAAAAGGTATGAAAATTATAAAAACATTACATACTATAAACTCAACAGCTCTATAATAAATATATTTTTAATTAACTGAAAACATAATGTTATCGTTCTTGAAGTACATATATAATTATGATGGATTAAATTAATATATTAGAGAGTACGTCTATTCCCAGTAGACATGGCTGTTTTATGACTGTTTGTTACAAGTTATAAATTTACTCTACAGACAACATAACAAATTCATGAACTACAGCTGTTCATAGAGAGATATTAAATAGTATAATGACATCTTACTATTTACCTGTACGAAGACTTAAGTTTCGCAAAAATATTAAAAAAAAAATGAAGACAGTTTGCGAAATAGTATATATAGCGGCAGTGCTCCAATTAAACATATATAATAATAATAATAATAATTCTTTTATTTGGAACTAAAAATATTAAATATAAATTTACATACATAATAATAAATAAAACATATTTCTAAAAATAGTCATTTTTATAAAAAAATTATAGGTATCTCTAAAAATAAAAAAAGACTAAATTGAAACAAGAATGAACCAAATCAAATAATCTAATTGTTTTCCCCGTATATATATCTACAAACTTTGCGTGTTTTATGTTTTCATTTCGGTCACGTCACGTTCCGGCTATCTGGACAATCCCAGTGAGGGGGCGTAGTCTCCGAAAGAATAACCAATTATCCAATATCTCTATAGGATTAATGCTAAAAAAGTATTTGAAGCGCAAACTTTAATTAAGATTATATTTAAATGTGTTTTTGTTTGTATAGACTTTATGTAAATAGCTTTTGTATCAGTAGATTAGTCACCGCCCGTGTTATATTTTGGGAATAAATTAGAAAGCCAATTTTTATTAATTCATATTAATGTAAAAAAAAAAAAAAAATCAGCTTCATGCTGTATCCCGCACACGGCAGAGTAGGCAGAGGGAACCTAGTGTTAAGACACTCCGTTCCCCACTTTCCTTCTGTCAACTTCTTAATTTACTTAACTATATTTCTATGTCTTTATTTATTTAAATCATGGATCTAACAACAATTTATTATAGTTTTATTAAACGTTGTATGTACAACTTTTAAAAGTTACAGAGAATGGATTTTAATTAGTAAAATATAAAGTTATGCTAGAATCTGTGAGCAAAAAAACGAACATAAAAAGTTTTTACACAACCTTTTTTTTCTTAAATTATTTTTTCTTAATTTTCTTTCTCGTTTCTTCAACGACATTATTCATACAAAATGTAGCCCGAGTAGCAGATTGGGTTGGGCGTTGATGATTCACTCGTCATTGTGTAGATAAAAGTATCGATAAAGGTTATAATGTATTTAAAATCTTTACTACACTCTATATTATTTATATTATCTATAGGTACTTCATTTACATTTTTAATACTTGTTACGTAGTGTTAAAGTAACAAAATTTTAATAATAATATTTTAATTTTACAATTAATTATTATTATTTAATGGTTAGTTAAAGTTAATATACTGAAACATGGATATAGACCAAACACAATCACACACAGACCCACAGACTATGTTCTGTAACTATATAATGTACATACATATAAAACATATTATTTTCTATTAACATTAATTAAATTATCTTTTGTGTGCGCACCTAATATGTAATTTGCACTTGTAGAGGCCTAAGCACTCGAGAGTATGCTCCTAAAGAATGTCGTATGTGAGGCCTGATGTTCCATTGTGTAGTCCTACATCAAATTATAAGCATTTCCAGAGTAATTTCGGCACAAAAATGTTATTACTAGGGAAAATTCAACACGAATACCATTATACTAAAATATATAATGTTAAAATAAATATATATATTTTTTGTACATTTATGTTGTTTCTTTGATGAAATTATAGGTACACATACAACATAGGTACTATATTTGATTGGATTCTTTTCATATATATTTTTAACTTCTTCTAAAATATTATTTGGTAGTAGATATTTTATTATTACTACAGTAACACTTGTTTAATAATGTATATATAACTGATCTAATGAAATTATCGTCCCCTAGTACCCCTACTCCAACCCCGAAGCACACTTTGCTCATCGAGCATTTTATTAATAGATACCACTAAAGCCTACACAATTGCCTTATAATTTCATTTCATGCCATTGACTTGCAGATTATAAAAAGATAGATTATATAAAAGTAAATTAAATTAATTTTTTTACAGCTAATTTTTTACCTTTATTGTCCTGAAACTTCGAGTTCTACATAAAAAGTCTTTCACATAGTTTATGTTATACTTTAGTATTATACTAGTTTATAATTAATTTTCCCTCCCGTATCTTCTAGTACGTAATTTTAAACATTATAATCTTGGTTTTAAACGAACAACCTCATCTAACGAGATACTTTATTCATAGTAGATAGAGTTAATGCATAGGAAGTTGTGCTGCAACTACGTAGACTTAGATGCACTAAACCTAACTTTGCTTCATCCTAAGTAATGCTATAAAATGCAAAATAACCATGAAATTATCTACAGC
The DNA here is from genome assembly GCA_036379175.1 of Heliconius cydno galanthus. Taxonomy (NCBI): domain Eukaryota; kingdom Metazoa; phylum Arthropoda; class Insecta; order Lepidoptera; family Nymphalidae; genus Heliconius; species Heliconius cydno. The sequence goes on from JAKRZM010001229.1 coordinate 36,839, forward strand.
GCTAATAAATTACTACTTAAACAGGTTGATGTGTTTAAGAAATATATTAAAATATAATAAGAGCAATAGATAATTAATTTTAGATTTTATATTTTTGCGAGTGTGCTTTTCTGTACATTTTGTTTTCATTTGTATAAATGAAAGTTTAAATGAAAATGTATCGTATATGTTTTAATTTCGTTCCGGACCCAATTCGGTCAGTTTTCTCACAAACTGTATCTTAAAAAGCAATTAATAAAATGAAAACTTAATTTATATCTGTATAAAGCTGGTTAAGTTTAATTTATTTCAATATTTATATAAAAGTGGAAATTGAACTTATTAATTAATAAATATCATGATATTTATTTTACTTAGTCCCAATGCTCAAGACATATATATGTAATCTGTACCAATTCGATTATCATACGATCGTACATAAATAACGATTGATTAAATTAAATATTACTTTATTATCTTATCATTATTATCATTATGCGAGCGTAGCCAACACTTATATACACAGCAAACAACGTTATCCCTCACGCAATATAAACGATCAACGAAGAAGATTGGCAAAGGTTAGGAATAAACAAGACATTCTCATTGTAGTCTTTATTGGATTCCTCATCCATAATTGATGGACAAGGCGTGCATGGCGACGAAACGGTCGATTCGGCGTTACGTGCCCTGAAAATGCCTCACTTTTCTTTATTATAAACGTGAATTCTTCTCAGGTTGGATTTTCTTCGCATCTAGATAGATATAGATAGATATTGATATATATTTCTTATATTGTGATTTTAAGATGAAAGTAAAAGTGTTTAAGATATCAAAGTATCATCTCAGTTCAATTACGTAGAGTCTATACTTTTCGGCCAGTCAGCATTATTTTCAGTTTAATATTCTTAGCTGGCAAGAAGATATTAATAATAAATCGATATGTCTATAATGGTTTCACCTTTCAGTTTTCTTCCAGGGTCATTTTTTGTAGGCACTCTTCGCGCTAGTCATCACTATTTTTAGTAAATTATCTATGTTAGCAAATGACACTTTGATAAAAATATTTTCGCTTTAATCAATTTATTTCAATTTCCAAAGCATTTTAGGTAAAACGTCCTCACAGTATGGTAATGTTGATGATATAGATAGAGATAGAGCAAATAACAGATGCGGGATAGTTGTTCTTTCCCATCAACATCAACGGGTTGATATATTTGAAAATGCATTTCGGTGTTGTTGTTCACCACAATTGTTTTTTTTTAACTAGTAATAGGCAAATTGCTCTGTGAAATTAATTATCCAATACGCTAATATTCTAGTTCTTAAGGCAGTTGTTTATATATATTACATACTAGCGGATGCGCGCAGCTTCGCCTGAGCCAATCAGTGGTGATTTAAAGATTTTTTCATACAAACTTTCAACCATTTATTATTATTATTATTGTTATTATATTATATTATTGCAACCTTAGGAGGAGAATTCGAGAAAACGATGAAACACGTGTTCAATTAAATACTTTTAAAAATCTAAATTTCAAATTTTATAAAGATCGGTGCCGATTTATTTTTTTTTCC
>JAKRZM010001229.1:39694-72081 GCA_036379175.1 Heliconius cydno galanthus
GTTTGTTTGTTTGTTTGTTTGTTTGAACGCTAAGATCTCTGGATCTACTGGTCTGATTTACATTGTTTTTGTTTTGTATAAAAGCTGCATTCTTCAGAAGTGCTATAGGCTATATAACATTACATTACACATATAAACTAATATATTTTAAAGTACTTTCTAATTTGACATGCAATTTATTCTGCCATGTTAATAACAACCGTCGCGTCGCTACGCAACCGTTACCGCGACATTTAGATATTCATCCTTATGAAGTATGATAAATAATTAAGGAGATGTCACTGATTCGAAATGACCTTCGCCTTCGGCCTTCGGGCGGCATAGTATGAGTATGACCGACGCGAAAATATTCTTATAGTTCAAGCAGGCGTAGCCGCGTCCGGGTCCACTAGTTATAATATAAAAACCAGTTAAGTGCGAGTCGGACTCGCCTATCGAGGCTTTCGTATCTATTTCAAGATTGTATGGTGGGTTCGATGTCTACTTTAGTAGAGTGAATGATTATTTATGAAAATTTTCATTTCTTGCCTCTAAGGCAAATAATAAGGCAAAGCGCGGCGTTGAGTTCCGCCACTCAACACGCAATGCCTGGAAAATTCGGCGAAAAGTCGGGAACGGAGTGTCTTAACACTAGCTTGCTTTTGTCTACCATACCGAAGCGTGAAGCTGATAAAAAAACATACATACAATTAAATGCTACATTTATTCACAGGCGCGCAGTTACCTAGAGTCATTGCCGTACAAGCCACGCGTACCGTGGACGGATCTCTTCCCCGGGGCGGACACCAGGGCGCTCGACCTCTTGCATCGCATGCTGACCTTCAACCCCAACAAGCGTATCACGGTTGAAGAGGCCTTGGCGCACCCTTATCTGGAACAGTACTATGATCCTAATGACGAGGTTAGTATGTTAGACGCTTATAAATCATAATGTTCACGCTTATTTAGGGTGAATCTTATACTATTAATTAATTAATATTAATATAATGATAATTAGGTTCCCTCTGTTTACCCTACTATACGCGGGACACAGCGTGAAACGTGATGTTTGTTCCACTTTAGATTTAGATGAAACTAAATAATAATAGTTTACATATCACAATAACACAAGTTACAATTTATGTAAACATTTTGTATAATTTGGCTTGGGCGCGCTTGAATCCTTACTAATTAATAAATGTTATACGTCATCGGGGCGCAGTAAACAATGGCTTGACTGTATACGTGATGGTTGTCCGTTCGATCACCACTGAGGTGATAGATTATATTTCAGGATTGGTCCTGCAAAGAAAAAGCGTGGCGTTAGGTTACGACACTTAATGCGTATTCTGTTAAAAATTTTTCATCAGAAAATCGGGGTGCTGGTAATGTGTTAAATGCATAGAAGTGAAAAAACTTGTAAAATTTGAGTACTTGTGCATTTAATTAATGTCAATGTCATTATAATGGCTGTTATATATCAACAGTGTGTAATATGTCGACAAATACATACTCGTATAGGTTATATTGATAAATTGTTTGCCGCAATACGGCGCGTAGTGGTGTAATAGAAGCCACACATCACTGTCCGTTAAATAATAACACGTGAGCGGATCCTATATATGAATATACTGTAAAATTACTTTTGTATCGAATAAATAACAAATATGTATAGATACGTATAAAAAGTTTAATCCAACAGAAAATAACAAAGGACAATTTAGTACAATGGTGAAATATTTAATGTTTATTTTAAAGTAATTGGAGGTAATCCCGAGGTATAATTTGCGATATCCGCCCGTGGGAAATTGAATTAATAACAATCAGCACTCCTGAGACCTGACCCGGGGCTCTGACGACGCGAAATATTTACTTTGTAAATTTAACAAATAAATATACAGTGTCAATACGGTGCTTATTGTTACTCCATTACGAAACAATCAACAAACTCCATTTATTTGCGAACAAGGAAAAACTCGTTCTGTAATAAATCGTACCTCTTGGGTCTAGATACAGGTAAAAGTTTGTAGCTATCGTAAATAGAGGTTTGCTTTTTGATTACCAATTGGCTTTTAATTGGTTTTTGTTCATTTATATTTGAAGATTTTCTTAAATAATTAATCATTTATTTTTGAAGGATAATTGTAATACAAAAGGACTTTTTAGGACTTTGATGTGAAATAATTACAATTTTAAATAAAATAAATTTAATTTTATATTGCGCTTGGACATATTACACAAGAATTTCAATTCGTTGGATAGTTTTAGACTCACAATAAGTCTAAGGTATACAACATTAATTATTAACAATAACTTTAATAAAATATTATATAAAATTTTCCATTGCAGCCCGTCGCCGAGGAACCGTTCCGATTCACAATGGAACTAGACAACTTGCCGAAGGAGACACTCAAGAAGTTCATATTCGAGGAGACCCTGTTGTTCCAACAGTTAAACGAAGACGCGTAGACCTTCATACAGTTCACGTCACCAACATGGCGGATGCATGCAAGCTCAATTCAGAATTTCAATAAAATTTAATATTTCCCCATAGGTTGTTAACGAGTTAACTTAGTGTTGCAGTCATCGTTATTAATGTGAATGTATTTCGATTGCCATATCTTATCTTATCAGCTCGTTTACTAGAAATTGAATGACGGATACTCAATATAAATGTTTATTTAACAGAGATAGATAGAAGCAAGAGTTTGCATGCCTTTTATCCTTATTTCAGTTTCAGTCTCCCACCACATCGCGGTCAACCGAATGGCTAACTAGGTATTATTAATTCTTCGAGTATTTTCATTGCGTTTTATTCGCTAAATTCGTATTATATATAATGTTACTTTAAGATTCGTACTTCTATAGTTATTGGCATGTTATCACCAGCTTAAACACGTGCTCGCTGTATATTTATATTATATCAGTTCAAATATGAATGTTTTACAACGATTTTATATTAATTCATTTCTTTATCTTGACGCTAAGTAATTTTTTTTTATCTGTTATAAGAATATAAATTAAGTGTATTAATTAATATGAATAGTAAACGTTCGACTGGATGTAGGATTTTGGAACAGTAGATAAATAGATGATTATAGATAGGAGTTTTCTCAATTTTATCAACGTTACCCCTAGTCGTGCGGGTTCGGAACGATGTGTGGAATTGCGTGATTTTACAGTATTACAGCGATTTGGTTTAGAGGCGAGAGGCGTAGGAAGGTTTAAAGGAAGAACATTATTCCTCAAAAATACATACTCAATATCGTGAGAGCCTAGTGGCTGTCTGGGTTAGCTTTATGATCTATTTGTTTTATTTATTTACTTGCTACGATTACATTTGGTAATATGGATGTTGACGTTAAGATTCCTTTATGGCGTTGGCTATAACCAAAAAAGGAATAGTGGAGGAGCTAGCTAGCTATAGTCCTTTCATGGTAAAATAACAAAATATGCGAAATATTTGAAAGATATTTCTATATGGTTTAAATTAATAAGGCACTCATGGCTTAGGATGTCACAGTTCGTTAGCACTCTCTGTGTTATTATGAAAATATACTCTTCATTACTAAGCTTTTCGTTCTATATGTTTCATTTTGCAAAACGTGTCAACATCCTTAATTGAAACAGGTCATATGACTCGAAATCCTCAAAACTAGGAATACGTACTGTTTAGAGAGAGATCATATTCAAATGCTGCAATGATATTTACTCCTACCATTGCTAACTACTCACACGAGATGCTAGTTTTTATTCAAAGGGATAATTCGATGGACAAACGAATGTATAACGATAATGTTGTTGAAAAAAAATTTTAGGAATAATGAAACTTGTTTAGGATCGTGGTTACTTGCGATTATTGTTGAGATCGAGACGGTTAAGAGTGTAAATGTATACCTACCTATATTTTACATTTTAAATTAATATCTATTTTGGAAATGTCACTCGACGAATTTTTGGGCACTTATTTTCTCTTTTTTTCTTCCGTAACTGCCCGAGTCTCCTGCGGCGTTTGTTAAAAAACTCGTTTACTTTGAACGCTTTCAATAATTCTCGTCTTCCTTCTATCCATGTACATTCGCGCACAATACTACTATTAGAATAGTCTTCATATCGGATGTTTTAAATGGCAGTTGATATTGATATCTTTATGAAATTGTGCGTGTCTAGCGAGTTTTTTAACGAACCTTCAGTTGCCTCGTGTCGACTATAGTACGCAGTTTCGTGTGTTTTCATTTCGTATATTTGTTTGTGTAATGTTTGCTACGGTGCGGTCGGCTTCGTGACTGATTGCTTCGAAATTAAAAGCTATCGATGTGGTCAACTGTGAACTCGGCGTTATTATTTGTCGTTATATGGAAACGTTACATACATACGTATAATAAAAGTGGTGGTTAAAAATGAAAAGGATATATTAAAAGTAAATAAGGAAATGAAATAGACTTGTTCCATAGGCAATACCTTCGTAACGTTCGAAACATTCTATGGTAACGTAGCTCCTAGCAATGTTCGATAGTCGATAGCGATTACTTTTGCGAGTCCGTCGTCTCTGTCAGAAAACGGGGACACACGCTGATTGTATTTTTGGGAGCATATTAAATGATTGTCTTTAAATTTAGCGTAATATTTGAGTCATTTGAAAAGTTTAGTCTCTAAATTCTTATTAATTCTTGGGACGTCTGTTGTATCGTATTTAAAGGTTTATTATATTGATGTTGTGCTGCCTATTTAAGACTGCAATGAAGTCAAAAATTTAATATATTGTTTATTATCAGATTCTGCACTGTATTATTTTTATGTCGATATTTTTTGTGTCGGTTGTTTTTGTTAAATCATCTATGTACGACATTTTAATTAATATTTCGTAGTAATAAAAAATTGCAGTCTTAGTTGAAGTGACATGTGCGTATACGTCGTTGGCGTAAGAATAAGTCACCGAATCGCCTTGTTGTATGTATTCATGACAAAAGCTCTTACTAAAGCGTTTTACGGATTACGATTGTCATTGAATTTCGTAAATTGTGTAATTTCCGTCGTATGCAATTAAAAAAACAAAATATTTTTGATTACACCCTTCTCTCTAGAGTCTAGACAGCTGTTTCATATAGTTTATCAAGCGCAAAAGAGCGTCGTGGGTTCGATTCCCACTCGAGGAAATTGAAACAAATGATTTCTTCGTTCTGGTGTCTAGGCAAAGTGCGTTTGGCGTTGTGTTCCGTCAATCAACACGACATGCCTCCAGAATTCGTCGGAAAATGGGGAGTGGATTGTAATACTAGATTCTTTCCACATACTCTGCCGTGTGTTACGCTAGCGAATATACGTAATGAATTAAAAAAACAATTCAACCTATAATTAAAATCGATCAGAAATCGCCTTTTCAATGCATTAATAATATAAATATATTTTATTAAGAATGGCAAAACAAAACGCAATCGTAAGGCCGTTACATCGTTTAGGAATTTGGAAGTAGCCTGTTTGTACAGTTTCGACAATTGTTTCTCTTTAAAGATTTACAATCGCTTAATCACAAGTTTCAACGTATTTTTAGGAGTAAAACCTCGATTTTATTAATAAAAAGACAATTTATGATTATTGTGGCATAATAGTAGTTGTATTGCGTCTTATATGTGAATTACTTACATCTTGTTCGTCACAGATATCTCGCGTTTATTGTTAAGTGTTTCTAATATGAATGTGAAATCTTTTTTAAATGAAATATGAAATTTAAATTTTTTGGCGAGAAAGATTCTAATCTAGTAATTTTTCATGTCTTAATATTTTAAAGCGTTAAAGTAACACCAGAATATCATTACGTATTTATTGTTAAAATATGAGTGTTGCCATATTTTCTTAAGTCATTATGTACAAATTGGATATTGTAAGATCATTTGTTATCTGTCAACAGTTGAATATTACGAAAATAAAATTAAAACCAGATATATTTTTGTGTTTTATTCTTAATCAAAACTCTTTCGTATTACTTTAGTTATTTTTTATAATATTATGAGATACGGAGTGTATTAACTCTAGGTTCCCTCTGCCTACCTTGCTGTGTACGGGATCCAGGGATGAAGCTGATTTAATTTAATTTAATTTTTCTAATTATTGTACCTATTATTGTGGGTCCGATTCCTACGCGATGAAATTAAATATTTAATATTTTCATTTCTTCCTTCTGGTTCCGCCTCTAAACACGTAATGCCTCCAGAGTTTGGTGGAAAGCGGAGTACCTTAACACCACTTTATTAAAAACTCATTTACTTTTTTTATCTACTATAATAATATTCACCTTAAGAGGCTATCGCTTAGCTGTTGGATCAAGAACCGGATACAGAAGGCAGTATTACTTGAGACGGCACGTATTGTGCGGCGGTTCCTCTCTCTGGAGCCCTAGCCACCGATGGCTTGGACCCTTGTCCTGCCCTCGGAGGAGTGGTTTGTTTATATTTTTAAATGTATCTTTTTTATAATAATTTATATTTAAAAATGTAAATTTGATTAACTAATTTAATAAAAGTATATTCTTCATATTGTATACATATACTACATATTTAAAAGGCAGACATTTTATTTGATCGAAAAGAGACAGACGAAACATTGACTTCCCCTATAGCAACACGCGATGCTTCTGACACTTGCAATCAGAAACCTCAGGGTTGAATTGCTAACTTGTCAATCAGTGGAATATGGATCCAAATATTTTTGGTGGTAGTTCTCTATTTTTTTACAGTGTTTACCAAGGAAAAATAGAGTTGGATAAAGAATTAAGTACAGTTGTTTACAATGTAGCTTAATTGTTTTATGGTTATTTATCTATTGTAAAGTAAGAACATTTATAATTTAATTAAAAGAAATTATTAAACTTTAAATATTTAAAATGAATGTAGTCGTACAACAGCAAGTTCATCGATTTTAATATTTATTATTGGGTTCCTAAAAGTATATACATATGTACTTTTAACTAAGAATTGATGATTAGAATAATTTGAAATGGAGTGAACGTAATGTAAGAAACGATAATAAAGCACATTTATTATAAGTAATAAAAGTAGTAATGCTTACCAGCAACATAAAATACAAGCATTACCCAGCTCTCTTACAGTAGATACAATAAATATTTTTCAATAAGTTCTACTTAAATACGTCAGTATCCCACAAAGGCAAACTCATTTAAAAACATAAATATTTTTAAATGTATCCGTTACGTACCTTTTCCTTTGTACAGAAATCTTGTCGTAATTGGATATTGGTCGTTTCAGTCATGTTATATATTACACAAATTTTATACTAAGCTATTAATATAATGTTGTAAGGCTTCTTTAAGCCTTTACCCATCCTTTAGTAAGAATTACGGGGTCAGTTCGGAAATCCATAATTTTAAAAGACAAGTACCTGTTCAAATTAAGCACGTTGAGCAAGTTATGCAAAAGATATTACAAAATATATATTTTCCAGGGTTTCAAAAGGATAAGAAAAAAGTATAATGGAAAGTAAGTAAAATTATTAAAATCTGGAGTGAAAAGTTTGTATGGAAATATTTTATATCGGCACTGATTTTTATAAAAAATAAATTTAATAAAGACTCTTAAAACAATTTTTCGAACACGTGTTTCATAGTTTATTAGAATTACCCCCTAAACTGAAAATAATTTCATAAATATTCTTAATATTTTAATTTCATAAATATTTTAAACATTCGTATAGTTCAAGCGGGCGAAGCCGCCCAAGTCCGCTAGTTCTGTATCACCGCCACGAGACAAGACCATAAATAATGTATTAAAGTATATAAACCAGTTATCTATGCTTGTAAAATAATTTTACGAGAACAATAAAGGTAGCGTTATAAAATGGCGCGAATCCACCAGAGCTTTCTAGTTAATAAGACCGCTCCGCGACGCCGCATGTTGGTGAGCAGGTAATTGGCTTTAACGCGGTGATTACATTTTATTATTTACTTCCATGTGGTGTTTCTTACAATACCTAAAACATATTTTTTTACTTTTCTTTTTATATCAATTATAAATAAATTATGATTAAGGCAGGATAATTGATGACATGATGAAAAATAACAATTGAAATATAANGCGAATCCACCCAGAGCTTTCTAGTTAATAAGACCGCGCCGCGACGCCGTAGCCGCATGTTGGTGAGCAGGTAATTGGCTTTAACGCGGTAATTACATTTTATTATTTACTTCCATGTGGTGTTTCTTACAATACCTAAAACATATTTTTTTACTTTTCTTTTTATATCAATTATAAATAAATTATGATTAAGGCAGGATAATTTATGAGATGATGAAAAATAACAATTGAAATATAACTTTTTTTTGTTTGTTGTCTTAAATTTCGTGTTTAATGTAAAATATTAATTTGTGAAATTGATAGACGCGAAGACGTTAATGAAACTATGATGAAAATATCTAAATATTGTTTCCAAGAATCATTTATTTACCGTTTCGCTATAAATATAATTTAACTTTGGTAGGTAATATACCTGCGAAGCCAAAGAAGACTCGTCGAGTTAACGTTATTGTTCCTAAGTTGTGAAACATTTTGTGAATTTATTATGTATCATTGTTTTTTCTTTTTCTTAAAAAATATATTGTTAAGATTTTGGGTATTTTCTTATTTTATGATCGATACATAAATATTATATTAAACTTATGTAATATTATTTTAAAATAATAAAAGAGATTCCCATATAGATAATAGGAATTCCTTTTAATTAAATCTTCGCCCTGTTGTCAAGGCAAAGGGCTTCGCCCCTCAACACGCAACACTTCCAGAATTCGTGGGGAACGGAGTGTCTTAACAGGTAGGTAGGTTCCTGTTCCTAAGATCTTAACACTGAGTAACTTAGACATGCTCTTAATTAAATAGCAGGTAAAAGTAAATTAACATTTGTTGTAGGAATATATAATTATAATAATACTACGAATACAAACAGTTAATTACAGTGTATACTTCTCTTTAAAATACCGTATTTCATGAAAATTTCGGGAATTCTTTTGTACTTTAATTTTAAAAGAATATTTTATGTGTAATATATTTAAAATATACCTTTACGATGTATTTAAACATCAATCGAGTACAAGTAAATGTGCAATACCAATCGTAAAAACATCACTAACTTCTGAAATCAATAAACCTATACCTAACGCTATTAGTCGATTAAATAACCATTTGAATTGAATTCATTCCACTAATGCGTGAAAATGTCAATTGCGGTGTTCATTTTGTGATTAAATAAATGAACACGGCTAATTTCAAATTAAAAATTCTAATTATTATTTCAGCTATTACTATTTAAGCTCGCTGAAATAACTGAATGCAATTAAAATAGAATTTGTTTAGTTATAAATTGAATTTTGACATTTTTACATATATACATGTAGAAAAAGAGAAAAAGGTCAAAATTCACACTCTTCACGATGTATCCCGCACACAGCAGGATAGGCTGTAGAAATCTAGTGTTAAGACACTCCATTCCCCATTTTCCGCCGAATTCTGGAGGCATTGCGTATTGAGTGGCGGAACACAACACCACGCTTGGCCTTGACACCAGAGCGAAGAAATGAGAATGTAAATATTTCTTGGCTCTGACTCCGGGGCTAAGCGCAACGTTGAGTTGCGCCACTCAATACGAGGTGCCTCCATAATTCGGCGGAAAATGTAGAACGGAGTGTTATAACACTAGGTGCCTTTTGCCTACCCTGCTGAGTGCGGGATACTGCGTGAAGCTGATTTAATTTTGATTCATGATCATGTAATTGGCAATATAAATGTTAAATAAAATATTTCTTAGCACTTAGAACAAAAATGTTCAACTTTAATAATTTCCTTTGTTTTTCGCGCACAGAGAATTCTTGATATCGTAAAGCTGAGAATATCGTCGGAGGGATTAGAGGCGCGCCTTTGATTTAATCCTTAGAGCCTTTGTGTGTTTATCTTCTATCTATTTGAACGTCGTCGCTCCAGTCAATGTGTGGTAATGGAAGTATTAAGTGATATTCCGAAAAACGATCCATAAAGATATATGTTTATGTAATTACTTTGTAATTTGTTTACTCACGATATACTAATAAGATATATAAGCTTTTTTTCAGCTTTACACGAGTTTCAGCATTGTAGAGTATTAAAATGTAATTTTATTTAAATTGAGTTTTTCAACTCCGAATGAATGTAATATTCAGATTATTATAACGCTTCCAGTACCAGCGCCATTTGTACTTTACATTTTTGCAGTTGCTTGTAAACGAAATATTCGACATTATTTAATAATGTGGTTATGAAACAAATTGAATCCGCTCATCTTATTTAAATTTCAGCTAAATAATGACAGTATAACTAATAATTAAATTCATCATTATAATAAAACGTACAAATATATTGTTATTTCTAATACATATTTCAAAATGAAAGCTGCAACCCGTAGCTAAGTCGCGTAGCTTGTAGCTCGTAGCCGCTACGAGATTACACTCCCATTGAAATAGGTTTGTTTAAGAGCATATTTTACAGTAAATTTGCTGCATGGAAAACTATGAATTATGTCTATTTTTATATTGTATATCCAATATACAGTAAAAGAATCCATATGATTTTGAACAATAATAAAAGTTATTTTGAATGAATACTTAAAAAAAATATTAAGTTGTAAAATAATTTTATTAGAATACAATATTATTTTTATTTTCACATATTGATTACGTTGCAAGTAAAAACCATGAGTACAATCATCACAAATTACAAGTTAATGACATACTTAATGCAAGTATTTTCTTATGTTCACACTATATCCCACACAGCCTGGCAACCTGGCAACCTGTTAAGGATACAAGGCCCTGCTCCAGCCAATTTTGGGCCTCAGCCAATTTTAATATGACAACATTTGTGGGCGCTTAGGAGGTTTACATTTTTGGTATTAAAAAAAGGCTAAACTTATGGTGACTATTCAGGAAGCAGTCTTATTAGTGTTTCTTATTATGTTGTCTTATTTCAGGTATGCTAAAATGACGTAGGTCTGGCAGCTCTGGGATCTTAGGCTATTACGATATATTTAATTTTTAATTAATCTAACAGTTACCGTCGGTACACATATGACAACATAAAACGCCTGTTATAAAAGAAATAGCAATTTATTGAATAGCCACTGTTGCTTAATTAAAACTTAATACTAAAAGTTCTCCAAAAACATTATTTTATATGCTCTATTTACAAGTACCTCAACATTACACAAATTACTTATGATATAATTTGACGTTACTTATCGCACATGTTTTAATTATAAACTGTTACCGATGAAGGGTGTGCCATATGTGGCCTTTAACGTACTTAATTAAACTCAATAATAATTAATTAATATAACGCCTGAGTACGTGCGCGTATTTCGGGTGGTTAAAAATATATTTTATGTAAATATATGTACATTGATATGAGACATTGATATGGTAATGGGTTCGAGTCTCATTTGAGGAAATTAAATATTTAATGTTTACGCCACTCAATGCGCAATGCCTTCAGAATTCTACAGAGCAGTGAAGAACAGAAGTGTCTTAATGGGAACGGAGTGCCTTAACACTAGATTTCCAGGTTCCTTCTATCTAGCAATAAATACTTATTTTTAAATAAAAACTGTTGCTTTTATATATGATAATGTAAAATCTATCTTCTTTCATATGTGCGTTAAAGGCAAAAATAAGTATTTTAGAAACAGAACGTTTTAGAAACGTCGGCCTCAATTATTGGTCGGCATCAGCGCTTTAAACGCTATTAGGCTCCGAGCGTCCTCGCGCAGGCACAGCGGTAGACAGAATTGAAAGCTTACCGCATTAACAGTAATTGAGGTATATTGGATCATATTTTTGAATTTCGGCTTTATTCGACTGGAATGAAAAATATAAATGAATATATGATATTATATGTAAGAATATCTACATAGAAATCGACATGGATATATATAAAAAGCTTCATAGCTCAGTAGTGACTAATTGCAAATACATCTAAATATATATTTAAAAGAAAGTAGTGTTTTGACATTTTACCGACACTGCGGCCTAAAACGACCTGGCGTGCCGCCGCGTTTATATAACCAATTTATATACAAATATCAACCGTTTGAGTAAATAAAACATTATTAAAATAAAATCCGCTTAAAATTATAATATAAGCCGTAATATAAATAAACAATCACAGTATAAAGCAGGCTAATGTCAACTTTGTAAAATTAACACTAATATCCAACATAGCCTACTTACACAAATTGCTTTTATTTTAATAACATGAGCACTTGATGAGAGATGCGAAAACCACAATTAACGAGTATGTTTAATTTATTCTATACTTAGTATGTAATTCATTAAGTTAAAATAATTTGTTCTTCACAAAAGTTTTAATTCACTAACTTAATCAACCAACATTTTAAGCTTGTATTACTAATTATTTGATCAATAAAAAAACCGGTTAAGTGCGAGTAGGCCTCGCACATGGAAGCGGGAAATCTAACGGGAAATACAACTTACAAATGTTGACAATCGTAAATTTGCGGACGTATTATGCACTCATATTGTTAGAACAATGAACTACAAATACAAATTTCTAATTAGGTATTAGATTTTGTATTTATATTCTAAGTTCTCACTTCTTGCCAAATTTCATAATTGTATGTTCAAGGAAAGTACCCTATAGGTTTTTATTACGCGCCGAATTTCATAAGATGCAGCAAAATCTATGTATACATAAATGCTCGTGTCTTTCCACCACGTGTCTATGTATAAAGTTTGTACGGTACGAATATTACTTTCATGTTGGAATTCAGGAAACATTAACGTTGTAAGTACGGTAGAGTGGAATGCTCTTGATTCCCGCGTCCACGCGAAGCACGCGGGGATGTCTGCTGGACCTCCCAAGGTATTCCACCTGCCTGCATTGTTTATGTTTCAATGAGATAGTCGCGTAATGTACTGGGCATTCAAATTAATAGTAGATTTAATTTGAGCTTAATAATATCTTAGCTAGAAATTCAAAGTCATTTTCACTTGATTAGAATAATTATTTTGCTCTTTAACTTCTTACTTAAATTTTTACACAAATTTCTAATGAAAATTTAGAAGGAAAGTGTTTGCCAAAATTGGTTCCATTGTGTCTTGTAGACGTATCGTATAAGCTACGAGTATATTATAGAAATACATTCATCTCATTCTTATATCAGCCTTTCCCCCGACGCCAAATATTTTCATAATACTTATTTAAATTTTTATATTTATAAGATTGTGTTACACCTTTAAAATAATTACCATAATAAGCCAATTACTGTGTACGATAAATATGAAACATTAACATCCCTCAATTAACATCCCTTAATATTCCTCATGATTGTGCCCCTACGCTACGCCACGACGACCTCAAGACGTAATATATATACCTATATAACTAATTATAACTTATCTTGTTCTATTTTATGAAGAGTACGTATCTGTATACTTGCCTTTAATTTTGTAAATGTTAGAGTAAAGCACTACTTAATCATTTGTAATCCTCGAGTCTAGAACAAAGACTTCAAGCCGCTGAGCGCTCTGGGACATTTAATCAGCCTTTGTCTCCAAAGCTTATTAGGAAAAATAGTAAAAATGGAGGATTGTGAAGGGAACGTAGAGACTAAATTTCCTTAGAGACTCATAATTTATTGTGTTTATTTAAATTATAGTAATAAGGATTAAATGATTATTGACGATTGAAGTTACTGCAAATTAATTTTATGTTTTATTCATTAAATATAGGCACGTCACTCAAAAACTATAAGTACCTAAGATTCATATAAAAGTACTAGCCGATTTATTTATTGGTTGTCAAAATATATTTAATATATGTAATCTATATACAATAAAATTAGCTCAAACCCTACTAGAACTTCCAGTGATATGAGTACAAGCAGATATATAGACAAACAAAATGTTTTTTTTTTTTAGTATATTTTTTATATATGTATATTTTATGTAAAACACACACACTTACCTTTTTTATAGACAGTATGAATATAATCTAATCTCATGTTATTATGAAATTTAAATATTTAAATCGGGCTATTACTTATTTTTCAACTGCAACAAAAATAATATTATTCATAGAAAAATATTATAAATTTTCATACAAATTAAAATCGGATTAATGTCATGTCCAATAAATATAACTATCCGATACGCCAATAGCGGCACGATTTATGTGGTACCTTTTATTTATATAAATTTAATATTTATTACTGTAATATTTAAAACATTTATATAAATAAAGTTGAGGCCAATGTGACTATAAACGTGACTGATTCTAGATTCGATCCACACTCGAGGAAATAATTTTTTTATATTTTTAATTTTTCGCTCTGTTGTCGAGGCAAAACGCAGCGTTGAGTTCCGCCTCTGAACACGCAATGTCTCCAAAATACAGCGGAAAGTAGGGAACGCAGTGTTTTGACACTAGTCTCCCATGGCCTACCCTGCTACATACATAATACAGCGTGAACCGAAAAAAAAATGTATCCGTCTTTATTAAAATAATTAAATTGGTTAATTAATGACTTGGTAACTAACTGATAAGAGATAGAAGTTCATTATTATATAAATCTATTTAGATATTTGAATTAATTTAGATGAAAATTCGGGTGGGTGCTGAATTCAAACGAAAGTTAATGCTTGAGCAGATTTAAACAGAATACATTATGTACACTTTACGAATTCTCAATAATTTTAAGTTATTCTACGTTTTGTTCTCACGTCCCTGGCTTCGAATGAACGCTGTCAGTCAATCATTATATTCATATTATTCGACTCGATAAATGAAAAGATACGGAAATTTATTAAGCCCTAATTAATTTTGATAGGGATACAAGCGTGTGAATGTAAACGCGACAGGTCGTAGGTTCGCTTCGTTCATTCATATAAATAAAATATACAATATTTTATTTCTTCGCTCTAGTGTCGAAACAAAACGCGGCGTTAAGTTTCGCCACTCAACATCCAATGCCTTTAGAATTCAGCGGAAAATGGGGAGCGGTTTGTCTTAACACTAGGTTCCTTTTACCTACCCTGCTATACGGCCTGAAGCTAAAAAAATATTTTGAAGACGGTAGAAAATATATGGCAAAGATAATTCAGGTGCTTGGCCATATTTATGATTTATAAATATTTTATATTCATATACGTAGCGCCATGAATTTTTTATACGTACTCTTTCAGTATATTGTTTGTTTGTGGAAATATATGTAGGTATGTGCGTTATTTATTTATACACTTTCAATATTTGATAGGATTCACTATCATTTTCGCTTTCGTATAAAATTAGAAGGTACTATTGGAATTATTTTTTGCACTTTTTACTTTTTTCTATCGTTATTTGTTTTAATATTTTCAGAGTTTCAGAGTCATAACATCATGCGACTGAAGTCCGATTCAACAGAAGTAGTACCACAAGAACCCACGTGCCTTACCAACAGGGATCTACCACTGAGCCGATTAGAAATACATCTTCTGTGAAAATTTCAACTGTCTCTATATCATAGCTCATGAGATACTACGCTGATAGAAGTACAGACAGACGAACGGACAGCGGACTATTAGTAAAAGGGTCCCGTTTTATCTTTTTGGCACTGAACTTTAAAAATACTTCTTTTACTATGTAAGGTCCATATTTATATATATATACATTTACGAAAGTTGCAAATATAGTAAGTAGTAAGCGTTTTATTATTGAAGCAAGATTTATTTAGGAACGCAATCACCAAATGTAAACGTTTGAGAAGTCACAATAAATAACGTATCTGAGAAGCCCCTCTCATAAATCTTCTAGTAGGTACTCTAGAATGATGATATACCTTTACAGATGATGATTTTTTAACTCAAAATACTATTATGAGTAGCGTACGTGCAATTACAGTGTTGTTAGGAACTATCTAACTACACAAAATGATATCGTCTTCATTTTTCTCTACTAAAAAAAACTTATAAATACAAAGGCTGGATGCTATATAAAAAAAGCTTTTAAAATACTTACATTCTAAATTTTATGCTACTTTAGCTTTACATCAATTATAAAAAAGTATAAATACTTTTCGACACAATATCAGTAAATACTTATAGTAACTATAGGATGTAACCGAATGGTGTTAATTTCTTGAAAAGTTTACAAGAACAAATTATTTTCTTAATTATACCTAGATTTTAGCTGTTGTACTTCTCCCAACAGCCTCAGGTCAGAAATCGATAAGCGTCGGTCGCCAGGTCGTTAAATTTTCCGCCACATTACAAGCTAATGGTCCCGCGTCAGTGGTTCAGAAATATGGAACAATGGAGAGCACTAGTTAATGTCGGCCATGAACTTACTCATATGACGCTGTAATTAATTTCGAGTTGCTATAGATATATGAAAATTTACGTGACTTATATATATTGCATATATAATTTTTTTTCAGCTTTACGCTCTTTCGTATAGCAGGGTATGTATACATAACAGATTATTTGAAAACAAATAAACTTATTCAAACACTAAAATACTTTTCGTTGTCCGAAAAGTAAGCTTTAAAATAAAATATGTACAATGTTTTATAAAAGTGATCAAAAAGGTATCTGCTTTTGTCGTTGCTTTTGTCCAAAAACCCGTAAATCATTAGAGCGTGAAGAGGTCAAACAGGAGTCCCTTTTAAGGTGAAGGGCACTCTAAGCGCACCTCGATCCCCGAACATCAAATATCATTATAATTAACTTTTTATACAAATATAACTTTCTTTTTACTCTCAAAAATAAAAACACAATCCAATTATATTCTAAATACAGTAAATAATACCTGTAATACCGCATCCGACGACCAATCTCGATTTTAATTGAAAGTCAGGATCGGGCTCTTATCCCGCCATTCCGGCGGTCACAGTGAAATGAAATTGAGGATATCTTTTGAATGTAAAACATCTGCATGACCTTTTTCATATTTCTTGCGAATATTTCTTCATTTTATATATTTGATTGTACATTGTGTATTTAATAATAATATATTTTTAATGACATAAGAAGGTCACGGAAATATAGCACAATTCTTATTAATTAGATGGTTTGTTAATTTCATTGATAAGTTTTTCGTACTCAGTAACGCCTACCTATACATTTTGTTAGTTTGCATAATTATAAAGAAAATTCCATTTATTGAGACAATACCAAGGAGAAATAAAAGGTGATAGATGGGGTAGGCAGAGGAAAGTATTAA
This sequence comes from Heliconius cydno galanthus, assembly GCA_036379175.1. Lineage (NCBI taxonomy): Eukaryota > Metazoa > Arthropoda > Insecta > Lepidoptera > Nymphalidae > Heliconius > Heliconius cydno. Next base: position 56,923 of record JAKRZM010001229.1, read on the forward strand.
GACTGTCGTTCCCTACTTTCCACCTTATTTTTGAGACATTGCATATAAAGTGACGGAACTTAACGCCACGCTTTTCTTTGGTAGCAGAGCAAAGAAATGAAAATACCAATAAATCATAATCCATTCCCCGGAGTTGGAATCGAATCCACAACCATCGCATTACAGTCACATGTCATTATCATTCATTACATGGCCCTGTGTCACGTAGTCTTCAACTATTTTATGTTATATATAACATAGGCATACTCACAGAAAATATCCACCATAATAACTTCTTCAAGTGCAGTTGAAACTACATCTTAAAGTTCTTCTAATTTCAGTACGCCGTCGTTTCCAGGTACATTTAGCGTAAATTTAAATAGGTACGTTACAAATGGACTCGAGTCGTTGCCGTAATTACTTTCAGAGGCAACTATTATAAGGTTTGTAGTGACTTTAAAGTCGCAAACGTCGCGACTCGTGAAAGATGTTGGAAACTATTGTAAGAAGCGAATATATTCAAAACAAAAGTAAATATATTTTTAAACCTAATTATAGTACAGTTGCAATTTTTCACAATATGTTGTAACTTTACAGACACTAGGTCCTTTATACCTTATTAATTGTTATCCTGGACGGTTTCCAGGAGGCGAGGCATGTTGAATGATTATTGTTAGGGGAAAGTTAAATGGGGTCGTGAGCAACATGAAATGAAAATATCGAATTCTGTAGACAGTTGAATATACTTTTTTAAGTGATGGCTAAGATGGCATGTACAGACATAAACACAGATACAAAAAACTTATAACACCCCTCGATTTCAGCGGGGTTAATAAATATTAGAAATTTGGTCAAAATAAAATTAAGAGGGTGTAAAAAGATTGTCCGTATTTTTTTATTATTAAAAACCTTTTAAAAATTCTAATTACTCAAAACTTTTACAATCTAATTTTCGCTAAAATCTGAAACGTGGTTGTTGTAATTTCACAAACTTTTTAATGGCTGTCCACGGGAATAATGTGTGCACGATATTAAATGGATAAAGGTACTCTAAACTTTGTAAAAGCTTCATTATCAACTCGACAAAAATTGATTTAAAAATTTAGATGATTTTAAAGCATATATTTATATACGTTAATTAGTGTAATTTTAAAGATCAAAATGTCTATTTGTCTTGATAATATACTAGTAGGTATACCTATTTCTTTTTAAGAACAGCTGAATTACGCAATGTTTGTATAAAAAATATTATCATTCTTAATTTAAGTCCTGCCCGAGGCTAATTGGGTTTGTTTCATTAGAACTGCGACTTTATGAATAATTATTATATTAAGAAGTTAAAAAATAATATTTTTTGGCAAAGAAATGTGTACTGACAGCAATGATAGTATGTGCGTTTAGATAAATACTTAAAAAACTTTTGTAACATCTATATTCGTTTAGGAAGTATCAAATCTCAGCTGTTTTACAGTTGTAAATATTATAAGGCCTAATAAGGCTAGCAATCCACTCGCGGACAGTACCAGTAACCCTTATCAGTTTAAAAACAATATCTGTATTGAAAAGTAAAATTTCAGCCAATTTAGTCGCACAACAATCTTTAAAATGGTATAACTTTTTTATTTATAAACCGACTGAACTCAAACAACTATGTTTGATTTCAATAGGATACGGAAGCTTGATAAAATACAATAGCGAAAACTGCGATTAAATTGCTTAAAACGTTTTTGAGATTAGCATGAACTAAATAATAGACAAAAAATAATAGACAAGCACACAAAAATTTTAAAAAAATTGTTTTAGTTCTATATCTACGTCATGCAATATTTTTTTCTTTATATATCTTCCATGTACAGGCACCGTTCGTTACCATTTTATTATAAGCATAGATATTACGTATAAAATAATCATAAATCGATAATATCCTTGCAAACATATCAAAAATAATAAACGTTTTACTGTCACCGTCAGTTCTTTAACTTTCTCTTTTAAAGTATCAATGTAAAATTGAAATTATCCATCAGAATTCTTCAAATTCTTAAATGTGTTTTAATTGTTATTTATAACGTACATTCGTAATTGAGGTCGTTTCTAGTAACAATGTTTGCATTAAGCAAGGTGAGCCTTTAGGCGTAGTACTAAGATAACAGAGATCGATTTTCCACAAATGCCTCGTGGGTTTACTGTAATTTATTCACAGATATTTTGGCTTTAACCCTTTCGTACTAAAACACAATATCGATTGAAAATACGATATGAGATCTGACTGTTAGTAAATTAAATTAAATATTTATATTTTCAACCTTCTTTTCGGATTATTAAGACTAAAATATTAAAGAAAAAAGATAAGAATTTTAATATTATACACGTAAATAAATTAAATATTTATACAAACATTTTTTATTATTTTGCACTACAAAACCATTGTAAATTGCGTGAATAGTGTGAACATAAAAGGCAAAAAACATTTTTATTCGACCGTGAATAAAAAAGAGCTTAGTTGCACGCTAAATAGCTCTATAAAATAAAAAAATATATGAATATATTATAAATCACAAAAAGCTTCAAGTGAACCCTCTTCGTATATAAAATTAACCGACCGTATGATACAATTAAACATAATTATATATTTGAAGTAAAATAATTCTCTTAAAACGTTTGTAGAATTGCGCGTCCAGTCTCGCTGACCTATTTTTGCGATTTAAAAGATTTCTTTGTTTATGGATATAAACAATTACGCAAACGTGGTAGAACGTGGATGATACCTATAACCTAGGCTGGATTAAGATATGTAGTTTTATAAAAAATTCAAGAATATTATACAATGTTACATATGTACTTATTTTATTTCTTATATATGAAGGCCTCAGGCACCTATCTGCCCTTAAATCCGGCCCTGCCCTAAAAATTGAAATACATACATAATTAAATTTATTTATATAGATTTTTCTATTATACATCATCATCAGCTTCATTTGTATTGCATTGTATCAAGCACACAGCAGGGTAGGCAGGGGGAACCTAGTGTTAAGGTAGCTTTTATTTGTATGAATTTTAGACGAATCCAATTAAAATTTTCTTAAGTATTTTTGAAGTAACTCATAAAACTTATTCGTCGTCCACTCCCGCTCTATCCGCTTACATAGAGCGATGAATGCGGCCGTACATAGAGACGTAGATTTATTATTTTGAAAAATTATAGAAGGTTCTTTTATTTATATAAAAGAAGACGTCGTAAATTTTCTTATTTTATATTTTTCGTATTTTTTTTTCTGTCAGAAAATAGGACATTTTAATGTCTTCTTGTAATCTTTTAATTATACTCTTCTCAAGTCTTTCGTATAATTATCACACAGCGTTTGTGTACCATTTTGTATAATTTATACCTAGAAAATATAAAAATAATAAACTTAGAAATTTTCATTTTATTTAAAGATATCCGTATATCATTCTTACGTTTTGTATATTTCAGGCGATCAGTACAATAATTCGAGAAAATATTTAAATAGTTGATTTTTTCTCTTGTAGCCTCCTCCATATTATGTTAATATTTCACATTAAAGAGGCTTTTTCAACCTAATATTTCAATCAGCATATAAAAGATATAATATATAATAATTTTCGTAGTATTCTATAATCCGCGACAGCAGCGTGGGAATTACGAGCGATAAACCTAAAAGTACTAGTCATTGAACAGCGAGGGGAGTATATTTGACGCGTTTGATACGTTTAATGGCGGCGCGGTAGCTTTTCCATTCAATAACCCTAAGTTATATTCTGAAATAAACTTATTATATTATATTTGGTAAATTACGATATTGTATTTAAATTAAATGAATAATAGGTTAGTCGTAGCTCAGAAACACTAGTGTGACTGTAAACACTACCGGTTGTGGGTTCGATCCTCACTCGGGGAGACGAAATATTCATTCAAATTTATATTTTTATTTCTTTGCTCTAGTGACGAGACAATTTGCGGCGTTGAGTTCTGCCACTCAACATGCCTACAGAACTGGTATGGGGAACGAAGTATCGAAGTTGCGTGACATCCGGAATCGTAATTGTTATGCCAGAGTCCAACAGGAAACGACACAAGTATTATAAAATATGATTTCTTTAAAATTCATTTGTTTTCTAAATCTTTCGAAAACCTCGGGCCTCCAGAAATGATGTGAAAATTACATATATACGTATATACACTATATACTTTTATCTCGTGAACATGCAGGTCATAATGTAAGGATTTCCATAGTATAGGTTTCACAAACAACAAATTCAAAGGTAAAGAAAGTACCTGTTATTTTGTTGTAGACTGTTACGACTGTTACGTTACATTCGCAACAAGAATTTACAGAGACAACAAAACTTTTGTAACGTAAGCTTACAAAGTGAAAGTATAAATATAATTATGAAATAGCAAGCAAAATATTAATAGAATGTCTTAATAAGTAAGAAGACATTAAAAATAGAAAAAAACTTTGATATAAAGAAAATAAACGTTAATTAAGACTATATGACAACGCAATAGATGAATCTAGCAAGTCATTGAAAAAGTGGGAGGACTCTGGCGTCTGAAGTGATTGATGACATTGGAACTTTGAAGAGGCGAAAATATACATTGAGATCGTACGTAGCACTTAGCGCAGTGTACTCTGAGATGTAGGTTGTATAAATCATTAAATTATCATTATTTAACTATTGAAGTGTAGCTATCGCGAGATGTGCCTAGATAGACTTGATGGTTTTTAATTTATATATCATTTAGAATTAAATAACAATATTTTAAACATAAATTCACGCTGTTTCCCACATATGTATACCAAGGTAGACAGAAGGGAACCTAGTGTTAAGACCCTCCATTCACTACTTTCTATCGAATTTTCGAGGCATTGCGTGTTGAGTGGTGGTTACCTTTGTGCCAGAGTAAAAAAATGAAAATATTCATAAATAAATTCCATTCCACAGAGTGGGAATCGAACCCATAACTTTGTTTTCATATATAAATACATATGCTTAAAATATATTTGTATCCCTGGTCTCCGGGTCGGGTTATGCAAAGTAAGGTTCCGCCGCTTGACACATGTCCGAGACATCTGTCTATCGGGCATCCATAAAAATGTTATGTAAATTCGCATTGCCTACCCCGTAAAACGGTATTGCAAATTTTTGTATCCGTCCCTAACACGACACGACACGACTATACGTAGAGCTTATCAGATCACACCATCGATACTGTAAATATATAGGTCACAAAATCTTCTTTTTTGTCCGTATTAATTTTCGGAATCGAAATATTACATTTACCGTGCCAACGGACACACAGACGGACTGCGGGCTAAAAGGGCATTGTCATATAATTTTGATTGACTATATTATATTGTTTAAAAACAGATAATTAAATGTAATTGTTAAATTATTTTATTTTTCTGAACAAAAAGAAGAAGAAAAGAGCATATAGATATATCAAATACATATTTTATTATTTATATATGGCTCTCTCCGTAAAGATTAATATTGTTATATAAAAAATGAATAGCCTGTCCATTAAGAGCGGAAAACGCCAAACAAACTATAACTAAACTTCCAAGGATTAAAGTGTTAATGGATTTTGTTTTGCTCAACTAATTACTTAATCTATATTATCTTTAGGGGGTATATATAGAAGATAGTCGTTCGTGTAGAGTTGACGACCTGCTTTGGTACGGACTTCATATCCCGTTCCATAAATATACAAAATATATGTATATTTTTTTATTAGATATATATATTTTTATTTTACTGTTTGAATATGCGTTCTATCGCATAGTGTATAAAACGATCATACTGTAAAATACTTTTACAGTTAATATTTGTATAATTAAAAATATTTGTATAAGTCAATCATTTCTTCTCTCTGGTGTCGAGGCAAAACGCGGCGTTGAGTTCCCCCACTCAATTCGCAATGCCACCAGAATTCAGCGGAAAATGGGAAACGGAGTGTCTTAACACTAGGTTCTCGCTGCCTACCCTACGTGTGCAGAATAAAACGTGAAACTAATTTAATTTAAATTTGAAATTAAATCAATTAGTTACTATGGCTTACGTATTTAGAAATATTAAATTTGTAACACAGAAGTGTCGATATATTATGAGGTTAGTCTATAAATTAATATGTTCGCTATCAAATGACGTGGATTAATCAACTTTGAACTTGAGCCAATAATGATTATTCGACGTACAAAGCCTTTGTTTAGTTCGATAGCTTTAGGAGTTAATGCCGGATTCTAAAACATAATCGGTGGATTGTGTGGTTGAGCATGGCTTACACAAAGCATATAGCTTTAATAAATTTATAATTACAGGGTTGCTTTTTTTATATAAAATATATAATATGAGCCTATTACAGAAGAAGAATGAAAGAAAGATGAATGCCGTGGGGATGCGATCTCTTCGTAGAATATGCGGAATCAACATAAGGAACCCCCGAAGGGCATGTATGAAGAGTTTGATGACAGTGGACGAGGCGAAAGAGGTATGTGGAGACGGTAGCGTTTGACGCTCCGTTCTCTCTGCTACCCCACAAGGGATAAAGCGTGAAGTTAAGTTAAGTTTAAGTAACTATGAGAATACTATGCTTAATTAATATTTGTCATAAGGATTTTTTATAATTAAGGTAAAACTACATTTAAATTTATAAATTAAGGCGTATTTTCTCTTTAATGTAGCTAAGAGCTGGCATTGCGTCCTGACCGCTGACCTCTAGGATTAGAGGTCAACGTCCCATCAGAATTTAGATCAAATACTGAAAGCATGTACTGTATAACACTTACTACTATATATACCCTTACCCTTAAAGTATATTTAATTTTCTTATGTAGGTACTTTTACTATTTTTTAAACTTCATGCGTTGTTTTGCACAGGGTTCAAAACTTTCTGTTTTAAATTTTCTTCTTGAATTCATGAAAATGAAAATCGACACCGCAATTTATCTTCCCAGAGCGGAGGCGACTACATATATTTCTCCTCTCTCTCTCGTTGAGAAATGGGATTCCGTTGTCCAACATTAGCATTAATTAATAAAAATTCATATGTGTTATATTAATTATACAAATTCCCTCACAAACATAATGCATAATTGGAACCAATTTAGAAATACGCATAAAATTTCAAGGTAGGTACTCGTAGATATCTAATTGAGCGTTTTATGTTCATTTCAAATTCATTGAACACAGACTGGTTAGCTCGTCGCCGTACTAACTATATAGTATTCATACAATTGCTTGCATTGCATATATAACACCTCTTAATTTTAGAATATTGTATTATGTATTTCTCACTATAGGCACTAGGGTGTGAATGGAATGGGTTGTGGGTTCGATCCCCGCTCGAGGAAACGAAATATTTACTTAAATTTATATTTCCGTTTCTTAGCCGTATCCGGATCAATCCAAAAGCGCGGCGTTGAGTGCTGCCACTCAACACGCAATGCCTCCAAAATTCGACGGAAAGTGTGGAACGGAGGGTCTTAACTCTATATTCCTTCTGCCTGTCCTGCTGTTTGCAAGATACAGCGTAAAGCTGATTATATTTTTTTTTTTTTTTTTTTAGTTATTAAATTAGAGAATTAATTTAATTAAAAATACATTCAATACTAAACAAAAACACGATTTTATTTAATATAATATCTATAATCAAAAGATATCGAAATAATGGATTAAGTTTAAGATACAATTCAGAGGCCGGGTTCTGAAATCCCAGTAGGTAAACCATTTCTATCCCATTTCGATTGCACGTGGAGTGGCGCACGAAGGTTATGCCATAAGCTTCGCTATGAGCTTATGTTACTGCGTCGAATGCACCTTGACCCAGATCATGAGAATGTATTAGAGCTTTGTCTGATGAACTTTTGTAGAGTTTTAAATACAAGTGATATTGAAATTCAATTCAGGGCACTGCTATGAATATTAATTAAAATGCAGTATGAAACTTACTTAGACTTTAAAAAGCGTTTGATAGTAAACGCGAACAGGTTGTGGATTCGATTCCCAATCAAGGAGAGAAGCTTTTAATAATTTCCTTTCTTCGCTCTAGTGTGGAGGTAAAAACGAGGCGTTGAGAGGAATTCTTGAATTTGGCGCAAAGAGAGTGGAATGTCTTTACACTAGGCTCCCTCTGCCTACCTGCCTACTCTACAGAGTCTAAAGTCGTAAAGCTCTACAGACTTTAAACAACATATGACACCAAAATAATTTTTCTTTTCTCTTTATGTAATGTAAGTAAATATACTAAATGTATTAATGGTAAATATACATTTATGTTAAAAAGTAATTAATAACAACTTATAATTTTCATAAAATGAACAAAATGGTTATCAATTGGTATTACGAAAGGGAATATAAAATATTTTTAAAGTAAGAAATATCGCTCTGCAATATAAACTGGTGTACTCCCATACCAGCATATACTCGTATACACAAAATAAATATTATTTTCCGATACACACTTCTGCAACCGTTGATTCTATTGGGAATATATGTAAATTGCGAATCATATTTTTGTTCACTTCTAGAAACATGTGTGTTTATAGAACTTTGAAAGAAATGAGTGCAATATTGAAAAAAACAGAGAATTGTGATTAAGATTATCATCTTTTGCACCTATTTTTTTATCAGCTACCCGCCAGGTAGAGATTGCCTGGTGTAGAGACAGTTCTTTTACTACTTTTTTCACGAATTTAAAACAATATTTTTTCCACTTATTAGGAATTAAACGCTAAACCATCTCGTTTATAAGCAGATGCTGCGCTACTGCACCCATTTAACCTATATTGTTATCTAAATTAATTTTAGTTAAGCGTATAAAATTAACTACCCCTGATATCAATTACTTATTATCTAAGGAAATTTAATACTTGATTTAAACTCTAATTAAATTCCAAGTAAAGTTTCTCCAGAGGCGATAAAGAAATTTATAGTTGTCTTAAAATTAGATTGTTTAACTTAACAATATAATAGAGATGAATTAAATTACAAAGTGAATTATTGTATTTTTTTAACGTGGCATTGAAATGTTTTGAAGAATTATAACAAAATAAATATATAAAAAGATTATGATATAATCTCTTAGTCTAATATGTAAATTAAAAACTAAATTATGACGCCATATTTACGACTTTTCAATTTCATAATTATTTTTTCTTGAATATTTTTTTTAGCTAGCTAGTTATATTCTGCATATAGTAGGGTAAGCAGAACTAACTTAAACATTTAATTCTCCACTCTCCGCTAAATTATATTATTATATTTGGTGGAACTAAACGCCAACGTTGGTACCAGAGTGAAGGAATAAAAATATTAATAAATAATGATTTACCGAGTGGGAATCGAACACATAACCGTTGCGTTATTCAGGACGACGGCCTCAAATACATCTGTAAGCAGTGAAATAAAATATTCGTTTTGAATATTGAGGATAATGTAATCGGGGAGGACATATGCCCTATACGTCTTTACATTATACCTTAAAAAAGCTTAAGAAAACTTAAAATGGCGTCTCAAGTTCATATAATAGGTAACGGTGAGGTAACGACCAGATAGAATATATTAAAGTGCTAGACCATTAAACTGTGAGGGTGTTAATATACGGGTCGTATATCGAAAGCCGCTTCGAACACTTTCATATGCGCTCCCGGGGCTCTTCCACTTTATTATACCACCAATGGCTGTAACATGAAAAATAACGTATATAAAGCTTATTTACGTTTATGTGTCACAGACGCTAGTCCATTGGTCAATACCGTAGTTTTATATCTACGCTAATATTATCCATACCTATATTATAAATTCGAAAGTAACTCTGTCTGTCTGTCTGTCTTTTACGCAATCAGGGCCAAACCGCTAATTTAATTGTAATAATATACTCATATAGAGATACTTGAGGGTCTTGGGATGAACATAGGATACTTTACATTTCTCATATTTGTAATATTTTCGATATTTACCAATATATTAAAATACTTATTAATTTGACATGCAATTTATTCCGCCATGTTAATAACAACCGTCGCTATGCGACCGTTGCTAAGCAACGGTTTGCAAAGTTTGTTGTTAGAAAACGTCACCCAAAATGAGCTTGCTTAACTACTTAACTTAATAAATATTCGTATAGTTCAAGCGGGTGTAGCCGCGTTCGGGTCCACTAGTATAATATATAATTATAATTTTAAGTCTTTACAGGCGCCATTGTACCACGTTGTATTTTTATAAATTACCTTATCTAGAAAGATTAAATGTATAATATGTAATTGTAATAACATTTAATGTATATATAGCGTTTAGATTAAATTTCTTGAATATAAACCACATTTAAGTGATATGCTATATATGATGCTTTTTTCTAAGCTTTCTTTCTCATAAGATCTAATATTAACACTTATATTTTTGTTAGCGTATATAATCTACATTTAGAAAAAACAAACCATGCTTGAAAAAATATGAAAAAGATCACATTTTCCAAGAATACATATATAAAATATTACGAGAATATTAAAGAAGAAAGAGAGATATATTAAATAGCTATATAAAAATAAAGGTATACTTTTATAAAATAATATCATAAAAACATATTTTTTTAAAAAGTCTTTATGATTATTTAATTGTATTTTCAACTGGCACAATGATTATGTTTTATAATAATATATATTTATTTAGTACCTTAATTACTTAACAAAAGTTACTAAGACTTACTTTCAAGGCAAGAGAACCTTAAAGGCTCGAAATATAGTGTTAATTAATTACTAGAAATTATTTAAATACCAACCTTTTTGTTTCAATTTATTTTAGCTTTATATTAAGGGGCACAAGCGACTATTCGACTATTCGATTCCCAATCGGGGGAATGAAATATGACAATTATCATGTCCCCACACTGGTAACGAGGCAAAGCAATTCTTCAAGAATTTGGTAGAAAATAATGAACTGAAGAAATGCGAAACTGTGTGAGGTACATTGTAAACTAAAAAAAAACAATACAAAAAAAATAATAAGAGTAAAAATAGTAAAAGTATTACTTAAAAAAAATATAATTAAATATACTTCAATAAATTACTTTCGTATCAACTAGGATTCCACTTTTCTTTAATTTTGCCTCCCTCTAAGGTTATTATTATTTATTATATTTATTTTAGGATTTAACCACAAATGTAATGGTATGTACACAAATGTACACGACATGACGGACGGATAGCCAGCCATTTTTATTACATTTAACGCAAACAAACGTATCATAGAACACGTGTCTACATTTCTTTAGGTGTGTATGTATTACTGCACGTAGTCACTAAATAAAGTGAGCTCATCTACACATTGAGGTTTGAAGGTCAACCATTTTTATTATGAAAAACGGTGTTGTTAGCTGAGCAAACACTACAAGCGACACCAATATTTGATTCGCTATTGATGAAACGAATTGAAATGAATAAATTAGTTAATTCGATTAATACTGAGGATTATTAACTTCTGTGTAGACACGGTACCTGGTGTAAAATTAATATTACATTTTTTTATTTAACCTGATGCCAGTCAGTGGCGCAGTGGGCACAAAATGTGACTCTAAAATCAACTGGTTGTGGGTTCGATCTCCATTCGAGGAGATGAAATGTTTACTTAAATTGATATTTCCATTTCTTCGCTGTGGTGTCGAGGCTAAACGCGGCGTTGAGTTCCGCGGGAAATTGCGAACATCTTTGATATTAATTATGCACAGTACGTAATGGGCTTATTATAGTAATAATTTTTTTATTTATACTTACGTATGAAAATTGAAATATGTATTATGAAAATATTTGGCGTTGGCGAAAAGGCTGATGTGAAAATGAGATTATGAGCGTTTCCATAATATTGCTTACCCGATACGTTTACAAGATACAATGGAATCAATATTTTCGCAAACACTTTCCTTCTAAATTTTAATTAGAAATTTAAGTAAGCAGTTAAAGAGCTTAAAAAAAAGAAAGCGTTAAGCAAAATAATTATTCAAATTGAGCGAAAATTACATTTAACGTCTAGCCAGGAGGGTGATATTTTTAATATAAAAAATGCTAGAAAGTGGTTTTCTTCTACACAACACCACTTGAATATATTTAATAAATATTTCTTTAGCTTATGTATTTTAGATAGTATTTTAGATATGCTTAATATAATTAGTTCATAAATATGATATTAAGCTGTTTTCTAAATAAGTTGGCAACGTTAGTCACCTTTTCTAGCTTTGAACAGATTTTTTCACGTATATGAATTTACATACATATATAAGCTTGTATACAATCCTTTTTTGATAAATTATACCATATATTCATATGTATTTTTCATGCCAGTCGAATAAGAGGCAAATTCAAAAATATGATCCTATATAACTCAATTAATGTTAATGCGGTAAGCTTTCAATTCTGTCTACCGCTGTGCCTGCGCGAGGACGCTCGGAGCCTAATAGCGTTTAAAGTGCTGATGCCGACCAATAATTGAGGCCGTGGTTTCTAAAACGGCCTCATTTTAAAATATTTTTTGCATTTAAAGCAAATATAAAAGAAGATTGATTTTTCATTACAATACATAAAAGCAATAAGTAAGTTAAATTACATCATAACTTCATATGTGTAATATTTAGTTTTACTTACTTGTAAATATTACAACACAAGTAAATATTGCGGCTGTAAGCGCGATGGACGTGGGTTCGATTTCCACTGTTAACATTGTTCCCAGGTTCACTCTGCCTACTCTGGTATGTGTGAAGTACTGTGATGCAGCGTGAAGCTTAAAAAAGTACTTGTATTAGTTATTATACTTATGTTATTTTAATATACAGGATGGAAGAGACAGCGCTTCTTTTACTGAAACTGCATATAGGGTAAAATATTTCCAACCCAGAATTAAAAAAAATAATCAAGGTACCTCAACAGTTTAGACGTAGGATTTTTTTTCATTTTACGATTTTTATCCATACCTGTATTTCGTGTCACGCACACATACCTATGTATGCGACGTTGCCGCTTTGACAGGTAAGTGTGTGCGTGCCTATGTTATACTTTACAAATGGCGTTTTATTTTAAAACGATAATCTTATTATTTATTTTGTTTGAAAAAATAACTTTTTCATTTATGGAAATTTGGTAAGAGGTTGGTTTTTGGTATTTGGTAAGAAAAAAATTGTGGTTTCATTTAAAGTGGTGCTGACAATTCCACCCTGTATACTTTTAATTGGTAACGGTTGTAGTCGTTGTTTTTACTTTTTCTCAAAAAAAATATTACCTGTAACATTTTTGGATTAGTATACCTTAAATGATCAACATTGAATAGAGACAAGTGACAATTTTTAAAATGTAAGAGATGTGGAAATATAAAGAAAATTGTGTTATATCATACTATATTATAACAGTGAGGGAATTTTTTAGGTATCCTTTACTAAGTATTTTACCTAAAAAAAACTTTTATTCAACTATTATTGTTGATAATCATTTATTTCATTCTACTCTCTACGTACTCGTATATACCATACAAAAATAGACCTAATTCGTAGAGTGAACCTTTTTCTTATATGTAATATTTTATTTTTCTTGCAGTAAATTTACTGTAAAATATCCTCTTAAATAAACCTATTTCAATGGGAGTGTAATCTCGTAGCGGCTACGAGCTACAAGCTACGGGACTTAGCTACGGCAGCTTTCATTTGAAATATGTGTTAGAAACAACAATATATTTGTACGTTTTATTATACTCAAAAGATATAAAGAGGTTTTTACATTATTTTTTGCTTTAATAACATTAGTTTGAAGTCGTCGTGGCACGGCTTTTGGTTCGATTCCCACTCGGGGAATAAAATATTTAATATTTTTATTTACTCGCTCTGGTAACGAAACGAAACGCAGCATTGAATTGGCGTTGGCGGAAATTGGAGAACGGCGTCTCTTAATTCTAGTTCCCTCTGCCTAACCTACAGTGTGCGAATTACAGCGTGAAGCTAAAAAAATAATCTAGATGTGTACGACATTTATACTATAAGTAAGTATATTCTAAGTCTACATATATGACTTATGTATGTTTTAGTCCCTTCAAGCAATAAACTTTGGCGAGAATAAATTAAATTACTGAAGGCAAACTGCCTGCTCTCACAGGCTTACAAGGGAAACGAACGCCTCAAGCACTTTGGACTAATAAATAGTAATATATTTAACAAAAAAAGCGATATTACAACCGACAATTAAAAAACAATGTAGAAAGATTTTTATTATTCTTACCTTAACAGAAAATTAATATAATTTCGCACATATAAGTATATGATACTACATATACTTATATGTGCGAAATTAAAGTTATAAACCATTCATCTCTTGTTAGATAGAATATACATACATTACACGGAATGTTTAATAACCTCTACCATATTTGATTATAACATACAAACGTATATATATATATGGAGGGTAAGTGTTATTAATATATAATATACTGAGAATCCCATAAATTACATACGAATCATAAGGTTGTAAATAATGTTTCATATCAGAGTAGTAGTCTCGCTATCTTTATATTCACGTTTTACGTAAATAAAATTTTTAGTAATATAGATAGATATTAGCTCCGATACTATTACTTTTTAAAAACACTAGGCAGATATATTTTTTTTTCACCTCGATTCCATATACATTGAAATTACATTTTCTTTCTCGAATTCGACACGCGTATTTGCTCCAGGTTAGTACAGATTCACGTTTATATCGAAACATATTTTTTTATACAATAAACTTTTGTATTTTTTGTAGCGCCCAAACCATAATCGATGTATTGTTGTTTCAGTAGAGTTCTTTACAATTCGACAACGGAATTTCGTTAATTAATTAATTGGCGTGTATAAAACTGGAAATAAAATATTGACAGTAATAATGTAAAATATTAGTAAAGTTGTATTAATATTGTATTACTGGCCGTCGTGGCGCAGGCACAAGGGCGTGACTGTAGCGCGATGGTTGTGGGTTCGATTCCCACTCGTGGAAACGAAATATTCACTTAAATTTATATTTCCGTTTCTTCGCTCTGGTATCAAGGCAAAAGCGCAGCGTTGAGTTATGCACACGCAATGCCTCCAGAATTCGGCGGCAATTAGGGAACGGAGTGTGTTAACACTATGTTTTCTCTGCCTACACTGCT
>JAKRZM010001229.1:73237-123621 GCA_036379175.1 Heliconius cydno galanthus
AGATATAGAGAACGTCTTAAAAAGACCAATCCTATTAAATATGAAGATATGCGGAATAAACACTTACAAAGAATTAAACTTAATTCCAATGATAACGACTCAAATTTTGATATATTTTAAAGTGAATTTAATTTTATCATTAACTTTGTGATCTCTAACTAGAAATATAACTTTATTACGTTACGAACTAGCATTATTATATTGTTAATATTCTCACTTTGTTATGTTTTCTTCTTACATTTATAATCTGTTAATTCAACGATTGAACCTTTAAAATTTTGATCTGTGTCTCATTAAATAAAAAAAACAATAGTTTTATTTATAATATCGTTATTTTGTTGTGTATAATGCCTTATGTCATCAGTTTCGTAACAAACTTTATCAGTGTTGTTACTTATCAGTTACGTTACGAATTCGAAAATGTCCACTTTTCTGATTATGACCCATTTACAGTTCCATTAGGAACCACGCAGATCCATTTTTAGTCACCGGAAAAAAGGAACAGAGTGTGTCAAAACTTATCTAATGACCCAAGCTCTCTGATTTTACTAAGAGGCATAACTGGATTACGTAATAAATATAACTGTGGCAGCGTAGTTAGTTAGATCACTAATCCGCTAGAGAAATATCCGCTTAAGCATCAGCTTAAACTGTTTTTAGGTTCCCGAACCAAGATTACCTGTTAAAAAAGGCACAACTTATTTTATATATTAATAAAACTAAACATAGTAAGCCACAAACATTGTAAGTTAAAAGCTAAATCTCTCCGCAGCATAAGCGAATTCCAATAAGCTCAAAACGAATTGCAATATTGTAGCAAACCAAAGCTCTCAGTTAGATGTATGACGAATCCTATTAAATAAATCGGATCAAATCCGTCTAACATTTGTTTTGAATTTTCCAGAGAAGAAGCGACACAACTATTTGAAGCAAACAAGGAAAACAGTGTAAGATAAAATTATCTAATATTATACATATATACATACAAAGCTTCACGCTTTATCTCTTGCGGGGTAGCAGAGAGAACGGAGAGCCAAACACTACGGTCTCTACATACCTCTTTCGCTCCGTCCACTGTCATCAACTATTACAATTATTATAATTCTCTATGTCGTTTATTATTATAATTATTTTAAATTTGAAAAACTTACCGTAAACATAAATTATTCTTCATACAAAAAATAAGGAAATTTACTGAAGTACGTTAATTCAAAGATTTCTGACAGAATTTAAATTTCCTTTCTGTAAGTGGAAAAGTTTTAAACCAAATACAAATATGAATTCAGGACACATTTAATATATAATGCAGGTGTATACATGTATAATATAGTTCCGCCACTTAATATGTAATATCTCGAATTCGGGCGGAATGCGAATAAGCAAACCGTGAAACCTTTCTATTGATAATAACTTATTTATGTATAATATGTTTTAAATAAATATTGTTATAAATAGAACCTTTAACAAATTACCAACATTGAAAGTTTCATAGGAAATAAATCACCATAGCAATCATTGTAAAACTAAACTATACTCGTAGAAGGGAATCAAATACTTTGAAGAACTGATTGGGTTCCACTTCCAACTAGTTTGCTATTGAGTAATATTATTGTAATCTATAAGTTGAGTAAGAGAAGTTTCAATTTGTATAAAATATGAAATTGTTATTGCAAACATCAATTTAACTTAAGTATTTTTTAACTTATAGAAGATAGGCGTGTTAGACGATGTTTGGTAGGTAAAGTTAAATGGGGTCGCGTCAGCAACATGTCAATGTTGAAATTGAATATATATATATATATATANATATATATATATATATATATACACAAAATAGCTAAAAAGCATTGTATGACGAACATACAAAAATATGTAGCTTCTTTTTGCTGTAAAATAGTATTTGTATTACTTTAGAAAAAGCTGTAAAGAGTTTAAATTACTTCGTTAAAACTTTAACTTAATTCACTTCTATTATTATTCACTTGTGTCTGTATATTGTATTATATTGTCGATGTTGAAAACAGCAACTTATATATAAGTAAGTATATTACTTATTTAGTTGTAATGCTGAGATGAAAAATGTCCAAACCATTAATTTCACACGAAACCCGCAACAACGGCAATAAACCTTAGCAATAACGTTAGTATAGAACTTATTTTTTGAATCAGATATACCGCATAGGCAGAGAGAACCTAGTATTATGACACTGCGTTCTCCACTTTCAGCCGAATTTTTGAATTGCCGTGTCGAATTGTGAAACTCAAGGCCTTGGGGCCAGAACTAAAGCATGAACATATTTTTTTATATAGGCTTTACGCTGTATCCCGCACACAGCAGCGTAGGCAGTGGTATTTGGCTTCATTTTCCGAATTCAACGTCGCGCTTTGCCTGGACACCAGAGCGAAGAAATGGAAATATAAATTAGAATAAATATTTTATTCATCGAGTGGGGATCGAACCCACAACCGTCGTTACAATCAACTCTTGTGACCCTAAGCCACGACGGACCCAATCAAGGCTTATTATATAAAACAACTGAAATCTCAGTAAATAGCATCGTATGCATCAGAGACAGCGACGTTTTACCGAAATTGCCCTCTTTAAGCCCCTATCGCATTTTGATGCGAGCCGGGCACACTGTAGAGCACAGAACTCGATATCTGGGCCAAGGTCGAACAAGGCACCGGCCGTGCAATCATTAAGAGTAGGCCCGTTTAATTCTCTCTGATGATAATTTATTGGTTTCTGTTTGCGTGACTCTCCATTTATTATTTTATACTCCATCTTCCATCGAGGATATGCGTCATTTTATAGATGTCTATTTATTGACATGATTATGTCATTCTCTTGTTTGTTATTCGTAAGTTACTAATGAAATGAAGAAAAGTAGTGGTAAAAGAGGTAGGTGTAAACCTTGGTCACCTTGGACCAAGAAAGGTCACATATGAAGAGGTTGATGACAGTGGACGAGGTGGAAGAGGTATGTAGAGACCGTAGCGTTTGACGCTCCGTTCTCTCTGACTACCCCGCTAGGGATAAAGCGTGAATTGTGTTGTTGTTGTTGTTAAGAATGACCTATATGTACATTATTTTATTTACGGACATACTAAATTAATAAATAAATATCGAAGTATGAAGCTTTACTCATACCTGTCACCTGAATATCTGTTGTTAGCGAGGATCTAACCCGCTTCTACCGTAGCAATCACAGCCATTAAAACTTTTAGAATCTCTATAGCTTAACTATAAAAATAAAGAATAAGAATATAATTAATGATGTATGTATAAAATGTACAAAACATATAATTAAACTAGGTAAACAGAAAGATGTAGAAATAAATAGTAATGTCAATCTTTATTTCAAAGACAGGAGCATGAAGCTATAAGGGATCACTTGTCGAGTGACACTCAGGTAGGTTGAGAGTTTTGTTTCAAAGTATAAATATTTGTTTATCAAGTGACGTGATTCTTGGTCACTTCAACAGATTATTTAAAGCTGAAAATGAAAATTTTACCAAAATAAAGTTTGCTTAATAATTTATGAACCTAATTAATTCTTCGTGGGTGCTGAAACATGATTACGCAATAATAATTTTATAACATTTTATAGAGCAGTATTTGCACACATTTTAAAAAACAGTATTCTTTATTTTTTAACTTCATGCTTCATCTCACACATAGCTGGGTATACAGAGGGAACCTAGTGTTAAGACACTCTGTTCCCGTTAAGACACTTCCGTTCCCCACTTTCCCGAATTCGGGATAAATATTTAATAACAACTGAATTGTATCACACTGTACAAGACAGCAATAACTTTACGGCTCAACCGGTTCTACCTTCACAAAGACATGTCAAAGTTGGCCGTCCTTGGATACATGTACTGCCTCGCTTTGCTTCAGAAGCCGACCCAACTTCCATCTAATAAACCTTAATTGAAATGCTTCGAAATTCCTTGAATTAACTATTCATGTACTTTGTATAAATTACTTTGTTGTTGGGAAATAAAAACAAACAATTTAGATGTACATTCTGTTTTATTTTAATTATATTAGGGTAAATAAATTATATTTCACAATTATTTGTATAAAGTGAGAAGCGTGCCATTGTAAATGACATGGTTGTAGGTTCAATTTCCACTCGAGGAAATGAATTATTTTATATTTTTATTTGTTCGCTCTGGTGTAGCGGCAAAGCGTGGCATTGGGGTCTAATGCCTGCAAAAATCAGCGGATAATGAGGGACGGATTGTTTTAACTTCAGGTTCCCCCCCTAGAGAATGGCACTTTAGGCAACTTACTGTGCGCGGAATACAGCGTAAAGCTATTTGTGACGCGTAGCATTCATCTGAAGCTACATGGCAGATACAAATGAATCCTACAGTCACTAGCAGGCAGGTAATCTAGACGAGTAGTTAATTTTTTTTTGTTTAAATTGTCGTATTTTTCCCTAAAAAATATATTTTTAATTGCTAACTAAGTATTGCTGATATTTATAAATGTATTTTTTTTCAATACATCACGTTAATTATTTTGATTCAACCTACCCACTGTAACTGTCACTACAGTAACCTACCTACTGTGCCTGGCAATGGTCAGAGTTACCTCAGATACTTAGCCCGTATTTATAAATCCCTCTCATTGAAGAGATCATCTTGACATGCCATTTTTAGACAGGTTATTAAAACGACATCTCAAGATTTTAGAGCTAAGAGCGACTTTCTAAATATGGGCCTTAGAATGTGTCATGTAACACATAACACTTAGTTATTTCCATTTGAATTCGAGAGCGAAACCGCAGATAAAAACGAGTCAGTTATAATTCGTTTCAGGTACTTTTCAACTAGATCCTAAATTCGGCACGACGGCTTTAGGACCTCTGCACCTGGAAATTTACTAAGTAGTTACGGATATTCAAAGAACCCTATAATTCTAATAACTTAATTTAAGATGACCGGTAACCCCATTAGGCTTGGATCTCAAAGGTCAGATAATGTAACTCAAGATTTAAAGTTAGACTAAAAGCAACTGTAAGATGAATGCTTGATAGTAATGATTACTTTTGTTTAGTAAATCCAATCAGGGAAATAAAAATATGGCTTCTTGTGGGTTTTATGAGGAAAGACTTATCACTTCCTAATATTATCACTAAGTAATAATGATAAAATACTAGAGATCAAGTTTTCTTTTTTTGGAGTGCGACTGTAAACGCAACATAGAACATGTTCGATTCCCACTTGAGGAAAAGAAATATTTAATATTTTCATTTTTTCTCTGGTGTCGAGACGAAGCGCGGAGTTAAGTTCCGCCAATCAACAGACAACGCCTTCGGAATTCAGTAGGAAGTGGGGAGAAGAAGGTCTACTAGACTAGGCCGAATACAATGTGAAACAAAAAAAAAATTGGTGTCTTACCAATAAAAAAATACAAAAAATTAAACAAAAAACATTTTCAAGATTTTAATATTACTAACATTTTTCTATACAATCTATAGACAACATCAAGGCATTTTCAATTTACTAATACTAAACTTAGAAGAACAGTGATCTAGTAAAGGCATATTGACTCTAATATTTGTACTATTTTTAAACTCACATTTATAACAAATGTATTATTTTTGTATGTTTTAGGTTCATTCTGCATTCCCAAATAAAAGGTAAGCAGAGGAAATCTAGTGTTAAAACACTCCATTCTCAATGCACAGTCTAATTTTCTGTCTAAATTCATTGCATGTTGATTTTCAGAAATCAACAAGTGTCTTGTTACTTGTTTGTAGTTAAAATATATTAATGAAAATTAGATATAAACATGTTTGTACAAAATCACTAAAAATCAAATATTAAAGCAAGCCTTCCCGTTTCTTCCATTCTTCTTTCAATTGAGCTCTTTTCTTTTTTTTATATTCAGTTTTTTTATATTTCTGTTCATCCAGTCTCTTTTTTTGGGCGGCTACACTATTTTCACCATTGAGCATTTCATCTAATTTCGAGACTAACATTTCACGAGCAGTTTTCCTATTATCCTCCTGACACCGGCTTGTGTGACATTTCACAACAATTCCTGAAAATATAAGTAAAAATATGGTATTTAATAATAGATTTAACTCTAATATGCATATGAAGTATTTTAATATAAAGTCATAAAGGGTTTCAAGAAGAAGCAATATGCTAAGTTTATGTTTAAATCAGTGTCATTTCTCCAAGGTAGTTACAAAACATCTCTAAAAATAGACAAGTGTAGTGTTCACTGAAATGAAGTGTTTCAACTTTCCACTCCATATAGACTTCTGCTACTGAACACACAATGTCTTAAATTTGTCAGATGTCTCAAAGTGGAAAATGGAATGTCAAGACACTAGATTCTCAGTAAGTGTAAGGTTCCAAAAATGTCATAAAGCCTATGTACATTTTGGTAAATTAATAACCTGTAATTTCATATTACCTGTAGGTGCATGAGTGAGGACTACACAGTTAGAATTTTTATTGACAGCTGACCCACCAGGTCCTGAACCTCTTACAAAGTTCTCGACAAGGTCACATTCGTTAATCTTAGG
Source organism: Heliconius cydno galanthus (assembly GCA_036379175.1). Lineage (NCBI taxonomy): Eukaryota > Metazoa > Arthropoda > Insecta > Lepidoptera > Nymphalidae > Heliconius > Heliconius cydno. Next base: position 79,789 of record JAKRZM010001229.1, read on the forward strand.
CACTTGTGTATAATCTATTGTATGTTTTGGTGCACATATGTTGGTGAAAGGATTTAAATACCTTCCAAATAAAGATATGTTTTTGGTTTTAAACATTTTAAACAATAGAGCCTCTTTGTAATAAAGCTTCCCCTTTCTGAAAGTAAGTAATATTTAGCTATATAATATAAGATTATTGTCATTGAAATGAACTCATCACATTATATTGACAAAAACACTGATATATAGGTAATAATATGATATTATATATAAGATTAACATATTAACAGAATTTACGGAGATTAGGCTTTCAATGAAAAAAAAAATGCATATAACAATTTCGTAAATTAAATAACAATATGAAGTATTTAATTAGAAGATTGATATGGAAACTTGAAAAGTATTTAAAGTATTTTTGAACAAGATTTCGCATAATTTCCAATTCCTTATAGGGTTATAATAAGTAACAAGTAACATACAGCTCTGGGGACATATCAATATTATATATACCTTATAAGCAAAAGCAATGTCCTCGGGTTTTTCAAGTTCTTTATTTTTCTTAAATTCACTAGTTATTCGTTTCTTATAATATGAAACCTCAGTAAATTTTAAACTCTTAGAATATAACAGTAAGTTTTTATATAATCTTAAAACTTCTATTTTGGTTACAGACATAATGTTATTTAAGCGAAATAACCTTAAAAAATCATAAAACGAACCGCAACATATTTTATAACTAAATTTTATTAACAAAAACTTTAATTTCTAGGGGAAGGGAACCAAATTAAACAAATGATTTGACATTAGATTTGACATCTATATTTCTTTTTGCTTTTAGGCGTGTTAGTTAAGGACATTTTACTCTGCTTTTGTGGCGTAGATTGAAGAATATAATAAAGTTAGCACTTAGTTTTGTTACCGAAATAATAATACTGAAAAGAAATAGGTCAGATGTTATTAATTAATTTATTCAATAAATAAATAGCGTTACAAAATTTTTTGTAGTTGGTTGTGAGGTTGGTGAGATATAGATCAAAACAACGAATATGAGATTTTGTATATTTTTTTGATAAAAAATATTGTTCTGTTTTGAAATATTTTGATGTACATATTGTCAAGTTATAACTTTAGCAAATAGTTTACAACCGGGGCACAAAAATGTGACTAAAAGCGACGGTTGTCGATTCGATATCGATTCGGAGGACAAAAGGCAATGTTAAGTTAAAACAATATACAAGGGTGTAATTTTTACTATTAAATCAGACTTAAAATTAGACATAAAGTAAAAAATGCTTTAATTACAATAATCACTTGAATGAAATTATATGTAAATAATGGATTGGAGAATTCATCAATACAATTCTATATAAAGGTTTTATTTTGGTGAAGGGATAATATAACTCCACATATTATCAACATTTTAATGAGAGAAATGTTTCCTAGGTATTCTGTGATAAATCATCAATCTAACAAAGTATATATGGTGAAATTCTACAGTATTTTTTTTTATTTTATTTCATCTTAATCACTTTTGTGTTCTTTTAAAAGTTGTTTAATATGTACTGCAACAAATAGAATAGCATATTTTTAAACACAATATATAAAAACCTGATTCACCATGTTATTAATAGTAATTTTAAAACAACTTGAAAACTTATGTCCATTTCATGAATATTTAGGATACATCAATTGAAGGGTATTACTTATGTACTTATTCGTATATTGAGTATATACGAATAAGTAGTTCAAATATAACATAACATTTAAAATACTTAAAAAATTAAAAACATGTTCTAACCATCTAACTATGCCTTAGGTTTTTTTTATTATTTTTCAATAATAAACACAAATAAGCAGCTGTGCAATGCTTTTTTAAAAAAACACAAGAATACAACTTACTTTTTATACATAAATTTATACAATATGTTGTTATTTACCAATACTTTCAATATTTATTGATACATCATTTTTAGTAAAATCCATTGTAGCTAATTCAAAAGCTTTTTTTTCTTCATCAGTTTTCAGCTTAGCCCACATAGATTCCAAATATGATTTCTGATATTTCTGTATGAACTTAAAACTATGTTTCATTGTAGCACCCACATGAAGAGTTTTTAAATTAATCTCAAGCTTACCTATTTTTGTTATAAAAGGTAAACTACTAGTTACAAATTTGTGTGGCCCATGTCTCGATCTTAAAATAGCTATTCTAGTATTCTCATTACAATATTTCGCTACAAATCCAGTTTTCACTGCGGCTACACCAAAATCTCCATGTAGTTGTTGAATTTTTTCAATTATTATGTCATAAAAGTATTTTGACTTTAATCGCAAAGGTTTACAATCAGGTATACTCGGTGCTTGTATTTCTACTGTTATATACCTAGGATATGTAAAATATGCATTATTAACATATCGTTTAAAAAATCTTTTACAATATTTCTGTTAATGTAATCATTTAAAACGGAATATACATTACCTATTCTTAAATCTAACCATTATCTTATATATCTAGTTCAATTCAGTTCAGTTCAATTTTCAAGTATGAGAATAACAACATGGTATTGTTTATATTAAACAATCCACATGCGGTCATGCGGTGCGAAATATAAATGACATTGACATTTGAGTTTGACGTTTATTGACATATGAGAGGAGGGACAAGGGGACAACTAAAACAACAGACTTCACATTATTATTTATGATATTTCATATTGCCGTATTTTTAGTGATAAATTATATTATTAGATAATGCCAGGAGGAAGAAGGTGATGGTTTATTGAGCTTAATATTTTTAGTGTTAAATTTTTTATTTTAAATTTATTGTTTATTTCTCATTTCTGTATAATAATTATATAAAATTCGTATTGAAGAAAGTAAAATAAATTATACTCAACTGACACGCCTAAATGCAATAAGAAGCAAACACTTTTTTTTTGAGAATGTTTACTTAATTAATATTAATTTTAATACTATAAAAATAAATACCTATAAGTATATTATAAAAGTAATTAATTAATAATGGAATCTTATGAAATATAATATAAATATACTAAAACTACTTTATAAAATACATTTTTTAAGGCAAGTATTTAATTTTTTTGTATTCTGATTTATTCATTATTACTATTTCATAATAATAACTTTTGAAGCTCATATTAATTAAATAATGCTAAACATCAGCAAAAATAAACCCAAAATATTTTTTTTAGTTATTAATAAGCATTGTTTGTGTTATCGTAACAAAAATTACGTTAAATAAAGGAATGACAACAAAATAAATACACTATTAATACCTTTACCTTTGTATATTAATTATATAATATTTTCGTGGTATTGTATTCAACAATCATTAAATTACATATAATACACTTATAAATCATTACGTAAAATTATAGAAAAATTCTTAAACTTCATAATTGAACTAATGCAAAAGTTCAAGGAGGTATAAAGTTAGATAGACACATTCAACTTGTCTTATCTCATATTAACCAAGGTCGACCAAGTTTATTACTTGTTTATTGATAATTACAACACTTGGATGATTATAATGTATAAATTGTTGGAGGTATGTAAAAGCAGAATATTTTCTTTTATTCTATAAGCATTACCTTCCTATTACTTTTTACCAGAATACTAGAATCTTAATAAAAAATAATTCAGATTTCAAAATTATTATTTTCAGTACAATACTACATTCTTAGAACATGGAGGCAATATATTTTATAGGTGTTGATGTCGGTTCAGGTAGTGTCCGAGCGGCGCTTGTAGATGACAAGGGGCATGTTGTAAAAACATCAATTAAAGACTTGCAAACATGGAAACCCAAACCTGACTACTATGAACAATCTTCAAATGATGTATGGCACTGCTGTGAATGTGTTATAAAGGTTTGTTTCTTAAACTATATTTTTCAGCAGTACCATGCTTATAATTTTTAGTCTTAATTTATTTAAAATATTTTTTCAGGATATTGTTCATAATGTAGATCCTACAAAAATTAAGGGTATAGGGTTTGATGCAACCTGTTCACTCGTAGCATTGGATAAAAATGGCAATCCAAAAGCGGTTAATGATTTAGGCATTGATGAGAGGAATATTATTATGTGGATGGATCACAGAGCACAAACTGAAGCAGATTTTATAAACAAAACTCAACATGATATTTTAAAATATGTTGGGGGGAAAGTAAGCTTAGAAATGGAAATGCCTAAGCTTCTTTGGCTCAAGAAAAATTTACCTGAAAATTGGTCACAGTATGGAATTTTTTTTGACCTTCCAGATTTTCTTACTTGGAAAGCTACAGGGTCTTTAAGCCGTTCACTGTGCTCATTAGTTTGTAAATGGAATTATGAATGTACAACAGATGCTAGGCACCGTTGGAATATAGATTTTCTTAAAAAAATTGACCTTGAAGATTTATGTAATGGTGATTTCCTAAAAATTGGCAAGAGGGTTTTAATGCCAGGGGATTTTTGTGGAGGTCTATCAAATGAAGCTGCTAAAACATTAGGCTTGCTACCTGGTACTGCAGTAGCTACTTCAATTATAGATGCTCATGCAGGAGGGCTAGGTATGGTTGGAGTGAAAGGAAAACATATTGATGATGACATGTCTACTAGGTTAAGCTTAATTTGTGGCACTTCCACATGTCACATGGCTATAAGCATAAATCCCATAGTGGTGAAAGGCATTTGGGGTCCTTATTTTAGTGCTATGGTTCCCAATATGTGGCTTAATGAAGCAGGTCAAAGTGCATCAGGAATGCTTTTGGATCACATCATTACAAGTCATCCTGCTGGAGCAAAATTATTGAATAATCTAAGCACTGGAGAGTATGTAACAATTTTATAAACATAAAACTAATATTTATATAATTAGACTGTTCTCTTTTCTTTTAATAATAAGCATTCATTTTATTTGATTGTGATTTTTGATTTAATGAATTTTTCAATCGTTTTCAGGGTAAGGGCTCATTTAAGAAAGTTGTTAATGAAAATGGCAAATAATCAAGGTGTACATGATGTGAGCTTGTTAGCTAGAGATTTTCATGTGTGGCCAGATTTTCATGGCAATAGATCACCATTAGCAGATCCTAATATGAGAGGCACAATTGTTGGACTATCTATAAATAATAGTGATGAAAATTTGGCATTACTATATCTGGCAACCTTGCAGGCACTTTCTGTAAGTTAATTGTGTTGATAAGACATTCCCGTCTTCACCTTCTGACTAATTTCAAAAGATATAAAATTTAATAACATCAATGTATATCCTTTAATAAGCTATTTTTACATATTTTTTGCAGTATGGTACAAGACACATTATAGATGCCTTGTTAAAAGAAGGATATGCGCCATTTAAATCTTTACCTGTTTGTGGAGGTATAACTAAGGACCCATTATTCATCCAGATTCAAGCTGATTCAGTAGGCTTACCAGTGTTAAAACCGTATGAGAAAGAATCTGTTTTAGTTGGAGTGGCCATTTTAGGAGCTTGTGCATCAAGATATTATAACAATATACAAGCTGCTATAGAAAATATGGGAGGTACAGCGGATGTCATCCACCCAAACAAAGATGTTAAATCATTCCATGATAATAAATATAAAGTCTTCCTCAAAATGTTCCAAGATCAGATAGATTATAGAAATATAATGAATAATTAATGCATATTTTAAGAAGTGGCAGCTTTATAAGTGAATTTATATATTTTATTGTATTTCTATTATTTTATATAAATGTTATTGGAATAAAATGTTTATTTTACGCACAATAAAATCTATAAAAAAATATATATAATTTATTTTGTCTATTGTTTTATTTTATTTCATTAAATTATTATTAAGCATAATTTGTTTTAGTAACGATGTTTAAATTAAATATTTTTTATTCGTTATTTTAAATAACGAATAAAAACTTTGTAAACTTTATTTATAGTTATGGATCATGGGTTGTCCGAATAATAAACATTTTTATTTATCTGTATCATAAACAACATTTTGTAGGTATTTGTTTTTAAGAAATTTTCCTCTTTATTTGTATTGTAAGTTGCTTTTCTTTGCAAAATTCACTGGGAGTACCTTACAGGTTATGATAACGGGAAGAATTTAATACATGATTCAATTTCATAAATGCAACAAAAATTATGCATAAGTGCTTGTATCTTTTAGTTGTATTGGCTTACGGGGTTCAATATTTTCTATGCGCCAAGGGACCATCGACTTGGATTTTTAATGTTACTTTAACTTTCATATATCCACGCGATCTTGTGATAAATAGGCTTGACGAGCGGACAATAAAGTGATCCTAATAGTATAATCTTAAAGGTTCTGTTTTTTCTTATAATAATAACGAATTACAATTACAAATATTTAGTAATTAAGAACAAATAAATATAACAATTGTACCGTAACGGTACCGCAACCTATAGTGATGCCCCCTATAACTTTTAGTCGCATCCTAAAGCAGCTTGACATTATTTCATTTAATGCTGTTATCATAATCTGTGGTAAAGTTAGGTCGGCTGAGGTGGTATGGGCATTGTAATTGAATATTGTTTTATGAATTCATTCGACCTTAAATGAATAAAGTTAATAGAAAATGAGAACTTATATTGCATTATTTTCGCGTAAATTCTTTATTTATATAGATTTACCTTAGAACAAAATACTTAAAATTGTCAATATTGACAAGCAGGTATGTATTATATCCGAACAATTTTAATACGCATGTTTAACGTTGAAGCTCCCACACCCAACATACTACACTATTTATAAGTATAATGCTAATCAATAGTACATTTTTTGTACAAACTACATATAATTAATTTCTATTTTCAGGTCAAGATGTCTAAACGTACAGTGGACGATGGGAGCAATGGCAGCAATCAACCGCCGATTAAAAAGGTTCACTTCGAGCCCCACCTTATCGGTCCAGTATCTACCCTTGAAGAAATGGACATAAAAGTCCTTCAATTCCAAAACAAAAAGCTAGCTCAGGTATAACCAAGTCATTAAACTTATAAGGTTTACTTAAATAAGTAACACACTTCTCCCTTATAACTAACTCTGTACAATAATGTCACAATCAGCTGTTTCATTACTTGTTTCATTCTGTTGATCAAGTTATAACTATATACAGACAATGCATGTATTATATTAAAGTCATTATTTATATAATTATATTTTTCAACATTTCTATCAGTTTAAGTAGATGTTGACCCCTTTCAATATGTAAGTATTTCAATGGATTTAATATTATATTATTCAATTAAATGGATTTAATAAATTTATTGTTTCTTTTTATACTACAACTTTTAAGAGATAATGCTAATTACAAGTTAAATTAACTACATATGATGATGTTATATGTGTACAATTATATGGATATTCTAATAATATATATTAACATAATAAATTGTTTCATTGAACATGTTTATCTCAGGAACTACAGGTTTTATTTCCAAAATTCTCATAATATTAGATGTATGTATTATATATGTACATACACCACTCTTAGTTATTCTTATTTGACTACAAAGGCAAAGCTCAGGTAAAATCTAATGTTATAGTAAACTTATGGCTTCAAAGTTCAGACATGCACTGAAATCTAGTAAATTTTTAGAGAATTGAACAACGCCACAGATGTGAAGCAGAGTTACGTGCTAGGATTGAACAATTAGAAAAAAGGCAAACACAAGATGATGCAGTTTTGTGTGTCGTCAATAGATACTGGAATCTATTGAATGAAGATATTAGAGTACTCTTACAACGCTTTGACGCAGAGACAGCTGATGAATCAGAAAATAAAAGTAACTATAATGAGATTGTAATTTTTTATGTATTTCTAAGAAATATATATTAATTGATTTAAATATAATGAGGTTCTTCATTACATAATAATAAAATAGTATCATTTTAAATAAAATGTTGCCAAATATGCAATTGAAAACCTGGTTTTTGTAATGATGCTAGTTGGTTAAATTTTATCTTCAAGGTGATTCAAATATATCTTAGATATTAAGATGTACACATAATTTAATATTTATTTCAGTATTTGAACCCGACTTTGCATGTTATAGATGAGAATGAAGCAACAACTTCATTCCTTATGCAGCTCTCAACTTGGGATAAGGAGGAGTTGGACGCCCAACTTGCCAATAGAGTGCAAGTCAGTAAGCGAGCTGTGGCTAAAGTTTTACAAGCATTTGACAGATTACAACAAAGAAACGACAAGATTTGGAGGGCTATTAAGGGAGAAGGGGAAGGTAATAGTCTCATTCTGTCACTTTCATTCTATAAGAATGCAAATTAAATGTAGCAATCTTGATTCTGTTATATTGTTTAATACATGGTTATAGCACATAAAATGAAGATAATAGTTCCAATTAACTTCATGTTTTATCCTGTGGGTAGCAGGGAAGACAGGTGGAACCCGGAGATAAGATACTTCCATTTGTATTCATTTTTCCTCATATTCTCAAGACATTTCCTATTGAGAGGTGGATCTCAACGCCTTGTTATGAGAGCAAAGAAAACAAAATATTAACTTTCTAGTAATCTTTCAAGATATTTCATAGTGGTCAAAATGTTTATGTCAAACTTAGATATTCATTTTACACCCAGCTCTAAATAATAAGCATATTAAGAATAAATAAATAATCAGAATAGGAACAATTGAGACCAAAGTAATTCTAATCAAAGTAATCCTTAACAAAAAGTATGTCTCCACTATTTGGTAAACAATTATTTATAGAATTTAATTGTACATCCAAACTTACTTATAACTTTAGTTTTCCATGTATATGTGTTATTACTATGTATTAAGTGTAATAACCTACAAAACATCACAAGGGTGTGACTGTAACACAACGGTTGTGGGTTTGATCCCCACTCGAGAATATGAAATATTTATCTAAATGTATATTTTTATTTCTTCGTTTTCGTGTCGAGGCAAAGCGTGGCGTTTAGTTCCGGCACTTAACATATAATGCCTCCAAAATTCGGCGGAAAATCGAAAACAGAGTGTCTTAACACTAGGTTCTCTCTGCCTACCCTACTGTGTGCGGGATACAGCGTGAAGCTGATATTATTTGATTTATTTTAACTATATATTAAACCTTTTTTAAGAGGGTACACCGGCTCCAGTATTAGATGAAGTGATCCGCTGTACTAATTCTGAGGTAACAGCTGAGAACAGACGGCTTCAAGCACTCTGTACGACGTTGCACGAAAGCCATCATGCCATGACACTTCGCGTGGCACAGTTACAAGATGCGGTTAATAGCCGTGATACGGAGAATGCGGAGTTAAAGAATCAGATTGATGACCTTCAGTATGAATTGATGAAGGTATTTTATTTCGACATATGATAAGTATTTTTATTGTAATTGTAAGCATGTTTTAATGTATTTTTCATATATAAAGCTAAGATTATGCTCACAATATATTATTAAAAATAATTATACAGAGTGTTTTTGTTAGCATCACTTTAAATGAAACCACAGTTTTAACTACTCTATAATAGCCTTAAATTAATTATACAATTTTAAAAAAAATGTTTTTCCCAAAAATGAAAAAGTTTTTTTTTCAAACAAAATATAAAATTATCGTAGTAAAATAAGACGCCATTTGTTAAAGACGACGCACGCACACATATATCTATCAAAGGGACACCGTCGCACACGCCTCATTCCGAAATCTACTCGTAGGTATTGGCGATAAAGTCTCTGTCTGTAGTGTTTGGGTTCAGTTCCGGTAAAATAAAATGGGGAATTTGTGTGACTATAAGTGAATGGCTTGTCTCAACAATAGATTGTGTCTATTCTATGAGAAATCCTATCCTAAAATAACCAATAACATATATTATAATCTAATAAGATTCTACCACATTCACCAGGTCAGATCAAGAAATGATAAACTAGAGAACCACCTCGCCGAAGCAATAGAAAAACTTAAGAGTTATCATCAATCGGGTGGTGCCAGTGCAGGACCCTCAACAAGCACAACCTGTGCCCCTCACTCTGCTGCCAGTGCAAAATTGGAAGATGTTGCCGCAGAACTCGAAGAACAAAGGGAGCTTGCTAACAATAGACTGGCTGAGTTAGACCGCTTGCACAGACAACATAGGGATACATTGAAAGAATTGGAGAAGCTTAAAATGGATGTGAGTTGATTTTTTGCTTATGGTTTTTTTATATAATTATCAATGGTTTAAATAAAATTTTAAAAATTTTACTTCACTTTAATTACTTTTATAGAAATATGACTAGCCTTGACCAGTGTCAACCCCTGTACATAGGGGTAGGGTCAAAATATCATGAAATTTGTGTGACGTAATTTAAAGGTGGTCCTTAAGCAATAAATTAATGTTTAATATTATATTCCACTCTTTCCTCAGATTCGTCAACTCCCTGAGTCGGTAATAGTGGAGACAACTGAGTACAAATGTCTGCAAAGTCAGTTTTCAGTTCTTTACAATGAATCAATGCAAATGAAGACAGCTTTAGATGAGACGAGACTTCAGTTGCAAAGTGCAAAGAATTTGCATATGCGACAAATTGAGATGATGGAGGTAATGTTATCACATATACAGTGTCCATTAGGATCCAAGGCTTTCTCTAACTACCTTGCTATGTGCAGGATACAGTGTGATGAAAAAAAGTATGTAAGATGCTTATATTAACTCTCTCATATCACGTGATTGTGGTGAAATTGACAGTTAACTTTAGTGGTGTGCTGAGATGCTAAAGTACCTATATAGATCTTTTCTTGATTAGTATTCTGAACTCACACATTGTTGCTTTTAGCCCTAGATGCTTTTGACCCCAGGTGAAGGCAAAAAAAATAATATTCCTTCTTTTTCAGAGTGAAGAATTAGCAAGACAAAAAGCATTAAGAGCCGAGATGATCCAGCTCGAAGATGTTCTCGGCCAACTGCGCAAGGAGTATGAAATGTTACGAATTGAATTTGAACAGAATCTCGCCGCTAACGAACAGACTGGACCAATTAACAGAGAGATGAGGCACTTGATTACGTCACTACAGAATCATAATCAACAGTTGAAGGGTGAAGTCCACAGATATAAAAGAAAGTATAAAGACACAAGTCAGGAATTGAACAAGGTATCATTTATTTTTATTCATATTCGTAAAACGTTTGATAGTTTATTAATAAATCAAACTGTATTTATATTTATTTTAAAGAGTATAAGTTCGAGGCCAGTCGTGGCGCAGGGGGGCAAAAACGAAACGGAATATTTATTTAAATTTATATTTTTATTTAATCGCTCTGGTGTCGAGGCAAAGCGCGGCGTTGAGTTCCGTCACTCAACACGCAATGCCTCCAGAAATTGGTGGAAAGTGGGGAACGGAGTATCTTAACATGAGGTTCCCTTTGCCTATTCTGCTGTGAAGGCAGTGTGCGGAATACAGCGTGAAGCTAGTATGGTATAAGTAATATTGAAAATGTTTTATTTATGATGGAATATTTTTTTTATAATTGTTGAGACATTTGTGCATGTGGAGTGAAAGAATAGTAAAAAGCTATCATAGTAGTGCAGTCGGACAGTACCTGACTGTACATACAATGGTTGTTAGTTCTATCTCCACTCGGCGGAATGAATTATCTTATTTTGCATCGCTCTAGTGAGATAAAGGGTGGCGTTAAGTACCACCAGTACTACTAAACATGCTTTATTTTGTATTGGGGCAGAAAGCAGAGAATGAAGTATCTTGAAATTAAATTCCCTTTGCCTACTTGAAATTTAAAGGTACGCAAAGAGTTGGAAGAGGCAAGTTCCCGCGGCGGTGTCAACGCGGAACAACCCGATGAAAAACCACTCATAGTGAAGAAGGAAGAACCAGATCCTGAGGTGATCATTTGCTGTATATTATTATTTTAATTTTAACAATATATCCCAATTTTGACTATACTATATTGATAGGAATCTAAAGTGTTAGTACAAATTAAGATTAACTACCTAAATATTTCATAATGTCGAATGGCTGTGTAACTTCATCAATGAGAGTTAAAATGGGGGTTCATTTAAAAAATATATATTAGTTTTATTTGTCATTTTCTTTAAAATAATGTATATTATGTATAGTAAGTAGATTAAAAATAAAAAATAAATATATACATTAAAAATAATATAAATATTTTTAAGGGTGAAGAAAGTGGTAGCGGTGCTTGCAGCGGTGGTGAGATGAAGGGCAAGGAGCATGGGCGCCTCAAGCTGCAGGAACAGGACCAGCTCATCAAGGACCTTAAACAACAGTTGAAGTATGTTGACAAATTATTTGTTTTTCAGTTTCCTGCATATAATGTAAGGTAAGTGGAGGGAACTTAGTGTTGAGATATTTTGTTCTTTGCTTTTTGTTTCAAGAATAGATTTATGTGTTGAATAGTGGTATTAAACTGTTCGTTTTGTTGTGTCTGATTGAGAAAAATTATAAATTCTTATGAGTGGGGATGGAACCTACAAGAATTGCTTTTATAGACACTGTAAAATCCATTTCGTCACAGTTAAATCCATTGCTTGTTGACTAGTGGAAAACAACACCGTCCTTTGTCTTACTAAAGCGGGAGAAAAAATAATTTAACATATGAGATCATATAATAAATACAGCAATCAGATATAAATTACAACATAATATCAATAGAAAGGCGGTGAACGAGCAAAAAGAGCTGAAGCTCCTGCTTGACATGTACAAGGGTCTGGGCAAGGAGCAGCGCGACAAGGTGCAGCTGATGGCGGCCGAGAGGAAGGCGAGGCAGGAGCTGGAGGACCACCGGCAGAAGGCCAAAATGGCGCAGGTTTATATATGATCTATGTATAGTTATTGAGTTTCTTTATGTGATTGTTATTTGAAGTGTTTGTCCATACCAAAAAGATTTCATTGAAAAATAGTTGAGAACTCGTATAAGCATTTGAGTGTAGCGGGATTAAAACTGCCCTTATTGGAAACTGACTAAGCGCTCTGGCCACTAATTATGACTAGTATGATTGCCATTTACTTTAATATGGCGAATTGAGACACTTTAAAAATATTTTCTACAATATTTTATTTTTTGCTATCAAAAGTTTTTATTTAATTACTGTAATTGCTTTCTTTGCAATTTTTTCATATACCATCCGAAATTTATTTTATTCTGATTCATTAAAACAGCAATATGCTGTATTTATTTTTCATATTTCATATTTATTGAACCTTTAACATATAATAATAATAATAAAAAAAGTATTGAAGAAGCTACATTGTAACTGCTATTAGCTGTGAGTAGAAATGCCAACATATTGCTTTAGAGTAATTTTTCTACTTATGACATATTATTTATTTCCTTGCAAATACATTCAATATAACAAGATGCATAAAGAGGAAAATTTTTAAAAGGAATTTTACTTTAAATACGGTAGACATAATATTTATCTTACAAATTGTTTAATAGATTTTCTATGTTTGTATTATATTTACAGGAAAGTAAACGTGAGAGGCGGCTCGCTGACGAAGACGCGTTGAGAAAGATCAAACAGTTAGAAGAACAGAAGTATGAATTACAAAAGCAGTTGTCTTGTGCGCGACCCAACGCTGACCCTCTTCATGCTTTTTCTAGGCCATTTGCTGGCTCACAGGTATGTAAACTACTATTTTTGATCGCGGTTTTGTCTGCGTCTAATTTGATTATCACGTAAATAGAAATTGGTCTAAACTATATCTAAACATTTTTTTAGCTTCACGCATCTCTGTTGCCCATTAACACACTTCCGTTCCTCACTTTCCGTTCCTCGCTTTGTGCCATAGTGAGGAAGTGACAATAATTCAATCCCCCGAATGGAAACAAACTCACAACCGTCGCCTCTTACTATCAAACGCTGTACCGCTACGCCACAACTTCCTTTAATATAACAACTACAATTAACTATGCAATAATAATAATGATATACTTTATACTTACAGGAGGAAGAAGCGCTCCTTAACGAAATGGAAGTAACAGGCCAAGCGTTTGAGGAAATGCAAGAACAGAACTCTCGGCTCATTCAGCAACTACGGGAGAAGGATGACGCCAACTTTAAACTTATGTCTGAACGTATTAAAGCTAATTCCCTTCATAAATTGCTTAGGGAAGAGAAACAATTGTTGCAGGAACAGGTTGGTTAAGCAGTGTACCCGCGGTAATCCAGCACTGTAACTTCAGTATAAAAAATTCGAACTATAGAGAATCTTTATCAGTGCTCAGTGCTATCGCGGGTCCAAAAAAAATCAAGCGACAAAATTTTTATACAATATTATTTTCAGGTGGTAACTCGGGATCAACAAATCGAGTCTATGGGGTTAGTGGCGCGCCGTCTTGAGGAGAAGGAGAGACTCCTACAAAACACATTGTCAGCCGTGGAGAAGGAACTGCTTCTACGTCAGCAGGCCATGGAGATGCACAAGCGTAAAGCAATAGAATCCGCTCAGTCAGCTGCCGACTTGAAATTACATCTTGGTATGTTATGATTATATTTAAATATAGTGGTAGGTTTTGCCAGAGATTACTTCAAATTGAAAAATCAAATTATAATTTTATAAACAATTGATGTTTATAAAATTTTATAATTTTCTATATCAACTAACAACTTCATATACAATTTCTTTATAGTAGGAAATGATTGTCACCTGATAGTTTGATGTTAATACTATTTTTTTTATGTTATATTTATAAAAATAACTGTATATTTATTAAATATATTTATTAATACAGCAATATTTATTGTATGATATTATATAATATTAATTACTAATGAGTTCATGTTTGTATTTAAATACAGAAAAGTACCATGCGCAAATGAAAGAGGCGCAGCAAGTTGTGGCTGAAAAGACAAGTGCGCTCGAGGCCGAAGCATACAAGACGAAGCGGTTACATGTAAGTTTTTTTAGCTTCACTGTCCCACTTTCCATTGAATTATCGAGACATTGCGTGTTAATTCATGATATATGGATTAGAAATTATATTTTTTTCTTATTACAACTGACATGGTAATACGTTATGACTGACATTGTTTTTTGTCAGTTATAGAATAGTGGAAATATTTCTTACTTTAATTTATATGATTCAAATGTCAATAAACAATGTGGTTCAATAGGAGGAATTGGCAGTGTTACGGCGTAAGGCGGAGCGCATGAAGAAGATGGAGCAAGCCGGCAGCAGTATGGACGAAGTGTTGTTAGAAGAAATCCGCGAGTACAAGGAGACTCTCACATGCCCTTCGTGCAAGGTTCCTAATCTGTTTCTATATATTTACTTAGTTTCACACATGCACTATAGCAAAATAAACAAACAAAACTATTATAAGATTTTTTGTTTCATACTTATACTCTTTGAAATTTTGTTTTAACAAATAATTATTGTAATTATATTGTATCAGTTATAGAAATGCTTTTTGTTCTATAAATATAAAAGACTTTTCATGTAGCCTAATTCAGTACATTTGCTGACTAATACATTACAATACATCTAATAAATAAATTTGCCAGGTGAAACGCAAGGACGCAGTACTAACAAAGTGTTTCCACGTGTTCTGCTGGGACTGCCTGCGCACGCGCTACGAGACGCGCCAGCGCAAGTGCCCCAAGTGCAACGCCGCCTTCGGCGCCAATGACTACCACCGCCTCTACCTCTCCACCTAAGCACCGACAACCATAGTGGTTATGTTGCCCTGGTACAGCCCGACGAATACTGTATGAGGATTGTGATCGCACCACCTCTCCACCTAAGAACGTACATCCCTAGTGGTTATGTTGTCCTGTTAAACCCGACGTATACTTCATGGAGATAGATATACAAGAGTCAGACTCCCACATGTACAGTCGTGTGCATAATATTCAATAGTCGGAATTCGGCGTCACTTTACGTCGTAAATGACACTTAGCGTCGCGTTCTACTGTACTTTAGTGTTGTCGCGAGGGTAGCGGTGCATATGAGGGGGGGCGTTTCTATGTAGGTATCCAAAATGCCTCTGAAAATTAGCATCATCATAACATCCTTAGTGTTTATGTTGTCCTGGAATTAGCATCGTTTGGGCGTTGTAGTTTACGTAAGGGGTATACAAGTGTTACGTATCGCAATTTACGGGGAGTGCCCTCTTCTCCCCTCTCCTCGCAAAGTTTATGGAAAGGGGGGTAACACAATTTTCTTTTATATGACAAGTTATTCCTTTCATCTTTTTAATGGAGCATTTTTAGCCCCGTATTGTATTTCTTTTTTATAAACAAAATTAAAAATATCAGTACTAACTAACACATTAAACGTTGCGTAATGTTAACGGTGATGGATAAAAGGAGAGAGACCGACGTTTCATTGGTGGTAAGAAGGTTTGAAAATGAAAAAAAAAAAAAGCGTTACGTAATACTTGAACGGCGCCCTATATCTTTTTAGTGCATCGACTGTTCGCGATCTGATTTTTGTTGGTTACCCCTATTCCTACAATTAATATTTATAAATAACCGCGTTACTATCACATTACATTCATATTACATTCTCATAGTTAATTTTCTTTCGATTTTTCATCAAATGCCAAAATATGTTATTTAAACAAATAAAGTAAAATTAGCGAACACTTTATTTAAAACATTTAATAGATTTTGCTTAATATTGAGACGTTATTATTATGTACAAAAAATAAAAACAAACAATACATAACTTGTTTGTCAATATTAATGAATTATTATTTTATATAGTGTTGTTAAAACTATAGAGGTAGCAAAACAAACAGCTTGCAAATATTTTAAAAATATTTCATAGTTAAAAACATTTTAGTGACAACTAAAGGGTTTTTTTCACTATTTAATTAATAAGCTACATTCGACGCGACTCTTTGGCTCTAAACTTTGTAAGAAATTATTGACAGTTGTATTTAAATGCATGGGCAGAGGTAACTTATAATAATTATTAATTTTATTATGACACCTTTGTGCTTCAACTGAAGAATTCAACTTCAATTGATTAGGGGGTCATGCATAAATTACGTCACACAAATTTTAAGATTTTTTCACCATTATCCCCTCTTCTGTTACATTTGTGATATTATGTTTTCAAATGTGATGTACACAAAATTTACTCGTCCCCTTACTCGTAAAATAAAAAAAATTACTCGTACCCCTTGTCACACAATATCAAACATCATTGAAAAAAGAGTGACGTAATTTACGGATGGCCCCCTTACGTAGGAAATAATTTTATATTACACTAGGAAATGGTGTATATGTGTATTTCAGTCGGTACTACTAAGCTGACACAATGTTGCCAATTGAAAAATTATAATTAGTAATTTCGAAAGGGATCTCATGGCAATACTGACATTAATATTGGTTTTATTATTTAACGAGATCAGCTTGTATATGTGGTTACTTATATTTGTAGTCAACGTTTAAGTTTTAGCTACAACAGTGTAAAGTGGTTTGCATTTTAGGTTATATTGGGTTTTTTTGAGAATTGTCCGTAGCAAACAGATGGCGCCACTCGTGGACGAGATTAAACATTCATCAAATAAGAAACGATCATTAATTAAAATGTATTTATTAAATATATAATATAACCTTTCATCTTGAAGTTGCTATAGTGATAATAAAATCGATTATTTAATAATCTCACTCGTATATGGCGCCATAAATAAAACTGGTGGCTCTCATTGAACAGTATTGAAATGGATTAAATCACTTGTGTGATGGGGTTGTGAGTTCAATAGAATGATGGCAATAGATTTCTCGATCTGTTGATTGGATGGTTGCGTCGATTATTATTATTGTCTATTAAAGCATATGTAGAGCTACAATTCGTATTCTCTGTAGAATAAAAATTAAAAATATTATAAAAATCACCAAATTAATAATGCATAAACCAAAATGTCAGCTTTTTAATCTTTTGTAACATAGTTGCTTAAATAAAAAATATATACGAATATGAAAAATCTTATATATAAATAAGTAATATAATATTATTCTGTACATAATTTTCCATTCTACTCGGATTACGAATTGCCTTATCGATGTTAGATATGTGGCGTGTACATTATTATTAAATAACTTTATTCGCTTTTGAGTATTATAGTCTTAATCAGTTCGTTGAGCATTGGAAATGTTAAATGTAGAACAAAACTATATCTAGGGAACATTGTCTGTACATCCTGTAAGTAGAAACAATATACCGTGTTAATTAATGTGACATTTATATAGGCCGGGCTGTATGCAAATATAATAAATATAGAAAACATTAACATAATCCGGCATCCGTTAATTTGCGTGATTTGAAATCTTGAAACTCCAAGCTATTATTTTTCTTTGATAAACAAGTAATAAACAGTTAATATGTCTTCTATTAAATAATTTTCAAAGTTCAAAGCTATCATTATGTATAAAAGCTTACGGTCCGGTCACGCGACGCGAGCATGCGAATGGCGCTGCCATTGTTATCAGCTTATCATTCATTCCTTAAGTTATAATTATACTTTCCATGTATTTAATTATGAATTATGAACGCAATCATTAAATTTAAGAATTTAAAATGCATTTTGCAAATCCGTATCGCGCATACGTGTTTATTGTATATTGAGAATTACATGAAATCGAACAAGTTGTTTATCTTCGTTTAGTTTGTAAGTTTATTTAGTTCAACACCACCTTGGTATGGGCGACCAACTATGACTATATTGTATGAAAATTGCTTTGAAATCAATAGCTTTTTTCTTTTTTTTTCTGTAATATTTAATGCCGATCATTAAATTGGTTAAGAGTTGGAGACAAGTCATGTGGCTCACAATTACTAATAATATATTTTTTTTATGTTAGTTTCGCCCATACCCAGGTAGTCTGCTATTGTAGATAGGCAAATAGACTAACGACGGCCCACTGACTGATATATTTATACTTTAGGCTTAACTCTCATTGGGTTACATCGCATTCACTGTCACCTGCAATCTCAATACGTTTATAAGTTTGGAAAACATCAACTAATATAGTATTTTCACAAACTTTAAATGGTGGTGGAAATATAACTATTATTCAGTGGCAGTGTTGAATTCGAATTTATTTTAATAGAATAATTTTGTTAAACGCAATATCAACACAAATCTTGTACATTTACCCTCAGCCTTGTTGTATTTAGTATATCGTGACGTCACTTACTGCAAGATTGCCATAATAAAAAAATCGATAACAATATTTTTGACTTTGATACTTTTATAACAAAATATAATAATAATAATTCTTTATGAAATATATTCAGTTGATTAAATATATCACACTATAACTGTGATTCCTGTTTAGTAATTTAGTGAACGCTATCTGAAATATCAGCAAACTTGAAAGCTTTTTTAAACTCATTGGTCATAAAAGTTTTCTCACATTAAATATTATATTAATGTTAATATATAAGTAGGCAAAATTTTTAATATTCCTCGATGTCGTTTTTCGGTGTTAAATCGTTCAATTTTAATGGTGTCGCAAATTTCAGGCTGAGGCTACGTGATTCACTCAAACTGTGTATATCGTAATGTAATGTAATATTAATTTAAATAGATTATGGAATAAATGTTTCAAACACTTATATTTTGTTTAATTTCTTTATGATAATAATTCTGTTTTAGCAACATATATTTTAGGAAAATTTTAATAGTATAAATTGAAAAAACAAAGAATTAGTTAAATTATGTTTTAATTATTTATCGAAATTATACGTATTTTATATTGCTTTTACTTGAAACTTTATTAAACTGAAATAACATATGAATATATTATTAGTTGTATCTATATATAACGTAGAAATATATTTAAATTCAGAGAAAAATATCCTAAGTGGCCTGTTATTATATAAGGCTTCAGTTTGTTTATTTTAAATCGAAACAACAAACTTTTTTATAAAACTAAAGGTACGAAACATTGAACGGCTACTGATAACAACAATAAAACAACACAGCTTCACGCTTTATCCCTAGCGGGGTAGTCGGAGAGAACGGAGCGCCAAACGCTACGGTCTCTACATACCTCTTTCGCCTCGTTCACTGATACACCGCCATCGCCCCTTCATACATGCCCTCCGGGAGGTTCTCATGCTTTTTACAAATAGAAAAAAGTAGTTTCAAACATAAAAAAATAAACGGCTACTAGGTAAACTACTAGGTACTTTTATATTTATCGAGCTTGATAAATTTATTTCTCTTTTAGTATATTTTTAAAACTACAAAGGGACATATATGTAACATATTATAACCTTAACATACAAAACATTTCGTAAAAATAATTAAATCATTATTTTATATTGAAGATTTGAAAGCGGGCGGAAAGTGGGGCAGTGTCACAACATTAGGTACCATCAGCCTACCCTGTTATATACGAGATACGGCGTAAGCTAAAAAAAGTAGTTTCTTAGATAAAACCAAAAAAATATATTTATCATAATTTTATTTACATTTTATACATCACAATGTGACAGTTTAATCGTAGGTATCATAATACTCATAATAAACTTATTACCTAAGTAATTTGCTTAACATTCTTACAATGATCGTGCTAGCTCCTAAAGCAAACTATGTATATGAATGGCAAAAGCGTGTAGTTGTACTTTCAAATGTGAAAAGTTTCTATATTTTATGTTAATTTATAATAATATAATCACACAAACGGAAAATGTGAAAGAAATTAAAGAATCATTTTCGTCTCTGCGAAACCCAACATAAATACAACTTCAGTCTCATTCGTCTCTTACTGCAAATAAAGAAATATAATGGAATTTATATACTAATATGTATATAAAAAAACATTGGAAAATATTAAATGCGGCGAAGCAGTTGCAGTGATTTAAAATTAATTAAAAAACAGCAACGCATAAGTTTTGATACTTATCGAAAATAATATATTTGCAATATAGATATGTATATATGTTGGAAATTTTAAAGTTTTCTTTAATAAATCTTTTTCATTCGACAATATTTATTGACTAGACTGTAACAACAAACACCATAACATTCATTTATTTACATTTATTCTTGGTGTCGCTATACAACACGCTGTACATTGGTTTACATCTTACTATTAATGGCACACACAAACAAAATTGCGATTTATTTTAGTAAAAATAACGTTTTTCTGTCTATTTACTCCAAACTGATATTTAAGTGTTAATTAACACTTTCTGTTTTAAGCAGGCTTAAATTTAACGCAATATATTTTTTATATAAATTTTACATAATACAAGGTATTTATAATGTAGGTACATAATTATGTATTTTATAGATATATCGAAATATAAATCGGGAATAAATAGTAACTGCAAAATAACCTTACAAACGTATTGAAGTTCCATATAAAAATTTAGATACCAGCAGGATTTGAAGGCGCACCTCATGCGTATATACGTTAGAGCGTTTGACGAGTTGTTCACGAGCAAGAGAGGCGAGTTAAAATCCTGCTTTACGATAACATTTTATAAGAATAATTTAACACAAGTTTATTAGCAATATTTTTATTTGAGGCGGCAAAAATAATATAAGTAACCCTTTTGAAAAAGCATTCAAATAAATATAAACCGACATCTTGGAATGGAATAATTAAGTATTGAAAGTCTGTAATTATTCTAAAGCATGAAATCGTTCAAATATTTAAGAACAAATATGCGTGTTATTTTGTCGAACGTACACCGCCATTATACATACTATTCTACACTCGGCTAAACTCGGCTAGACGCTACTAGCTTTTCCTACCAACATGTAAACTCACTACTCCAAACATTCAAAAACACTTAACCAGTACTGAGGAAAGTAATACACGATAATATTAATTCATTAATATTAAAATTGTTACCATTGTCATCTGTACACTTCTCAACGCTGATTCAATGAAGTAGATATCTACTACATTAAAGATACATAGGGAAAAAATAAACCAAACACAAAATGATAGAACATGAAGCTCATCAACATATAAATAAACCATTTCTTTCAATTATATTTTGTTTTTTGAAAAAAATGTTTTATGTTTTTAAATAAGTTACGTAAGGGATTTGGATATTTAAAAAAAAGATAAATAAGTGAATTTAAAGTTAACAAACTTGCATTATTATTAATAACTTAAATACTCGCGTATTACTTTCCACGGCTACCCTAAACACTTGATCACGACAACACCAATTAACTATCTATTTTGTTCCAATATTTCCATTTAGGTATAATTTTTCGAATAGTTTTTCTAATTAAAATTATTTGTCTTCCAACGGCAAGCAGTGCGCGGGACGGACGTGTGTAATGGCATGGATTGCGTTGTTCTAAAATAAAGAATTTTAGCAAAATATTTCTTTAAAATATGAATAAGGTCCTTAAATTTCGTATTATTAAATAAGTGGACCGTCGCATTTCTTAATTATTAGTTAAATTCATTTTTCAACTAGTTTTTTATCTAGGCTCCTAAAAAGCGGTGTGTTTATGTTTCAGTGAAATATGTTAAAGTTTAATTAAGAAATGTTTTTGTAATTTTGGCAATTTTTAGAATAGTAAATGCTATTGGCACTTTGTAGTTTCATACAATATATAAAATATAATTTGTAGTATTCAATATTTAGAATGTTTTGCTAAATATACAGATTGTTCATTTTTATTTTTATTTTAGTGACCATAACTCCATTAATTGAACAATCCTTATACTTTAATGTTATAGATTTAATAGTACTTATACTGTTAGTATAGTTAATACGGATGAGGCTAAGCTAAAAATATTTAAGTGTCATTTAATTTATATTAGTATCATAAAATGCACAAAATAGAAACAAACAATATTAACCATCCTTCATATCTCGCTATAATTGTAATTATTTATTAAAATAAAATCCCGAAAGACTGAAGTAAAATACGAAAATTTATTTTACTACCTAAGGGATTTGGTGAGAACATCTTCAAGTACATGTTTTATAATTTAATCTTAACTAATTGTCATCGTGTCCTATGAGTAGTCTATTTTAAAGTTTTAAATCCACACAATTGACTTATTAGATCACCCTAGCCCAATTTTTTGACCAAATTTTCTTCATTTTTTGTTCATTATTCGTAATACTGAAGATTGATTATTAATGAGTACCCTAGGTATAAGAAGAGGAAAGTTTCTACAATATCGAAGACTTTTATCTTTTTTTGTAAGTGATGCCACTTAGTGGTGAGTATTAAAAAGGATATTTTAATATTGTATTTAAAATAATACTTTTAGTACATTTTATGTTCACTAATCTTTAGTTAGCGTAGTCGTAGAGCTTCATATTTGGAATGATTAAGATCAATAATAATTGTTAATAATATGGCTGGCCAATACATGAATATATGAAACATATGATACAATCAGGAGTTTTATGTATAAATCTCTTTAGAATTTATGTGACCATTTCATTATTGTGCTATGTACATATGATAAATTCAAATAAAAACTAATTATAACATATTTCGGTCCAATTGACAGTCGTCAATTGGATGTGGATTTTTCTCTTCAAAGTAAAACATTATGTAATTTAAATTTCAAATATTTCAGGATAAACCATTTACACAATTACTTCACACATCCAAATTTACATAATGTAAGATACTGGATGTAAAGTGGTATAAATGCATATAGGGCTCTAGGATCTACACTTAAACGGTTTAAACAGAAACCTTTTTGTAGTGACCTAACCCGTTCACTATAAGAGGCCATCCATAAATTGGTTCACACGAATTTGATGATTCTATGACCCCAGCCAAAGGTGATCACATTTGTGATCACTTTACTTCGTGTGACGACAGACACAAGTTTTTAAATTTTAGTAACTAGAAATATACAATTTGTATTTTAATATGTACTTATAAATTGAGGAATTTATTTTTGTTTTAGTTAGTTTTTATTTATTTACTATTACTCCTTGACACTCAATGTCACATTTTGTCGATCCTCTCCACCCTCTTAACGTTTGACTTAATTTATGAATGGCTCCTAAGTACAGCACAGTCGACAAGTTATGGCCGCTCTGAAGAAAGGCTTTTAAACTTTTGCGCATTGTTGATAGAAAATAATCAAAAATAAAAAAATCTCGCACTCAAATCTGCGCAGCCATTTACAGCTCACTTCAGGGCGGCTACAAACTTTATTAAGACGTCGCTTTCAGTATGGTGTATTTCCATAGTTTGATTCCCAATCGGCCTCACGTGCAGGCAGCAGCAGGGGCGGGTGAGGGCGCGGGGGCGGCGGGTGAAGGAGAGGGGGGCGCGCCGTCGAGCGCGGCGGCAAGGCGCTGCAGCCTCTGCATGAGTCGCGGGCAGTCCGCCACAGCGGTCAGGGCTCCGCGCAACGCGTCCGTGCGCCGAGCGCGCGTTATATCGTCGCACGATTTTAATTCCTGGAATAACCATTATGACGTTAACAATCGTTCGCCTTGTTGAAAAGTTTTGGTTGTCTAAGGATAACAGGTTTTAATTTACTAAAAGATATAGAACTGAAAGATTGATAAGCATCTACTCCCGCATATTTACTTAATCATATTAGTACTAATTATTTACCTGTTCTATTAATTTGATGTCATCCTCTTCACTGTTTAGAGCTAGCTGACCTTTTAATGCCTACATAAACAGATAAAAATGAAATATAATCGCAATTTAGTAATTGATAAGTTAAGCATGAAAGGAGGTTGCACTAATGCTAAATTTATACTATTTAGTTATTTTGCTCTGTTACCATAAATACTTTCTATTTAAACTACTGGTATAGTTTAATAAATGAAGCACAGTTTTGTCTTGTAAGCCATAGTTTGCACTACTGTATAATGAAATTATATTTCAATGTAAATATACTATAAAAAATCCTATTTCTATTGCTTATTATACTTTTGTATTACTCTAATTGTAAGCTTCAATAAGCTATATTGAATATAATGAAAACTATTAAAGACGTAGTAATGTAGTCTGTTTAATAAATATGGTAATTTTAATAAAATTTATGTGTGTAATTTCTATACTCACTTCTATAATAAATTGTTTTAGATATTTTAAAATAACTTATAATTTACAAATCCATATATCATCAATTATTTACATTGCCCGTGTGTATATACATGGTGGTGGTCGCGAGTCAACGCGAGTACATAAGCGTTGTGACGTCTGTGTGTTCTCTCTCATTAAATTCTTTAAATTATTATACTTGTAATATAATTTAAAAATGTATAAATCTATATGTGTATTTCTATAATAGTAATTGAAGAAATAAAGAAGAGTTATACAAATCATGGATACTAAATATGAATATAAAGTAAAAATTTATTATATTATATATTTTTAGTTTATATTCAATAAATAAGAAATTAATGTGATAAAATGAAAAATACTAATAAAAATTATCAATAAAGGGATATTTTTAATTAGCATTTATTTATTGCTTCCTAACTTACTGCTAGCATCCATTTTTAAATTTCTTCATTTTGATTTTTTTACTATATAGGTACACCATTTTGTTAATCAATACTATAACAAAATCATACTACAAATTTTATTTATTTATCATACGAGTACCTCTGTATAAGACAACAAATAAAATACACCTATATACAAATATTACATAAAAAAAGAAAAAGGAGAAAGTACTCTAAAGAGAAATAGACAAAGAGAGAGAGAGGGGGAGAGATAGAGAGAGATCACACTTGACATAAAAAAGTGCGTGAAGCGTATAACAGTGTATTAACCTTGTCGCTTTATTCTTGACTCGAGATCGCCAAGCAGGCCGTGAATGGTGTAAATACCTGTTCACATTCAACCAGTTAACGGCACTAACACTACTCTACCAGTGGCTACATTCACTTACTTATTAATTGAATTAATTTAAAACTGTTAACAATGTATTGTTATTGATATTTAAAATAAACTTAATATTTTAAAAAAAGATATAAAAATTAAAAAAAAACGAAGCGGGAGTCGAATCTGCTCTTCTTGGATATCGTCAAAGCACTTTGGCGACTAAGCCATATGTTGCTACGTCGAAATTCTTATAAGCAGTTATATTAAAGTTGTTAGCATCTCCATACTCAATATTGTTAAATTATAGTTATCGCTGTATTTTTATCAGTCTTAGTATGTAAATAATAAAGTACAAAATATTATATTATAAAATGAATTAAACTTGTTTGGTAAGATAAAAAAAATATCCAGTTTACTATTAAAATTAAGATGTCAGCTTACTTCTATTGACTGTTGATATTCTTCCATTAGAGTTTTGCAGGCTTCCAATTCAGCAAGCTTCTTCACAACGACGTCTGCTACGTTCTTCTCTGTTACTTCTATTTTATCTCTGCAATAAATACATTATATTTTTTTTATTTGACTATTAATGTTGATAATGTTCAATCATAAGACAGTGCCATGATAATTCTACTATAACAATACTATAAAAGATAGATATTTAAAATATATATCTAAAGGTAATTAGACTTAAGAATCAAACAAGTTCAAAATTCAAAAATCGTACACACCTCAACGCATGCGCTAGCGCTGCAGCGGCAGCATCGGGCGCGGTGGCATTAGTTGCGGCTGAAGCGGCGGCGGCAGCGGACAGCGCGCGCAGCAGTTCCGCCAGGCGCAGGTCCAGGGACAGCACGCGGTCTAACAGAGCTCCCCGCGCGGACCTCTCCCCCGCCGCCTCCCACCGTTGACGTGCTGCTATGGCGGCGGACAAAGCTCGCAGTGACTCGCGCTCTGATGGCCAATCTGTTGAGTTCTCAGCGTCTGGGTGTGTTTCTTCAGCGCATATGTCTTCTACTGACGCTTCTGCTTCTGTGTGATTAAATAATGTATAACTTCTTATTAATAATCGAATAAATCGCAAGTACAAACTTTCTACTTCCATAAGAAATTTTCTAAAGAAAGTAAATCAAGGAATACAATTTTGTTATCAATTGTTATGATGTATCAGCTCAAAGATGTTGAGTTGGTGTTTTGTTTCCCTATGGCAAATAAGTAGTCGATATCAGCTAATACATTCGTAATGACGAGGATTGACCATTAATGTCTATGTAATTTATTAAATACTATATTCGTTATAACTATAATTCACCTTTGTCAATATCCCCACAGGATTCTCTTTCTGGCGACAACTCTTCGCCACTCCAAGCACCAGCACCTTCAGCGCCAGACCACCATTCCTCAGCGTATTCTAAAAACATTTACAATGAACATGTACTAACATGAAAAACAAAGACGAGAAGTACGACATATGTTCGATTTACACATAGTATTATAACAAAGATTTATTTTGAATCTCAATACAATCAGGCACTTGTCTTATTCGTTTTAACACTATGTTTTTAAATTTTAAATAAAAAACATACCCGGATCAGTCACAAGACACGGCTCAGTTTCCGAATCTAGCAGATCAGCAGAATTATCATTGTCATCTGACACCCGCGACCGTTCATCGTCGTGCTGGGCATGGGGGGTGTGTGGTGTGTGAGGCGTGTGCGGCGTGTGGGGCGTGTGCACGTGCGTCTGCGTCAGTGGCGCGCCGGCAGCAGTGCGAAGCGCGCGTGCTACAGCGCCAAGGAGCCCTCCGCGTGCTTCGTCTTCTGGTGATAGAGTTTCGCCGCTATCGCTGCGGCTAGAAATGATTATGTAATGTTGAGATTTTTCAATACTGATGTATAATGTGCAATATGAATAGCCCAAAATTCCAGGGCTCCCAGACCTACGTCATTTTAAGGAAGCTGAAATTTTGAGGACTATTAGTCCAATATGTAGTTAAGGCAGTATGCGTCCTCACAAACCTGAAAGTTTCAGAGGTAGCGCTAAATAAGTGTAGATCTGTCTGAGAGGATAATTGAGTTATCGGATTGGTCTGGGTGCTTATAAGGGATCTTGAAATAATAAATAAATAATATTTGTAAAATGAAAGCTTACTACTTACATACTTACTTACTTACTTATATAACGCCTGATATTTGCCCTAATTTTAAACAACCTTTAGGACATCTATGGGATGGATCACCGCGAAAAAAACACTACCTAAACTGAGGTATACGTAGTGCGATGCACTAATTAGTCCATCGCAATTGAAATCCCAACTAACCTGCAATAAACCTCATTATGATACACAGTCTGCTGCACGGCGTGCGGCGGCAGAGCGTACGCAGCGCGCACGGCATCCGTGAGCGCGCGCAGCCGACGCGAGAGTGCGTCGAGCGCGACGACTGCGCCCGCGCCACCACGTGCGCGCGCTCCCGCCGCTAACGCCTCCTGGCGGCGCTGCTCGCACATGCGCACTAGTTGGCGGCATTCTGCTCGTCTGGTTTTACGATTTAAAGAAATTGTATTGTGTTCTAAGAAGATTAATATTTTGCTATAATCTAATAAGGCTATTATAATTTCAAATTGCATCTGGCATAATACAAGCAGGGTAAACAAAGGGAACTGTGTATTAAGACACTACCCACACTTTTTTAAATATTGCGTGTTGAATGGCGGAACTTAACACCGCGCTGTATCTTCTTATCAGAGAAAGGAAATTAAAATAATTCATTCTCCGGGTGTAAATAGAACACATAATCGGACTGTCGACAGTCTTAATAGTAAAAATGTTATTTTAGAATAAATCAGATTTCCCCCCTGGAAAGAAAAACGTGCTATTGAGTTCCGACAACCAAATTACAGCATTTTCAATTAGATTAGACAGCAAAGAGCAGGAAAGCGAAATGTCGACTTAGGAAAAACGAGGAAAAAGAGGAAAGTTGAAAAAAATGTTTTCAATATCAGAGGTTCTCGCTGTCAATGTCATGCAGCATAATATGCAACGTTAAAAAAAACAAACTAAATAAGATATTTTAACGGAACAAGTACTAGTGAGCAACATTCTTAAATAGATTCATTAGCAAAAAATATACATATGTAT
Organism: Heliconius cydno galanthus; assembly: GCA_036379175.1. NCBI lineage: Eukaryota > Metazoa > Arthropoda > Insecta > Lepidoptera > Nymphalidae > Heliconius > Heliconius cydno. The sequence continues at coordinate 108,680 of JAKRZM010001229.1, forward strand.
ACCAATGCCAGTGCTAATAAACTGTTTATAAATAAAACCACTAAACGCACCGATTGACCTGTCAAACAGGTTTTGCATTTCGTTTCCGATTTAAAATGCCTTTAATTTACATAGTTATGTGATTAGTAATCAAAGTTCTTGCAATTAAGAAGAAACGGAGTTCTTTTTAAAACTTCATTAGGTGTTGCGGAATTTATAATAAGGAAAAATATGTATATATATATTTTATTAACACAATTATAGTATAAATATGATTCATTGTATACATAAAATTCATATTATGAGAATTTACATTGCGTTATTTCATTGTTTTGTTCGAATTCTTTTTATAGTTCTCACTAATCGCTAGTGCCAAGTCCTCAAAACATAACAAGATATTTAATTTATTATTTATAACTATCCCAATATTTTACAGATACACATAACATACATTCAACCTAAAATACACTATATAACAAAATATATTATACAAAACCTTTAAATAACACTGATATTTAAATCACCTGCGTTCCAAATCAGCGCTAAGTCTGACAATGTCCGCTTCAGCTTCACGCAAGGAGTCGCTTAGGGCTCCCGTCTCCGCCGCCAGGAAGTCCTGCATCTCGGCGGCTTCCCGCTCGGCTTCAGCCAGCCTTGCTTGAAGCACGCGACATGTTTCACGGCTGTTGCATGCTTCCTTTAATTAAATAAACAAAAATATATAAATTATATGCCTTTAATTTAGGTGGGAAATATTTTTTCTATATTTATCTATTACAACAAAAAAAAATGTAAAGAGTTTGTATAGAGGCTGTGCTGTATTCTATGGTACACCGTACAAGCTACACATATTTAAATAGTGCCTTAATGTTTTATGTTTCTATTTTAGCTTCTTTGAAAAATGTTGTATTATAAAACTTTATATTATTTAGTACGTAATAAAAAACACTTCCTCACCGCATGTAACTTGTTGCAATGGTCCCGTAAGGCATCTATCTCACCGCGCTGTCTCGTGGCGAGCTCGCCTGCTGAACGTAACTGCTCCTCCAGAGCACGCAAACAGCCATCTGCGTTGGCCCCGGCGCCTTAATTTGTAATAAGTAATTTTATAGGAACATTATTTTTTTTTCTCAGTTTCACGCTGTATCCCGCACAAAGTAGAGGGAAAGCAGAGGGTAGGCAGAGGGAACTTAATGTTAAGGCACTCCGTTCCCCACTTTCTGTCATTCGAAGCATTGGATGGTATTTGACTATGATCGTATCGTATTGGTAATGCTTTGTATATATTACAGGATAAACCTGTGATGCACTTGATGCATCAGGTTGTGACTTATGAGTAACTTCGACAATAAGGCAAACTAACAACAATCACAGAAACAAATTTTACTTTTCCTGTCTTCTGTTTTTCGATGAATTAGCTGTTTATGTAAATTAAACCTTCAAAGAGGTAAAGAAACTGCTGTATTTAGACCTGTAAAGTTGTTTTTTAAAGAAATACATACCAGCACCAGCAAGTTCTAGTAGCCTTTGTGAATTCCTCTCCAATTCTGATATAGCGGCCAGCCTTGCAGCACGTTCTGCAGCTAACTGAGCTTCAACATGCAGCCTCCTTTCTCTCTCTTCCGCGGCCGCCGCCTCCGCCGCAGCAGCTGCAGCTACTAGTCGAGCTGTTTCTGTGTCCCGAGAGCTAGCTTGCACTCCGCGATGACAGCGCGATACGTCTACTCGACTGGAAATATTAAAAAATACTTTAATTACCGAAACTTGAGATAAAAATACATGTAATTGTTGCCGAGTCTAATTTTATACAGATTAAATGTACTAGATTACTTTCGTACACTTTTAGCACAAGTGCGATCCTGTGATCATAGAGTACGCATTATTTCCGTAACCTTTTAATCTAATTTAATATGTTTAATAATGGCTTAAAAAATGCAAAGTATAAGAAAAAATTACCTCTCTATATTAGGTACGATTCCCGCAAGAGCTGATTCGATGTCAGTTCCGATCAATACGGTTTGTGAGACTTTCTCAGCATATATCCTGACGCGAGTCTTAGTTGCTGTACGAGAAGAAACTGAACGAGTCACAGTTGGCCTTTTAGAAGATGGTGGCGTACTTTCATGTTTCGGTGAAGATTCCAGATCCATGTCACGCCGTCTTCGTGGAAGTGTGCCGTATTTGTCGGCAGCAACTCTTGTGGCACTTGTATCAATGACGTTTGGCATTCGTTGACCATTAGTAGGCCATTTCTTCTCATCAACGGGTGAATTAGGCGTTCTACATCTTGCAGTTGATGTTTTAGTAGGTTTGGCACGAAGAGCTGGACTTTCCCTGATTAAATTTGGAAGATCTGTAGTCGGTCGAATACGTGGTTTAGGAGTAAGCGGCCGAGGCTTTTCTGGTGGCGTTGGCTTTTCCCTGCTTCTTGCTCGTTCTCGCGTTGCTAAATTAGGTCCACGAGGCGCAGTCACCGGTCGCGGAGTTGAAGTACCTATTGGTGAACTTCTTTTTGGTTCGGACACGGTAACGTTTACTCGACGTCGAGGCCGAGGAGGCGCTCCTGCTAAGGAAGAGCTCTCTGATCCACACCCGGAACCACAGGACACAACACTAGATGCACAAGATCGAGATCCACCTCCACTACTTAGAGCGCGGCCACATCCCTCTACACCACTGTCACTTCCAGCAGCTCCCAACGCCAGTTCATCGCCCGCAGGTAAACTGTCGAGGTCGCCTAATGATCTCGCATCATCGATCGCTTCACAGGATCCGTTAACTACAAATGACTCCTTAAAATCTATATTTTCAATTTTACAGTCTTCTAAATTCTCAATACTAATACCACTCTCTTCTTTAACAGTTACAATTGAATTATCACTTGTGTCATTTAGTGTAATTTCCACATCTTCACTACTAGGAACTATTTCGTCAAAGTCGGTCACAATAGGTGGAGAGTTAGTTGCTTCGGGAGCGTTTTTACTAGTATTTTCTTCTTCCATCTCAGTTTTTAAAATCACATGATCTGAAACAAGAAAAAAGTTAGTTGAATGAAAAATTCAAATATCTTTTTAGCAGACAGGCGGATGGTTCCGTGCCAAGTAATCATTTCGAAGCAGTGGCATTGTTCGAGTAAAACGTTCATTGTGCGGCAGCCCTCAGGCCACGGGTCACAATCTCAAGGGAGCTTATTTCTATTGTTCCTGTACGGCTATTCTTAAACTATTCGCATTATTTTAACAAAGTAACCTGGTTTATACGTAATATGATCCCATAGTCTAGACAGCTCAAATGTAACTGAAAATACCTTTTACAAATTATAATTTACAAAACAATACTAGCAACGCATCATAAAATACAACTCTTCAACCTCTTCAACTCTTCAACATCACTTCCAGAGCAAATATGGTGATGATTAATTTAAAATTTAAGAACTGTAAATAGTATTTCCAAGTGGGAGTGTAACTAATACAGTAGATATGCAACAAAGCTCTCTGCCACATGACCCCTATACATGTCGCATACACCGAGGCACAAAGCGTTCCCACGGAGGCCTGCATTCAATCTTGCGACATCCATTCACATACACGGCCAACTTTATCTGAATGTTTTGCACATTTAGTGAGCTCACAGTAATTTTGTATGCAGCAATACATATTTAAGTAGTAAGATGTAATTATAATTTTAAATTACTAATTATATGATTAAAAATTATTTAAAGAAGCACAAAAGTCTAATGATTCATATTTTGTTATATTGCAAGCAGTTTTTCCTGCTCTGTTACTTATTTAATAACTTAAAGTAAATGTTATATACCTGCATAAAAACTTGATATCTAACATGAAGTATCAGTAAAAGATAAGAAACCGACTAGTTAACACTACGATTATTCTATTTACCAATAACTGCGATAAAATCGTCTGATTAGAGGTTAAGCACCAGGCTGATGTAATATTAAGTGTGGCATAAACTTATTTAAGATTAATAGTCTATAATTACCAATATATATTATTTTTTAATTTTTATTTTCGATTTCTTAATAGGAGTTTAACGAACGGCCTACACTGCCACGTGTAAAATACAGCGTAAAGCCTAAATAAACAATGCCCTCAGAAGACTTTTCTAGTATATTTTATTTAAAATAAATATATTTATACCAAATAATAAACAAAAAAAGCTAGAACCCATTATAAAATTCTCGTGAGTCACACAGCACAGAGAGGTATGTATTCATTAGCCATGGTGCCGACAACCATGACCACCACCGACACGCCGTCTGCTCACACACTCACTGTATATCAATATTTATTTTTAGCTTTATAAGAACTAGCATGGTTAATTAAACGTGTAGAAAGGCCATGGTGAAGGATCAGTCGACGACACTTGTCATTCGTGAAGATGAAGGTCAGCTCTGTTTAGTTGACAATGTAATATGCATTCAGATTTTATGCTTTAAAATATATAAAACTCTTAAATTGTTCTTTGCTTATTTTAATAAACGTAAATATGCATATATCTATAAATATGATTGATAACAAATGAAATACTTCAGATTTATCAAAATGAAATCATTTATATTCAGTTTTCGTTACTTATATGTATACATATATTATAATCAAAGGCTTTTAAAACATAATCTGTATATAAGCTTAAAATGTATGTAATAAAATTTTATTTACCTATATATCCAATCTATTTTCTAAATACAATTTCTATTCACAGACTTTCGTCGTGTTGGAGAAAACGACCAAAATACAAATAAGCTAGAGTAAGTAAACACGCACCTTCTTAGTATTCTAAAAAGGTTTGAATGACATTATTTGCGTAAGTATCAAAGCACGTAGCGCACGGCTTTTCACGTTAATCCTCGTTACTAAAGGTAACGATTTAATATAAGTAAATTACAGCTAACAATCCCTCGTTTGCGCAAATATGCACCCAAATAGACGCCATTATATCTGTTAAATCATTAATTTATGATAAATTGAAAATAGTAAAAAGAGAAATTAATTATATTGTGTTAGATTTGAAGGGCTTGTTAGAATCGTAGGATAAGCAGAGTGAGCTAACCGAATCAAAAATTAAAAAGAATTATAAAGGACAAGCGAGTGGCAGAGGGAGACCTCAGTTTATCTTCACAAAACAAGAATAAGGATCCTCCGAAGAGGTGGATGACAATGGATGAGGAGGAAAATTGTGTGTTCCGATCTCTCTAGCTAGTGATAAAGCGTAAAGCAAAAGAAAATCCAATATATAATTTCTTCAATGACTTAAATTATATGTAAGCTAGAAATGAAATCAAATATATAAGTGGACGTTTAACCTGTAACACCTATTTTCGTCGGCAGTTAATTATATAATTAGGATAAATGGGATATTACATGAAAACGTACCGACTTACGTATGTATGTCAATTTGTTAAGAACTAAGAATTTTATAGTTGTAGCTCGAACTCTGTTTTGAAACACCGAATATAGGTTAATGTGTATTGCATAATAATAGACTTAGCACTGCTTGTCGCACTTTGAGCCATATCTACAATAGCGGAAGTGTTTGTGCAATTAGTTTATCCATTACCCATCCTGTTGATCTAAAATAGAACGTATTAAAAATATTATATACGTCTTACAGATAAAAACACGTATTTTGCATTAATGATAACGATTAAAAACTAATAACGGAGTGTCTGACCACTAGATTTTCTGTCTCTCCTGCAGCGACACAAGTGTGTGACTGTAAATGCGACAGGTTGTGGGTTCGATTCCCATTCGATGAAATTATATGTTTATTATTTTCTATTCTTCGCTATGCCACTAAACACGTAATGCCTCCAGAATACGGCGTTAAATGGGAGCGGAGTGTATTAACACGAGGCTCTATGCTAAAGCTTGAAACTAAAAAAATAACAAAAATATTTCTTGACCTGTATAGATGATCTTTATAATGGCGATTAACACAGGATTTTCCTTAATTTTAAGTGGACTTACTACTACTTTAGTATTAAAACAACTTTGAATGATTTAGAATATTTAGATATAGTATACAGATACAATTCTAACAAGATAATAAGAAATCAAAATTCTATATACACTTTCAATACAATCCAAGTGACGTTATTGGTAGAGTGTTATTGACAAGACTATACTAATAAATATCTATTCGTAAAAGGTAAATGGATTTGTAAACATTTTGTCGCGAACTGACGGGTGTAGAATAACATCCACGACGCCGCGAGCGACGACCGATATACGTTAGAGGACAAAAGGACGAAGATAAAATTAATTTGCGATATTTAACAAGCACTTTATATTAATTTTCATTCTTGTTCCAATATTGTTTTTGTTATACCATAAAGAAAATAATAAAAATATAAATGAAAAGCAAGCATTTCCACAGTTCCTACTTTCAGTATTTGATAGTTCTAATAATACTATCAAATTATGAAATAATTATTACTAAGGTCAGGTAAGGAATTCGGAAGTGAAATATTTAATATTGTCATTTCTTCGCTCTGGTGGTATCAATGCCTAAAGAATTCGGCGGAAAATAGAGAAGTAGGAACGGATTTAGAAATAGGAACGGAGTGTCTTAACTCTAGGTTCCTTCTGCCATAAAGTGAAATTGAAATAAATAAATTACTAAACAAGTAAATACATATATATCGTACAGATAATGTTGTCTAAAGTTACGCGGTGTTATAATAAAATGACAAAAAGTTTATTCTGTCATTAAACCTATTTTGGGCCATAGAAACAGAATAATAAAACATGTTGCCAACTACTGCCTATAAACATTTGACTGGGCGTGTTAATTTTTTATACCATTAGCTGACATCATACTAGGATTACCCGCAAATCATTGGTTTCTATGTTTTCAACTATCATTATAGCATAAATATTATTAAATAAATAAAAATGCAGTAAAGTAAGTATCTATTAAAACGTTTATTTTTTTATTATTATTCTTTATTTATTTGTACACCACTTAAATAAAATTAAAAAAACAAATGTATAAAAAAGTGATCTTATGGCTAAGCAGCCAGCTCTTCCAGACAAATTTTAGAGTGAAAAGAGATTATTATAATTCTTAGGTGGGTGGTGGACGTAGTTAAAGTTATTTATTAATAAAAAACTAACTAGAAGTTTTTAATACTATTTTAAGTGAATAGTATTAAAAATGTCATAATACAAAAAGATTGCAACACATAATATGTTATACGACGTACCTATAACAAAAAAGTTCTTCAACCATTTAAGTTCAATTAGAAATAAATATATTTAACAAATAATAGCAGCATTAAGCAAATATGAATAGATTTTTTGTTGGTGTAGCACACTGCATTCCGATTTGCGAAAAAAGAGGATCAAAACAAAAGCTCCATCAGCAATTTGACTTGCATGTACTGGGCTTTGTCATCACTCGATTTAGATGTGCGATAGTTCACTTTGGAAATGGACCACAATTTAACTTAGATATATATGAAACGAGTATTGCGTCATTCTTATATTATACTCTTTTAAAAGCTTGTAGTTATATAGATTTTTCAGCTTTTTATTCCTCTTCTTCAATTTTACGATGTATCCCGCAAGTTAGGCAGAAAACGCCTAGTATTAAGATTTTCCGTTTCCAACTTTTCGTGGCGGAACTTAACCCTGCGCTTTGCATCGACACCAGCACGAAAAAATCAACATATTTTCAGCTTTTGCTAATAAAACATTCGCATATTCTAATAAATAACATATAAATGTTTATAAAACGACATTTACAATTCATAATATACCTACGTAAAGGCACAGCATCTATAAAATGCTAGAACATTACATTTTTCATAAAAAAATATATTAAGGCTAGGCCGAGTAATGTTTAAGAACACGGGAAGCAATAAACCTGAGACAGCTATAATACGAGTATATTCTAAGAAAGGGATTATTTCTACATTATATAAATGGACTATGCCAAGTTCCACTGAAGTTAACTGTACACTTTGGGCCAGAAATAAAAAAAAAGCTTTATAAGTCCCCGTTAAATCCCGTTAAATCTGCACCTCCTTTTATGTCACGGGCATGGTGAACATGGCAAGGTCGTTGCACCATTGATTGGCGCGGGTTCGATGTCTGCCGGATATGAGTTATGATTCAATATATTTTTTGCTCGTTTATAATAAAACTAAATTAATATTTTTAAGCGCACGAAGAAACCTTGAAAATTAATAATGTTTTCGATTAATATTTGCTCAGTATAAGCTTTCGGTTACCTACTATCCCAGTACTAAAGGATTAATAATAATAATAATATGAGTGCATTGCAAAATCTGGTTTTTAAAACAAATTACATATTCTATTGAAAATAATATAATCCGTAAAATAATATAATGAATCATGTTCATATAAGGAAGTATGTTACGTAAAATTTTAATTTAGCTGCCCACCACATGCCTACATAACAATTATATTGTTCTCGATAGGAACATGTCGAGTTTTGAAATTAGTTTGAAGTTCATTGCCACCAGATTATCTTTTCATCTCACTCATAACGTTGCCGTCTGGAGCGTATGATATATTAAGTTCTATTTTAATATCGATAAGTTGTGAGAAAAAAATCGATTTTATGATTGTGCAGTGTTTGCATGTTATATTATCTATATCATTACTTACGTATTATTTATATATATATAGATCTTTAATATAATATAATAAATAATTAAAAAATATATATTTTAATTAAAAATATGTTTTTGATGTTTTTTCTTCAAACCTAAAACTGGTGAATTTTGTCTCACAGATAGTTTGTAATATAAATATAACACATATCTTTCTTAAAACGTATTTTTTATGTATGTCCACGTAGAGGTAGAGCAAGAAAATAGTATAAAATATTCAATTTAAAATTGCCGCAGTAGCATAGATTATCCAATTAAGTTAAAAAATATTGTTACTCCACTTGTAATAATGCATACTTAAACTAATTAGTTATTCAAATGGCAAACTATATTATATGCATTACGTAAGTAACACTTTAGAATATTAAAATAAATCGATAAATCTATAAAAATATTTAAATAATATACTTTTTTTTAATATAATAATATCAACAATTTAATAAGCCCAACACTATAATCACATAAAAGTAATTACCGCGAATACTACTCTATGGTTATTTAAATGACTAATTATAATGTTAAGTGTAGCTATTATAACGAATTGTGTGTAAAGCTAAAAATATAATATACTTAATTATTAGTATACAAAAATATTATCCACCCTTAAAATAAAATGTCCCATTTAAATATAATATCTGAAGAAATTTAATAAAATAATAGATAAATAAGAAAACATAAAAAATCATCAACAATATCCTTAATCCCGTCATTAAAAGTAGGCTTAAATAAAAGCTGTTATATTGAAATATGAGGTCGCGAGTAACGGTAGGGCTGGGTTCCCCGAGGGCTCGGCACTAGTCAACGTCCGCTTCGCACTCCGAGCTGTGACCGACGGACCGATATAAATGTTATTATAGCATTCACGATGTGATGTAATATTTGTGACAGTAGTAAGTAAAAAAATCTTTATAGCAACGAATAAATTAAATTAAATTAAAAAACACTCATATATTTTTTTAATGCTATACCAACTCGTATACGATACGAGTTATGGCAAACATTATTTATTAAACATATATTTATGATATTCATTTGATTATTTTTTGTAAAATATACTTTTTAATCTTAAGTATTCTTCACATTAAAAGGTTTTTCTAATTTTACTTTTCACCTTCAAACAAATTCTCACAAACCTTAGAACAAGACAACAAACTAAAAGAGCAATAATTTTAGACAGCTTGTATAAATGTAGAGTTAAATTTGTTGACACAATTTGATGTTAACGACTTCATTTCACCCTTGTAGCCCTTTATTAGCTCAGCAAATGGAATTAATAGGAAAAATAGGACAATCCATAATAAGCTGCTTTAAAAATATAATAAAAATATTGGTTGCAGGTTGATATTACGGAGTGTCTTAACACTAGGTTCCCTCTGCCTACCTTGCTGTGTGCAGGATACAGCGTGAAGCTGATTTTTATTTATTATGCCTAAACTATAATTTTAATATTTATACCTAAACCTGCTTAAAATAAAAAAAACAGCCAGAGACTTACAAATCGAAAACAATACTAGATATAATTGCAAAAAAAAAAAAGGAATAAATAGAATGGAATAAGCCATTACAATTAGCAGAAAGAGCAGCAGTACGATGACGACTGGCGTACAACCCTTTTTTTATTTAGCAATTAGATGTAGACAGGCGCGACCGGATGTCGGTATATACACTGACACAGCCAAATATACATACATATATGTAGACAACCTTTAGCAATACCGTTGTTAGTGTTCAGAAATAAAACGCCTACTTTCTAGCAAAACCGAAAGTATGACTAAAAGGTAAGTTCTGTTAAGTTCAGTTGTTTTTACATTTTTACTAAAATATTAAATATAGTTAAAAAATATTTATTATATATGTACATACTAGGGGACCCGAACGCGGCTATGCCCGCTTGAACTATACGAATATTTATTAAATATATTTATGAAATTATTTTCAGTTTTCAATAGAGAGATGCGTTAAGCAAGCTCATTTTGGGTGACGTTTTCTAAGAATAAACTTTGCAAATCGTTGCTTAGCAACGGCGGTTGTTATAAATATGGCGGGATAAATTGCATGTCAAATTAATAATTATTTTAATATATAAATATATATCGACAATATTACAAATATAAGAAAAAAAAGTATCCTATGTTCATCCCGAGACCCTCAAGTATCTCTATATGAGTATCTTATCACAATTAAATTAGCGGTTTGGGCCTGATTGCGTAAAAGACAGACAGACAGACAGACAGACAGACAGAGTTACTTTCGACTTTATAATATAGGTATGGAGGCATGGATGTATAACTTCATATTTGTGTTGTATAGAAAATTATACATGAGTTTTTATAAAGCTTTCCTGAAGCTACTATAAGTTTAACATTCAGCTTTTAGCATTAGCATGTGTACTTTAAACGTAGGTATCCATATACGAAACATTGTAAGCCAGAATACCCACACTAACTTACGAACCCCACAATATTAGGAACACATGAAACTTTACGACGACATGCAAATGGTTTGGAGAATTACGTGGAATGGGTAGGTATAATAATAATAGCTTTATGCTAAAGATAATGAGACTAGAATTTAACAGATGATAGAAATATAAAATGTTTTATACATTTTTAATACACGTAATAGGGTACATACATACACATACACATACCTCACGTAATAGGGTAGACAAAAAAAGGAAAGCTTAGTGTTAAGACACGTGCGTGCGTCTTTAGTGCCGTAACTCAACGCCGCGCTGTGCCTCGACACCAGAGGAAATAAAATGAAAATATACATATGTGCATAATATACGTTTTGTTTCAGAATACTGTCAAAAATTTACATTGACCTTTTATGCTTGGTATGTTGAGGATCAAAACTGCCTCCGGCACGCGATTATTTTTAGTAGCTGCCAAGCTCAAGCCTCAACTATGGAAAGCTGTACTGTACTTTTTCCTGTACTGTTAGTTAATATTTAAGGGACTAACGATGATGTAAGAAAAATGTTATTATTTTTAAATGACATACATTTATGAAACCATGACAAACATCTTATCAAGATATCTCATCAAAATATTTAATCTACTTATTTATTTCAAAAGAGAAAAGGAAAGGTAGACAATTTAAACATCCAAAGCCAATAAATAAACATACAGACGACCTGAATCACTGTCCAGTGCTAAAATAAAAAAAAAATAATAAGGCGCCAACCAGCCAGTAATCTTCATGAACAAAAGCTTAGTAGAATGAGATGTAAATCATTATGAGAACGCAATGTTTGTTCGGGCAGATTGTTAGAGACAACATTTTTATTATTCCAATAAACATTTTCTCCCCCACAAAATACACCCTCGTTTTGTCGAAAGACGGGAGTTGGATTGCTATATCGATTTTGATGTGCACGTGGTAAAACTTACGAGTTTCACAGTTTGGTAAGTTGAGAAGTAAAATTGGAAAAATGTTATTTTAGAAACGTATTCCAATTATTTAAGATAGATTTACAAAAAACAAAACAGCCATGAAAGTTAGTTTTGAGTTTAAACTTTATTTTTTAAATCAATTATGTTACTAATCAATCAATATACTTCTCTAATTGTAATATGTGTAATATTTTGCAAATGTTTAAAGGCAATATACTCGTATGTAACATAATTAACGTCATTTTGCTATATATCCTCTAGGTAAGTATAAATTTAATAATTTAGAAGTTATCTTTATCCAAAGTAGAGAAGATATAAAAGCTGAAATACTTTTCATTATACTCGTGTTTTTTTAATAGTACAATTTTTGTGTAAAAAACACATACGAGAAGATAAAACATAATAAAATTAAATATCAAATAATTGACTCACCTTATTTACAAAACTGGATATTTAACACAAAAATAAAACTTTTTAAAAACTTTTTATTGTCATTATAAATATAAACAAATTATTATTTGAATAATTGGAGACGTCAATGTCCGACGTGGACACGGCTAAAACTAAACGAGACTGTCGGCTGGAGTCTCAGAGACCGAGGGGTGCGCACACCATGATAAACCGACTGCCGCTAATACACATTCATTTATTGCCAATTACTTACAAGTATAATACATCTGTACACGGCAAGGTTATAATGGTGTGCCCCCACGCTGATTAGTCTTGCAGCTGTGGCCAATAAAAACAAGATGTGGTCTAGATAGAGAGCTTTAGTTCTCAAGCGCGCCTAAATTGGTGTAACGTCTTCGCTTCGTAGGGAGAGCTGTTATTCCTTTTACAGATCCTATATTCTGAGGAGAAGATGGTCTCGTTGTACATAAAACTAATTGGTTGGTTAATCAATCAGAAAATTATAATAGGCCATCAACAACGGTTGTGGATTAGATTCCCACTCGGAGGAATGAACTGAACATATTAATAAAAACTAATTATTTATTAATATGTTCATATCTTCGCTCTGGTACCAAAACAAAATCGCGGCGTTGAGTTCCGACAAAATTTGGCTGATCGTGGGCAACGGTGTGTTTTAACACTAGCTTCCCAATTTCCCTCTGTCTACCGCGCTATATGGGAAATATAGCGTGAGGAAAGAAAGAAAAAATATAAAACGAAGAAAAGTTCCCACATTTTCACATTTTAATACGACACGACACTAGCAAACCATACCAATGTACATTTAAACGTCGCATGACATATACATAAAGGTCGAGAACACTTAAAACGAACGGTTTCTCAGTTTAAAAATGAGATTGCAAGACTCGACGATGAATTACTAAGATTTTTCTGCTTTTAGAATATAGACCACGTTTAGTGACAAACATTTGTGACAATTATATGTATTTTAACTTAATTTAGCATCATATACCCCGCTAGGGATATAGCCCTAGCGGGGTAGTCAGTGAACACGGAACGCCAAACGCTCTATGGTCTCTACATACCTCTTTCGCCCCCTCCACTGTCGTCAACCTGTTCATACATGGGGGTCCTCATGCTTTTTACGTGACCTTCCTCCAATATCCTTCATAGTGTATTTTTGAAGATCAACCGAGGTCTCCCTCTTCCCCTCTTATATTTTTTTAAAAATTAAACTATATAGTAATGCTACTCATACCTAATTCTCGTAATAGAGATAGGTAGATGGATTCAATTTGAAGCGAAGCAATGAATGCATCAGAATAGAATAATTTAACCTATTTCAAAACAGGCATTGTAATTGAAATCGTCAATCCGTTGCGCTTGTGTAGTAAGCCAAGAGAGTAATCGGATTCATGGAGTCGTGGCATTATAGTATGATTTGCCGCTAGATCTTATTTGCGTTCAATAATGTTGTTTTCTGGTCGGACGAACCAATGTCATGAGCATCTTGATTATTCTTAAGCTAAATTGTATTCTTTGTTTATTTTTTTTTTAATATCACGCTTTATCCCGCACGTAACAGAGTAGCGGGAACCATACATAAATAGCTTTTTTAATGCAAGGGTAAACGTACGTGTAAAGGTTATTTTTATCATAATTAATGATATTATATTATTTTTACTTAATTTTACATAAATATAAATAAACGAAAATAAAATAAGTTTAATAATCATGTATAAGAAGTTTCAAAGTCAAAGATAGTTCAGAAAAACTAGCTAACGGCGTCACGTAAAAAAAGAAGTAAAGAATTTTGATTGCTCAGTGTGCGCTACATAAAGTTAAAAAAACCTTGTATTTAATTATACATTTAACAGTATTTTCTTATCATCTAAATTTTGTAGAAATATAATATTATACATGTTAACAAGTCAAACATAGTGCTAATCAATATAAAGTATATGTTACATACGTTGTATGGATTCCAATACATTTATAGCCCTAATATTAATATATTATTACTTATTTACTATTAACAATATAATTTTATTGAATAATATCGTGATCACAAAGATGCACCAATAAGTTTTAGCAACCTTATAACGATTTCGACATGGCTCGACTGAAAAAGCATACTTAACTAGATCGCAGCATCCAAGGCTTGGGATCAAAACTTACTACCTATGTAAAATATAAAAAAAAAATAATAATGTTATAAAATTGTATATGATATATTTCATAAGTAATGTTCTACCATAACTTGAGTAAACTGTAACATTCATGCCGATAAAGTTTGTAATAAAAGTCTTAACCGCAGTAAACATTCTTAAGAATGGAAAGTAGCACAACCTCACATGGCTACAATATGAATAATTTTATTAATAGTCTATTGTTTTAACTCTAAATACTGGTTGTCCATAACGGTTCTATACAGATAGTAGAAAGTCTAAAACGATATTTATATGAAAGAACTATTTTAATTTCGGAGGTAC